>OZ010601.1:58661099-58671099 GCA_963932145.1 Acanthosepion lycidas | reverse complement strand
TCAATGAAAGAAAGAAAGAAGAAAACGTCAATGAAAGAAAGAAAGAAGAAAACGTCAATGAAAGAAAGAAAGAAAGAAAGAAAGAAAGAAGAAAACGTCAATGAAAGAAAGAAAAAAAGAAAGAAGAAAACGTCAATGAAAGAAAGAAAGAAGAAAACGTCAATGATAGAAAGAAAGAAGAAAACGTCAATGAAAGAAAGAAAGAAGAAAACGTCAATGAAAGAAAGAAAAAAAGAAAGAAAGAAGAAAACGTCAATGAAAGAAAGAAGAAAACGTCAATGATAGAAAGAAAGAAGAAAACGTCAATGAAAGAAAGAAAGAAGAAAACGTCAATGAAAGAAAGAAAGAAGAAAACAGAAATGAAAATACAGTAAATTGAAAACTTAAGAAAAGAAAGAAAGAAAATAGGAAACGAAAATCTCTAAAAAAAAAAAAAACAAACAAACAAATAACTAAATAAAAACAGGAAAAAAAAGAAAAAAAAAAAAAAAGAATTCCCGCCAAAAAGAAATCGGAAAATCGTATGGGAGAAAAAGAGTTGCCGATTACGGAGTTTGGAAAGGCGAGAACGGAATATGTGCCAAAGTAAAAACAGTTGAAGGCTCGTTAAGCTGAACAACATGGCCGAGCGCTTCGCACCTTCCAGCCGGACACGCCTCCCATTTCATTAAGATTTTATGTTTTCTCCTGCCGAGCCTTCAGTGCACTTCACCCGGAGATGGTTGCTTGCAGTTTTTCACATTAAATCACACCTATAAACTGACAGCCACCAGCCTGCACCTCCCCCCCCATCGCGCACCGGGCCGGGGACACTCAATAAGAAAGAGGCAATCGGATGGCAAAAATTTGGCGACTGTTTATAAGATCACAACTGACAAATGGCGCCCTGATCATAAAAACTGATTTCTTTCTTTTTGTGGCTTTCGTCGACGTTCAGCAAATGTTTGAGAGGAGAAGAAAAACTGAGAAGCGCATATATATATATATATATATATATATATATATATATATATATATATATATATATATATATATTTGTGTGGGGTTACTGAAGAGACAGTGTATTTATGACGGAAAGGAAATCTGGGTACACACGCAACATAGACAAATCTGTCTTGCATACTGTACGGAATGTAAGTACGTCACTGAACCAGAAAGAAAACTGTACGAATATTTTTTTTTTAATCATTTCACCCCAAGTAAGGTAGATATGCCTCTAGTACGCAAGTGGTTGCAGGGAGTGAACGTGAAAGAAAAGACTGAATATAGGGAGAATTGAGGAAAGAAAAAATAATATGAACGGGATTCAAGATGATAGAATATGGCGATTGACAATTCCATTTTGAATCCGTAGAAAACCAAAAAACATCCGCTATTTACTTTCAGTGAGAAAATGAATGAAAGAACGAAGTGAAGATAAGTGTTTTAATAGTTGTTCCAGTGAAACGCAAAAATTTCAAATCCTTCATTTGTATCCCCTTACTTCTTAAAATAACAATCAGTATTAATATTTATTATTATTATTACAATATTTTGTTAAAATTGTTAATCTCAAATATTTAACGATTTGACGGAATTTCTACAGATATTTTATTGTCATAGAACTCGGCATGAGCTTATTCAATCATTAAATGAAGAATTAAGATTCATTAGACTATTAAAATAGGAAAAATGTGAATTTTTCAAGGGTCTTTCTAGATATTAATAATATTAATAATAAAAATCAAGTCAGAAAATTTACTTTTTCACATGTTTAAATAATTTGGTACAGTTTTAAGAAAATCTAATTAAACAGATTACTTTGACTTATTTAGATAATTGTATTTTTTTAAGACTCCACTCAACTAATTAAGTAATGTGAAATAGGGAGAATTGAGGAAAGGAAAAAAAATATGATCGAGATTCAAGAAGACAAAATATGGCGATTGACTATCCTATTTTGATTGCGTAGAAAGCCAAAAGACATCCGCTACTTGGTTTCAGTGAGAAAATGAATGAAAGAAAGAAAGAAGGGAAGATAAGTGTTTTAACAGTTGTTTCAGTAAAATGCAAAAATTTCAAATCGTTCATTTGTACCCACTTCTTAAAATAACGATCAACGTTCATATTTATGACTATTATTGCAATATTTTGTTAAAGTTGTTAAGCTCAAATATTTAATGATTTGATGGAATTTCTACAGATATTTTCTGGTCATAGAATTCGCCATGCGTTTATTCAGTCATTAACTAGAGAAATAAGATTCATCAGAAAATTCAAACAGGAAAACTGAAATTTTCACGGGTCTTTCTAGATATTAACCATATTAATAATAAAAATGAATTCAGGAAATTTATTTTTTCACATGTTTAAATAATTCGGTACAGTTTTAAGAAAATCTAATTAAACAGATTACTTTGACTTATTTAGATAATTTTATTTCTTAAGACTCCATTCAACTAATTAAGTAATGTGAAATATCAGACAACAACAATGCATATTATGAATGCTATAGGTTTTCTAACTTTTTTCATCATTCTCTCCAATCACGGCGGGAATGTCACTAGTACGAAAGGGGTTACAGGGATTAAAAATGAGGAAAAAAGACTGAGTATAGGGAGGATTGAGGAAAGGACAAAAGATGAAGGGGACTCAAGGAGACAGAAGATGGCGATTGACGTTGCATTTAAATTTTTGATGATTTCTGTTATCAGGGTAGCAAGTAAACGGAAAGAAGTTCCACAGGCGGGAAGTGCGAGGAAAGAAACTGTTGGAGATGAGGGCAGTTGCATTTAGCTATTTCAACAGGAAACGTGGGAGTCCTGCATGCCAATCTAGTATCACGATTAAATTCGTGTATTCGGAGCACCAGAGCAAAAAGCTCATCGGTGCAGTTGACATGAAAATATTTGTAGAAAAAAAAATAGGAAGCCCCGACACGCCGGTGAGAAAGTGACTGAAGCCGAGATGCCAGGTCAGGATCAATTACATTACAGATCCTTCTTTGGATTTTGCCAAGAATCGGAATCCTCTGTTTTGTATCGTCTGACACAAGGTTAATTGATACGGATCAAACGCACTGGACGATCACCGCCCGGTGAGATTAGTTTTAAAACCCTGTTCAATAGTGGTTAATTTTTATTTAATTTTAGTTTACATCGAAAAAAAGAAAAGAAAAAATATCAACATGAAAATATTACTTTCGGTTCAGACGAGCACAACGAAAGGCAGTTCGATTTTGAAACCTTGGCATTGCACTCAATTGGGGTTTCACATGATAAATAATGACAAAACATCTTACAAATCCTTCGCATTTTTTTGAGGAAACAGGTTTTAACCATTTGAGGCCTGCGTTCCTGAACAGTGTTAACCTTTCTGCCTGAGCTCCTGAGTTAAAATTCACAAATAATTGGTATGTAATGTTTCATGGTAGATATAAAAATAGTTACAAGTGTTTACCCACCATTCAGCCGGTGGCTTAGCATTAAGTCATTTTTCTCTACCACTGTTCAACTGGTGGCTGGGTATTACGTCATTTTTCTCTGCCAAAGTAAAGCGGTTGTCAGAGCGCAAAGGGTTAAGATTAAGCCTAAGTTCAAAATCATCTCGTTGGAATTTAATCCCGGTGATCAGTGAAAGCCTTATAGCACAGACTTATAAAATTTATAATTTACTGAAGCTTTACAAATTGCATATGTACAAAGATACATGACACGAGTACATTACTAAATGATTGTACCATCAAATAAGACCTTCATTTACTACAAAGGGAAATTATGCTAAACAATTTAGCTATATTATGATGTAATACAGTGTAACCCGGACATAAGATATCCGTATATAAGAGAAACCCGGATATAAGAGAGATTTTCTCTGGTCCGAAATTAGAGCCATACTTACCTAAACAAAATAGACCAAACCCGGATATAAGAAACTTCTTCTCTTATATCCGGGTTACACTGTATATTATTTAGTGCAGTAGTTTTAGTGTGATTTTCAATAAAAAAATATATCTTATAAAATTTGTCCATCTGCGTTATATATTCTTTTATCCAATTTTTGTTTTTATTATTTCTGATGTAATAGAATAACCCGGTACCCCCATGAAGGATTACACTATAGGCAGTAAGTACCTATAAAGTCAACTGTCTACGAGTGAGTGAGTGGACGCAAGCACGTCTGACCTTCTAATTAGTGGCACTCAGTACTAGATTGACCTGTGTGTATATCTGTAGTGTATTTCATGTTGTACTTGTATACAATAAACCTTTTCTTCTATTATCTCCAGGTGTTACTTATTTATTCCCTTAGCACGGAATATAAAAGTTCCGACGAGGATTGTTGGAACATAACAAGTGGCGATGAGGATGTTTGAAACATAACAATTTATGATCTAAAAATTTTTATCTATTGAGTAGCCTTTTTGCAATCTTTTACAATTTCTTTTACGCAGTTTTTACTTATCGAATACAGTAAAAAATACATATCTTACTTGTGGGGATTCATAATTACAATTCTGGTTTGAATATATTTTCCATTCAGTGTATCGAATACAAAAGATATCAATTTTATTTGGATTTATTCTTGAAATAGTCACATTTTGAACTCACTTCGTAAACAAAAGCCCGCGGAAATTAGCTATTTCTGTACATTTTCAATGTTCCTCCAAACTTAAATTTAGAAGGCGACTGGTGACTCCTACAGTGTAACCCGGATATAAGAGAGTTGTCGGGAACGAAGACGAAGTCTCTTATATCCGGGTTTATCTTATGTCCGTGTTTCTCTTATATCCGGGTTTGGTCTATTATACATACATTAACACAGGCTCTAATTTAGGACCAGAGAAAATCGCTCTTATATCCGGGTTTATCTTATATCCGGGTCTCTTAATATCCGGGTTACACTGTATAATATTAACATCTCGTCTAAAAGTTCCAACATAAATTAGAAAGATTCTCTTGGGCCAATTTTCGATATAAGATTGTTTGTCTGCCTTGAAAATCAGCATTTAAAATCCAAGCTTTTAATCAGGACTGAACACCAACCCGTTGGAAATATGTTATGTTCTTGGTATCTGTTAAGCTTAGATTTGCGAGTGGGCAGACGAACAACAACACAGAACATGAAATCGGAGATACGGGTTCAGTCACCGATTGAGACAGTCTGTATTCACTTCGCAACAATTTCTTTATGAAATACCTTTTACCATATCTCCATGCCGGGGAAGTATCGAAAATATTAATCCCATGCCCCTTTTCCCCAAAGCAGAAGCCCAACTTCGGGGGTTTTTATTGCCCAACGTCCCCAAAAGAAGTGCCGAGGTTGGGCATGGGCAATTTTTCCACAGTATTGCCGTGAAACCCACTTTAAACTTGCGTCACATTCGGTAGCGACGTGGACGCACTGGAAAATAAATACTTTCTTCCACCACCCCAGCTATGGGTTAAACAACAGGAAAGACAGAGTTTTCAAGCCCAGTCACGGATCATTTGAGTGACAAAGACAATTGGGACTTCAAAATCGGGAGGAAAGCAACTGTAAAACACGCTATTGTCTTGTCCCAAAACAATGATGATATCCATTTTGCAGATTTTAAAGCAAAGGAAGTCGTGGGGAGTCATGAATGTCTACGCTCTAATACTTTAAAAGGGACAGGTTATGACGGCACACATCCAAATTGGAGAAGATGACTGAAGTAAAATCTTTTAAACGAGGTAAACATGCTTAGGCAACTCGAAACTTATCTTAAGGGTAGAATGAAAGAAAAAGATGGTATACATTTTAAAAGTAATTGCATATCAAAATTTAACGGGCGTGTACTGTTTATATATAGAATTAGTCATTTATGTAAAAAATGAAATATAATTTTTCTAAATCAAGTAGAAACTAGAACGATCAAAGGTTAAAAACTAATTAATTAATGTGGAATATCAGGCAACAACAATGCTTATTATGAATGCTATAGGTTTCCTTTTTTCAATCATTCCCTCCAATCAAGGCGGGAATGTCACTAGTACGCAGGGGGGTTACAAGGACTGAAAATGAGAAAAAAGACTGAGTATAGGGAGGATTGAGGAAAGGACAAAAGACGAACGGGACTCAAGAATACAGAATATGGCGATTGACGTTGCATTTAAATTTTTGAATATTGTAGTTATCAGAGTAGCGAGTAAACAGAAGGGGGTTCCACATGCGGGAAGTACGAGGAAAGAAACTGTTGGAGTAGGAGTGGCGGTTGGATTTAGCTCTTTCAACAGTAAAGGGGTGGGACTTAGATGCTTAAATTCATATAGTCGGGGCGCTAAGGGAAAACTCGACAGAAAAACTGGAATACAAATAGCAACAATTGAAAGAAAAAAATAAAAAGAAAAAAAATAGAGAAAAAGTTAAGGAGCGTCAATTGGGGAAAAACGACGGGAAAAAACAACAAATAATTATAACATTTTACTCGTATGCGCATGCGTATAGACAGGCGCATGAGCACAAGCTAGCAAACGCACACATACACTAAAACTCACACTAAAATTTATACTAAAACTTACACTAATGATAAATGCATACAAAAAAAGAAAAATCCAGAAGTATAAGCAGCCAATTGCTGATATCCACTGACGAGTGGACGGGCAGGTTCGTCTCCGAAACTCTGGAGTCGGGATACTGGAAGCAACACCAATCAGCTAAGTAACAAATATTTTACTTGCATAAATTTTATATATATATATCTATATCTATCTATCTATCTATCTATCTATATATATATATATATATATATATATATATATATATATATATATATATATATATATATATATATATATATATTGAGAGATGAGAGAGAGATAGACATTTACAAAACTTTGGAGTCGATATAACGTCAATGAGTTAAGTAACAAACATTTTACTTGCGCAAATTTTCGTGCGCCAATGGCTTAGGTGGGGGAATCCGTCGGGTTTCGATCCAGGCTTGAAGCAACCGGGTATCTAGCCACACGGATGAGCTGTGATACAGCAAAACAGTCTGTCTCTGGACGACAATATATAGAGATAGAGAGAGAGATAGACAGACGGACAAAGGTATTAGGAAATAGATGTAAATCTGCCAGATTTTTTAATTTATTTGTTTAAAGGTTATTTTTTAAATGGATGCTCAAATTTGAGTAGACGCTCTGTTTTTATTTATTTATTAAACAGTATATTCTTTTACATCTATCGGCTTGAATATTCGGGAAATCTTGTTAGAAAAATAAGCGTCCTCCTGAACGATTCAAACCTGCGTTTCCTAGGGGAAACCATTATTAGATGTAACGTGCCTTAAACCAATTATTTATATTTATATATATATATGTGTGTGTGTGTGTGTGTGTGTTTGGAGGGGGTGGGGTGGGTATATATATATATATATATATATATATATATATATATATATATATATATATATATATATATGGTACTGGACTCTCCCATAGTATTTGACGTCTGGAGGGCAAACAGCTCAGTTCCTAGGAACTAACAGCAAGACACCAGCACATATGATTTGATTATAGTTGTGAAGGCTTAAAAATTTATTAATCCACCCACGAGGATTAAATGTGGCACAAGGCCGGTTTAATGTGGGTTGCCCGCGAGCCCGTAGGCTCGGCCAAAAATATGACCTTTGAACCCGCCTGGACGGGTTCAGGTCCTGTCTACCTCCCCGAAGGAATCCTTGCCCTTCGGCAAAGCTTCCTCCGAGTTCCTCCCTGCATTAGGGAGTTCGACAGAAGCCAGCCCGCATGATCACAAAGCACAGATACTACACTTTGATCCTAAAACGGCTTTGTGCAGAACCAACTACACTTTTTGAAGGGCCAAATACAGAGACTTGGTGCACTACATGCCACAAGGTTCCCAAACAACCTTCCGCAGGTTTTGAATTCAGAGTTGTCCTTCACCTAGACCAGTTGACATCCAAAGCTATAGAACCCAGTCTGACCTACTATTTTCCCATAGCTGGAGGAAGAAGAACAGGATTAATACCTTTCCCAATATATATATATATATATATATATATATATATATATATATATATATATATATATGAAAAGTTTCTCAGAGTTAAACTGTAGAAAAAAACAATATTTTTAAATGTAAAAGACAATAGGAAAATTGTAATATTAGCCGACGCGTTTCATCTAATGTGGACTTTTTCAAGGCAAATTTATTTCGTTTTTGCCTTGAAAAAGTCCACATTGGACAAAACGCGTCGGCTAATATTACAGTTTTCCTTCGTCTTTTATATATATATATATATATATATATATATATATATTATGTTGGTGCAAAAATAATGTCGTTTTCTCACATATGTTACTATGTGAGAAAACGTCATTATTTTGGCACCAACCTAATATATATATATATATATATATATATATATATATATATATATATATATATATATATATCCGTCTGTGTGTGTGTATGTCTCTGTGTAAGTGTGCAAAATGCTATTTCTTCTGCTCTGATTCTATTGACAATGTGTATATGAGCCTGCTTGAGTTAATGGGCGAATTTTTTTTTATCTCTTCGTCTTTTCTACCCCAGATCAGCGCTCCCTACAATGTCCGTGGTCAGCGCACGAGGCAAAGATCATTGCACCAATGATGGGTTTTAAGTGCCGCCTATTTATCGACCGAAAACCTAAACAAGACTGACGTTTATCTGTCGAATGGCGTTTAAATATCCACGACCAAAAGCCAAGAGAAACCCATAAAAAAAGAATTCACTTTTCTTTTTATTTAACATTTTCTTTTCTTTCCTGTTTTTTTTTCCACGGGGTTGTATCGCTTTCCGTTTCTCAGGATCGTCTTTAAAAACAGCAGAATCGAAAAAGAAAAAAAATCGTTGAACCAGATAGAGGCTAGCTCAATATATATATATATATATATATATATATATATATATATATATATATATATATATATATATATATATAACCCTATCTTTGATATAAATACACCGACACTTCGTTATTCGAACGCTGACCTAGGCAACTACCAGGTCACCGGATGATTTTACGCGACAGGAAAAAAAAAAGAAAAGGAAGCCTTTTTTTGGAGGTTTGAACAAGGATCAAATTATCTTGAGCGTTGAGCTTTGATTTGAACAACAACGGATTTTAATCTCAGACTAACGTAAACTTCAAGCTCACAAATTCTAAGAAAAAGCACTTTTCTTTTTACAAAATAGTTCTTTCTAAGCTGATGCCATAGATCGCTTATTAATTCGAGTAGGGATAAATTTTGTCTGTATCCCAACTTTACAAAGTCTGTCAAGACAAATCACTTCGTTAGCGATAACTTAAAAAAACTGTAAACAAAATCACAAAATCACGATGAAAGTCGATAATGATCAGCAATTGTCTAAATCATCAGAAGCAAAACACGAACAGCGACTCTAATAACCAGGTACATTTAACCGGCTTTCCCACTAATGTATGATGAGACATAAGATGGTTTTAACGTAGGAAGCGCCATGCACATCAGTATGCAAAGGTGCCGAGGACAAAAAAAAATTGTTTCCGCCAATTCCTGTGACCACTTTAAGGTTGGCATCGATAATACCCCGATCCGTCCTTTTTTTACTGCAATGAAGAAGTTGCAGCTACAGTGTTGGAATCTCCATGACTGTCAAATTTTCACATCTAAAATTGAGGTGAAACCATTTACTTCACTTTTGGCGCAAGAGTTATCTCCTATGCTCTGTATATTTACTCGGCCTCTCCACTTAGGCTGGATGTGGCACAAGGTCGTTTTAACATTGGGGAGCAACATAAACATACGTATGCGTATATGCCAGGGAGAAAAATTCCCGGAACTGAGGAAGTTCTCCCATCTAAAATATGGAGAAGGGTTACTCTATCTACTACACCAACGTTAACTCTTGCGAAAGATAAGTGCTATGGGATCTTACCCATAATAATGGACTATTCCATACTTCAATATTCAATATTGCGCCTCAGGAGTAGGCAAAGGAGTCATCG
>OZ010601.1:58653599-58656099 GCA_963932145.1 Acanthosepion lycidas | reverse complement strand
GCGAATGGTTACCCTGAATATTTTATCACAGCTACCACTGAACATAAAATTGGTAAGTTTAATGGAGTTAAGGTTATATAGTCCAGCTGAATATCCTGTATATGTTAGACTACTGTGGATTCGTCCCCTGAATCAAATATACGCCGATAAAATATTTTCTTTCGTCAAACGGTGTTTAAATGCATAATTGGCACGGAATGTTTTTGTTTTTTTTTACCAGAAGAGCTGTTCCCTCTGGTCGTAATGATGTCTTGCCTGCCCATCAGCAGAGTTTAATTGTTTATCAGTATAAATGTGTAAGTGAGATCGACTACGTGGGCAAAAGTATTCAGCGGTTAGAAGCTAGGATCGCCCAGCTTGTTCCGGGCCAAGTATGTAGACATGAGCCTGTAGCATCCAAGTGTTCACAAGCAAATGACTCCTCTATCAGCGAGCATGTACTGAATTCTGTTGCTTGCAGGATGGACTATTCTCTGGAGATATTCTCTGTCTTTCACAAGGCATGGACCAGACTCAACCTTGACATCTTGAAGTTGGCTGTCCTTAATATACAACGCCCTGCCCTATGTAGGCAGAGAGTATTAAAACGTAAGTTCGGAGAGCCGGTTACCAAGTCAACACCTAACTTGGAAAATATTATTGTTTTTGTTCTCTCCCTTAGTAGTGTCCGAATGGCGTCGTGTCCGAATAGCCCAGCCAATGGAACGTGGGGCAATCTAGCAAATCTAGATTCTTCTAAAATCTTATCCGGATACTTACTCTTACTTCCGTTACGTCGATGATACGTTTACGCCGATTTCTTCGCATAGTAAGACGGAAGAGTTTGTTTTGTTTTTTTTCATATCTTAATAATCTTCACCCCTCTTTGAAATATACTATAGAGGTAGAAGAGAACAGTCAGTTACCTTTCCAGGATGTGTTGGCAGAAAGAACACCGTATTTTCTCACTAATGTTTATCGAAAACATACCTTTTCTGGGTTATAACTTACCTGGGAGTCACTCACTCCCCAAACCAGGAAAATTAATCTTATCAATACCCTTACTCACTGTGTTTGATGTTATATTCTGAGTGCGGACTTGACGCCGAGCTTAGGATAATCAAATAGCTGTATAGTTACCCTGAATGTGTTATCACTGCTACTATTGAACGTAAAATTGTCAAGTCCAATAGAGTCAAGTTAAATGCAACCCACCCCGCTAAATATCCCGTATATGTTAGATTAACATGGATTAGTCCCGTGAGTCTATGCCGATAAAATATCATCTTCCATGAAACTGTGTTTTAATGACGTATTGGCCCGGAATATTTTTTCAACCATAAGGGCTTTTCACTCTGGCTGCAAGGATGTCTTGCCTACCCATTAGCAGAGTTTAGTTGTGTATCAGTATAAATGTCGATGTGAGATCGTCTATGTGGGCAAGACTATCCAGTGGTTAGAGGTAAGGATCGCCTAGCATGTTCCAGGCCAGGTGCGTAGACATGAGCCTGTAACATCCGGGTGTTCACAAACACATGCCGCCGCTATCGGCAAGCATTTATTGAATTCTTTTGCTTGCAGGACGGACTATTCTTCTGATTTCTTCTCTATCTTGCACAGGAGACAGACCAGACTCCACTTGCATATCATAGAGTCTATTGTTATCAATATAAAACGTCCTGCACGGTGGAGGCAGAAAGAATTAAAACACAAGATGGCTCTGATCGGGGAGCTGGTTTCCAATCCGACGCTTAACTAGGAAAATGGTTTCTTTAAATATTTTTTTATTTGTTCCTTCCCCTAGTTGTGGTATATTTTAACACCTGTTGTTGAAAATCATTTTTCTTCTCAACCACTTAGTTTTACTTGCCGACGATATTATTTTTTTCTGAAGATGTGTCGGCCGAAACGTACCTAAAATTTTAATCCCTGTGACATTTTTGTATCCTTTTTTTATGAATAAAATATGATCACTTACTTAAAGATCATTTTATCCTAGTGTGGCAATATATATATATATATATAAATTGATTCATCGAGTCTGATAGAAACCTCAACAGAATCCTATATGTGGGACTCCACTACCGAGGGAATCGAAACTCCGACGATTAGGTTGGCAAGCGAACACAATACCAGCTGCTCCACCGGGCCTCGGTGACGAAATGATTGCAAATCAGACTCAATGTAGCGCCGCTCACTCCCATATTCCGTGGTGGAACTCAACTGAGATTCTCTCTAACCATAGGACTGAGCCCCCTGGAGCATTAGAAGCCGGTTCAAGCGATGATAAACACAGATAGTAATTAGGAGGATTTGATAATTATATTAATTAATTCATTGAGTCAGAAAGAGACGTCAACAGAATGCAGAAAGCACTGGACGGCCGTTTCATCCTATATTTGGGATTCATCAGCAGTGCGCATCCACTACCGAGGGAATCGAAACCCAGACAGTTAGGTTGGCAAGCGAACACCGGGCCTCGGTGACGAAGATATATATATATATGAATGCCCCAAAAGAG
>OZ010601.1:58633599-58651099 GCA_963932145.1 Acanthosepion lycidas | reverse complement strand
ATATATATATATATATATATATATATATATATATATATATATATATATATCGTATTCTTTTCTGTGGCCTTGATCCCAATACCCGTTACACATGAAGTCACACTATATATTAGGTTGGGGCAAAAAAAATGACGTAATAATGTCGTTTTTTTGACGTATTTTTAACGTGAAAAAACGACATTATTACGTCATTATTTTTGCACCAACCTAATATATATATATATATATATATATATATATATATATATAGCTGGCCACTCATATTCGAGGATACCCGTCTACTAGGGCGGCTAGCCAATCCCTACTGCAAGCGCCTGCTCAGGCTCATTTGGGTTTGTTCAACACGTGTGGTTTTTAATGCAACTATTCTGATCAGACCTCATTTACAGTTTCTGGGAAAGAGCGTGTTATCTAGCCTGATCAACAATCTGAAAAAGGGCGCTCAAACCCTCGGTCACGATGGCTGGTGACTTCGTGCTAGCACTGCTAACGACGGTCCCTAAGGGTAGCGTCTACCTAATTTCACTTACAAGGTTTGGGTCAACCCGTGGTATGGTTTTCAGGCACTTTCCAAATGTGCCGCATGCTGGGATCGCCCCCGATCTAGTCCGATAACATGAGGAAGTTTCATTCCTGAGAAATTGACAATGGTGAGATTCGAATAATTTTGTCTTTTCCTATTTTGCATAATTCACCAATCAAATGTGCTGTTTTGAAAATTGAGTTTTATATTCCTTTTTGTGCTCATTAAAAAAAAACTGGCATTATATGGGCATTAGATCCTGAGAAATGGATATTTAAATTTGATGAGTGTACGAATAATTTCGTCGCTAACTACATATATATATATATATATATATATATATATATATATATATATATATATATTTGGTTGGATTGATGTGAGTTTGTGACCCTGGGTTTTACGCTTTTGCGATCGTCAGACAAACTGATTGATTTTTTTTAAATTTTGGGTTTATGTAGATTGAGTGTATTGGTGTTATTATGGAAGTGGGGGGAATCGTCGTCGTGATGTCACTCATGCTAACGCAAACATAGATGCATGTCCATACACCCGATGGGGTATGCAGACACACATACACACTCGCTCGTCCGCCGGGGCTCATAAAGACATAAATCAATGCAACCAAATATGTTAGCTCTATCTCTGATATTGAGCACTTTCTAATAAGTACCGCGCATATAATATATAAATAATTATATATATATATATATATATATATATATATATATACACTTTTCCTATATATATATATATATATATATATATATATATATAGATAGATAGATAGATATATACATATATATATATATATATATATATATATATATATATATAAACAATAAAATCCCAAATCAATTCATATGAATCGCAAGAGTTATATATCCAGCGCTATTCTCCATATGTGGTGATTTGGGATTTTATTGTCTATTAATTATTTCCTCATTAATAATATATTCCTCGAGCTCTTTCAGTTTTAATATTTTATATTACTAGGATACACTTGGATTGTATACCAACGGATTTGATACCTTTACTATATATATATATATATATATATATATATATATATATATATATATATATATATTTGGTTTAGTTTGTTTTGTCTTTTTGGCATATCAAACTCAAAGGGATACATATATATATATATATATATATATATATATATATATATGGATAGAAATCTATTCTGTGTGGTTTGCTTTGGTTTAGGCCATATTAACGACAATGGTTTGTTTGTTTTGTTTTACGGCATATTAACCTCAGTGTGTTATTTAATGCCGACAAAATTTTTATTGATGGTAATATTTTGGTAGAGTCGAGTATATATATATATATATATATATATATATATATATATATATATATATATATATATATATATATACTTTGCAATAGGAATTAAGATACCTTTAGTAAATGACTATTTTCACCTACGAATTTTAATTTTAAAATTCGCAGGATTTTTCAGACTGTTTATAATTTCAATTTTTAGTGTACTGCTTGGAGAAAGATATATATATATATATATATATATATATATATATATATATATATATATATATATATATATATTATAGGGAACTGATTGGGCGGTATGGGAGAAGAAAAAGGTACCGTTACTGGAATCGTATTATGGAGCTAGGAACGGCTAGGTAGGTAGGAGGGAGCGGCTGACCGATGAGCTGACCTACACCCTGATGGTCAAACGGTCAAAGTTTAATTCGACGGGAATTCACGGAAATTAACGAAAACGTGAAAAAACAATCAAGAGTTAACTTTGGTAAAATGAAAGCGAGTTAATTCGGATTTATTGGTATTAAACTCGTCCATATATCCAAGCTCAAAGTTCAGGGGAGTATTTTTTTAAGGATTTGGACTAAATTTGGATATATATATATATATATATGTATGCGTTCTCATGCCTTTGTACACGTTAATAATACCCACTCGTATCCAAATAAACAGTACATTACAAACTGATACCATAAACCGTTTGAAAAATCCTTGCAAACTTTAAAATTAAAATTCATAGGTGAAAATGCTCATTAACTAAAGGTATCTTATTTCCAATCGTAAAGAATATTTGCTCTGTTTAATGAAAATAAACATTGTGTGCTCTTTTGTGAGTCAGTTTTAACATATTTCAAATGCTATGTTGTGTTAAAAGGACTCGCCTAGATTATAGCAAGAGATTACTACATATATATATATATATATATATATATATATATATATATATATATATATATATATAAGGAGACAAGGAAAAATAGACATACGAAGTAATAAAAAGGAGAAACAGTTAGGAAGAAGAAATAGGAGAGATGGGAGAGGAAGTAACATGATTTCAAATTGATGAATACAAGAGGCCCTAAATGAGATCCCTTAAAAAAAACTAAATCAGAGCAAAAACTACTGACAAGAGGAAAAGAAAGAGAGAGAGAGAGAGAGAGAGAGTCTGACTTAAACATAAAGAGTGAATTCGAAAAAGATAGGCAGGAAGAAGAATCAGATGGCAGAGGGGGGGGCGGAAAAGGATGGCAGAGGGGGGCGTCAGGGATGACAAGAAAGGAATTCGTGTAATCAGTTAGCCATAAGGGAGTTTTATAAACGCAATCAAGACATCACGCCGACAATCAAAGCTTTGCTACTAAATGATCCGATCGATCAACCCCGGCGGGGGATCGAACTCACGCACCAACTATAAGCGGTCACGTGTTACACAATTAAATCAAAGCCAGGGCGAAAATCGAGTCAATCACTAATCGAATTGTTGTCGTAAATGGATGACTTCCACGTTTTACTGATTGTAGCATTTCGTTTCATTTTGAATTCTTTTCTGTTCTTACTTTCACTTTCACTTTCACTTTCGTGTTTGCTCTCCAATGAAAATTATGTTCCTACCCTAAACCGTTTCTAAAAGCCAAACAATAGGCGACAATAAACAACATTCCTCCTGACAATCGCAATAATAAAGATGACATCATTTTTTTTTTTTTTACTCTTCCTCATATTCTATCTGATCAGATTTCAAATTTCTTGGCCTTTAATAAAATGCAAATCTTCGTTCAAGTCCAAAAAGACATATACCATGTTCATCTATATATAAAATTCCGTGATTTCCTGTTAGTCCAGCATCCTGGGTATGACGATAACTACATCCGTGTCCTGGGTCAGACGATAAACTACGTCCAACGTCAAGTCCTCTGATCAGGTGGCTTTGAGAAGCGTGGAACCCTCTCTAAATTGCTGATGTTCCCAGATCCACTCTGACACGGGGTGGTAGCATCTGTTAGGGGCTCAACTATAGGCAAATAGTTAACTCCTAAACTGGGGTCAAAACACTATGAACGTGTAAAAATAGGTTTTAATACCAGAAATACTTTGTAAAAAATTATTACCACCTATACAATTTTGAAGAAAAAATATTACCTGAAATAGAATTTTGAAAAAAAATAATATCAGTGATAAAAATTTTGTCGGCAATCGAGGTTGATATACCGTAAAGCAAAAGAAACCAAACCAAACAATTAGTCCGTCTGCCACGCCATCTAAAACAGTCATACATGGACCGATTGAAACCAAATTTTGGGGGAGAACAGGTAAGAGGGTACAAAGTACAGTTGGTTTTACTAGGGTACATAAAAACTGTAAAATAGGGTTTTTGTTAAAGTATCTTTTAGAACAAATCACCTTATTCAAATTTCATCATTTGGTTTGTGAAATTGAAAGAAATATAGAGTTTGTAAATCTAGACAAAAAAATGTTAGCGATAACTTCAATACTAAATAATGCAAAGATTTCAACACACATCAACATTTTATTCTAGTTCCACATAAAGCACAGATTCTTTTTCCAGAAAGTTATGTCTTAAACCTCCAATAGATGGTCTC
This sequence comes from Acanthosepion lycidas, assembly GCA_963932145.1. Classification (NCBI taxonomy): domain Eukaryota; kingdom Metazoa; phylum Mollusca; class Cephalopoda; order Sepiida; family Sepiidae; genus Acanthosepion; species Acanthosepion lycidas. The sequence continues at coordinate 58,646,677 of OZ010601.1, read as the reverse complement.
TTTGTACTGGACTAATGACTAAACACTTTTTTTAATCAATTCACACCAAGTAAGGTGATAATGCCATTAAGAGTCAAGGATCTACTGGGAGTTAAAGAAAATGAGAAGACTTTAGAGGGAACCAGAAACCCAATCCTAAACAGGAAACAAGGCATAAACCTCTACTCCTCTATTCACCCCAATCAAGGTGATAATACCATTAAGATGCAAGAGACTAATGGGAGTGAAAGAGAATGAGAAGACTTTAGAAAGAACCGGAAACCCAATCCTAAACAAGAAACAAGGGATAAACCTCTACTCCTCTATTCACCTCAATCAAGGTGATAATACAACTAAGATGCAAGAGACTAATGGGAGTGAAAGAGAATGAGAAGACTTTAGAAAGAACCGGAAACCCAATACTAAGCAGGAAACAAGGGATAAACCTCTACTCCTCTATTCACCCCAAGCAAGGTGATAATACAACTAAGATGCAAGGGTCTACTGGGAGTGAAAGAGTATGAGAAGACTTCAGAAAGAACCGGAAACCTAATCCTAAACAGGAAACAAGGGATTAACCTCTACTCCTCTATTCACCCCAAGCAAGGTTATTTAAAGAAAAACAATGGTTTAATAATACAAGTCTTAATAATCAACCGATCGCTGGGGTTAGAAGAGGTGGATCTATAACTTTTTCAAGGTATTTCCGCGTAAGTGAATATAACGGGAACTGGGAAACAGCTGTCCGATTAACACTTCCAAGACTTTATCCGTTAGACCACCAGCACATCCACGCTTACACCTTATATCCCCAAGCGGTCACCCATCTAGGTAATGATCAAGCTCGGCGTTGCTTAACTTCAATGATTGGGATGCGGCTGTAAGCATTAGTTTAACACTTAAAGACTTTTGTCTGATACATATGACCCCTGTAACACCAAGATGAATTACGAGGTGATGTTGATAAATTTTTGGTGTTAGCCACTTGTCTAAATATAGCGGAACGATCAAACCGGAATCTTTAAAATCACTTCTTGGTCGGGCTGAGGAATTTCCAGTAATCTCTTTTATATATATATATATATATATATATATATATATATATATATATATATATATATATATAATTTAAATATAAACAGACCACTTTAAGGTTCCATGTAATAAATTATTTCACCACAGCCCTTTTAAAGGACTGCGGATCATCAGACTTTACTTCCAAAGGTTTTTTCGTTTCAACTTTTGGAAGTAAAGTCTGATGAACCGGAGTCCTTTAAAAGGGCCGTGGTGAAATAATTTATTACATGGAACCTTAAAAGTGGTCTGTTTATATTTAAATTATTTGCTCTGGATTTACATTGAGCTCTCTGGATTTTATCCTACATACGTATTACCTAGTTTTTCTTTAACTATATTTATCTTTTTTACCCCCAGTTATGGGTAAATAGCACGACAGACTGGGTCTTTGGTGGCAAACGGTCAAGGAAAAGAAAAACTGTAATTTCAAAACCGGCGGAGGGTCATTTGGGATCCTTGTGGCATACTGTGTACCAGTTTTCTGTATTCGGCTCTTCCAAAGAGTCTGATTTGTTTTGCAAAAGTCTTCACTGTTATAATGAAATGATATGGATGGGCAGACTGGCTGTTGGCTCTAAGAACTTGGCTGCTTGACCATCATACCTCGAAAACAATGAGAGAGTCCAGTATATATATATATATATATATATATATATATATATATATATATATATGGGTGGCTGTATGTGTGTGTAATATGTATGTACGTATATATATATATATATATATATATATATATATATATATATATATTACTTCTATATTATATATGCGCGGTACTTATTGAAAAGAGCGTAACATATTTAGTTGAGTTGATGTGAGTTACTGGCCCTGGCCCTTTGCCATCGTCAGACAGGTTCGTCAGAACCTGTCTGACGATGGCAAAGAGCATGAAACCAGGGTCACAAACTCACATCAATGCAACTAAATACACCCACATATATATGTATGTATGTATATATATATATATATATATATACACACACACACACACACACACACACACACATATATATATATATATATATATGCATACATGTGTGTGTGTGTGTAAGAATGAGCAGGACAAAAATATACATACACTTGTATATATATATATGTATATATATTTCTAACATTGTGGCGAATTCTTTTACACATGAATTTGACAGACGTTATCACTTTGAAAGTTGTTTTCAGTGGATGCTCATATTGGAATAGACGTTTTAATTATTTATTAAACAGTAACGATGGAGTAATGGATAGCGACCGGACTGAGGAATTGGAGAGCTGAGTTTGAATTCCAGTCGAATCCATTACATTCACATGTGATTATACCCTTGGGAAAGGTATGACCCCTCTTCTCGTAAATAGCATAACAGCTTTGAATGTCAACTGGTCTACCGCAGAAAGAAATGGCAACCTACTTCTGGAAAAAATCTGCCTCTTCAGTCATGTATCGAAAGATACATGATCGCCTAAGCGTATATCATGCATGGATAATGTTGCGCCAGCCTTGCAAGTAGGCAGTCTTGACTTAAATCTAAAGGTTATAGCGACAGATTAAGGGGTCAGGTCAGTCGTCGGCTTGTAAAATCCTGGTTTGGACTGGACTGAATTTAACGCATCATAAATAAAACAGTTGAATCCATTACATTCACTTATGTGCTAATACCCGTGGGAAAGGCATGAATCCTCTTCTCCCTCCCAGCTATGGATAAATAGCAGGACAGACCGGGTTCTATAGCCTTGGATGGGAACTGATCTACCGCAGAAAGAAATGGCAACCTACTTCCTGAAAAAATCTGCCTCGTTAGTCATGTATCGACAGATACATGATAGCCTAAGCGTGTTACACGCATGGCACATGACTAACTGATATTTATTTATTTTCTTTACCGGTCTATATATTCGATAAATATTATTAAAGAAAAAATAAGCGCTTTCTAGCAGGATTCGAACCTGTGTCCTCCTGGAAAAAAGGAACAGGTTTCCGGAAGACAGAAGCTGGCGAATGACGTTGCACTATTTACATTATTCGGGCTGTTGTCCTCATCTTTGTCGCCATATTTATTACGTTTCAGCCTTTTTCAGGTGGGTGGAATGTCGAACTGAACCCTTTATTTCGCTCCCTGGGGTAGACTGTTCTAGTTCCACGTGCCATGTTTAATGGGTGTCGGTTATCAGTTCACACCGATTCATCTGCAAAGAACCTTTGACGATCAAGCAAGGCTGATTAGGGAATTTAAGCAATATCCTTCTGGCTATAGACTCTTGAAACTGTGCAGATATGAAATCCATATCTTCCTACTGTCATTTCTATAAATATTTTTATTGTTCTGGGGAACTTTACCATTGGTAGCTCGGTCGCGTGACTTTAAGCGTACCTGGTTAAGGCAGTGGAGAACTTGGAGAGGGGAATTAACAGAAGATAACTGATAACTGACATCCATTAAACATGGCACGTGGAACTAGAACAGTCTACCCCAGTGAGCGAAATAGAGGGTTCAGTTCGACATTCCAACCACCTGAAGAAGGCTGCAGCGTACAACGTCCGAAACGTTGTAATAAATATTGGGACCTACACGGAAAGAAAAAACAGCTTGGGCGACAAGAAATTGCATTTTCTCGGAGACTCAAAAGAGAAAATTGCCGTTTTTGCCAGTATCCACAACAACTGGGTAACAAAGAGTTACGAGGATTAAAATACGGAAAATCGAGTTTTTCCTAAGACTCTTATCATGGAGGATTTTAGAAGTATTTTTGTAGAACTTGTAAAATACCAAAATAAACAGCAATTCCAATTCCAAGAAAGAATGGAAAAAAATATTACTACAAACGCAGAAATGAAATCATGAAAGACAAATACTACTCCAGGAGCTAATTGTAAAAGTAGCGAGTAATACACAACAAAATATTGAAAAAGAGGCGACTTTTTCCAAAGACGCAGTATGGAACATGATAGAAACATTCAAATACTCCCTAGAAGAGGATAAAAATTTCGGGGACTATTTCACACGTCATGAAGACATCTTTAACAACGATTTGCAAAACTGGACGGAAGCAAAGAAGTTACGACTATTACTCAAGAAATTAGGAACGGATGAATACACAAAATTTATGGATTGCCAAAGAAGACAAATGATTTAACTTTTTGATGAAGCACTTACATGCCTGACGGAGCTTTTCCGACCGAAAACGTCACTTTTTCACAAAAGGTGGAAATGTCTTAACCTCGTAAAGGATGAAAATGAGGACTATGCCATGTTCGCCGCAAACATTGCGACGATTTCAAGTTGGCAGAATTAACCTCGGACAATTTCAAGTATCTTATTTTTGTACAAGGGTTAGTCTCAGCAAAAATGCGCAAAAGAATGCTTTCAAAACTGCAAAATGAACCTGGATTAACCCTACAATAACTATCGGAAGACTGACAAAATGTCTGAGTATAAAGAAAGACTCGAAGGATATTGAGGTGTCAGGAGTATCACATATACGTCCGTTAAACAAAAGTTTACGTTTCTCACCCTCCCCGGAAAAAAAACAAAAATTCTATAATAATGAAAACAGATTTTCACCCTACCCGGAAAGAAAACAAAAATTCCATAATAATGAAAAAAGTACAACGTACAGGGCAAATAATGACGAAAATCAAAATAAATATAATCCCACCCCCCATCTGCATGTTATCGATGTGGAGGACTGAACTGCAATAAGGATTGTCATTTTAAATATAAAAACTGTCTTGCATGTGGAAAAATGGGTCACAAAGCAACCCAATGTAGGAACAGAAAATTTACTAGTAGGATAAGAGCTACTAGAATGCATGACAAAGACAATACTAACATAAGGAAATATGTGGAACTTGAAATCTTAAATAAAAAGATAAAATTGCAACTAGATGCAGGGTCAGACCTGACGATAATTAACCTACAAACATGGAGAAAGCTTAATAGACCAACTATGTTACGCACACAGAAAATTGTTAAGTCTGTTAAAGGAAAGCGTATAAAATTGGAAGGAGAAGTAATCCTAAATGTAAAAATTCCCTTGAAAACAAGAAAACTCAAAATGTTCGTAATGAAGGATACAGATAATCTGGTGAGCACAGACTGAATGCAGAAGTTCGACGTATGGGATTTATCCATCAGCTCTTTTTGTAAAAAGATAGAGTGCGAACCATCGCGACAAAGTTAAAGGAAGAATTACATAATCAATTTCCCGAGGTATTTTCGAGCGGGTTGGGACGATGCAACAAGTTTGCAGCCAGAATTGAATTAAAAGAAAATGTCCAACCAGCATTTAAAAAGAAGCGGAACGTGCCGTTTGCTACCATAGAGAAAGTCGACAAAGAATTAAGGAGAGAGCTTTGAAAAAAATAATTAACAGACTAGGAAACGTGAGGTACTCAATACAAGGAGCAAAATTTACCCACAGAAGACATACTGACCAAATACAAAAAAGACAGGTTGAAGAGTCAAGCTTGTCACCCGCTGAAAATGATGATTCGATGGAGGCGATCTTTGAAGTTTTTGAGATTCAAAGACCACAAGAAGAGACAGAAATTAGAAGGACTAGCAGGAAAAGAAAATTTACAGAACCTCTGATTATCGATCATAAAAGGAAAAAAATATGAACTCCCTCTAAAAAGGGATCGAAGGAGGGGGGTGTTGTGGGCTCCTCCCCTTTTTACACAAATGGACTCACCCAGTATATACATATACTACTGCTACGTGAAGACCCGAGAGACGGGAGCAACAGAGGGTGAAGGTGACAGACAGACAGACAGACAGACAGACAGAACGAACGAGCAAGAGTCACAGTGAGCGAGCCCGTAGACTCAGTAAGAAGTCATACAGCGATACTTCAATACCAAAGTCTGTATATATATTTTGCTACTAACCCGTATTCCTGGAACTACTAACCTGCTTTACCAGTTTGTATTATTACGTTAATACATTATTTTCATATATTCATTCTTAGCGTTGTTATTTATTGGTACCAGATTTCATCCCGGAATCCACAACAAAATGTCAATACAAGACTTAAGAGCCAGTCAAGGTAGATGGTTACTATGTGATGTTGTATAAGCGTACGAAAAGAAAGAGGATATGTCGTAAAGATAACGGTTAACTCTAGACTCGAAGAGATCAAGATTGTAGTAATTGGTAAAACATTCTGCCGAAAGTCTGTTCCACATTGCAGCTGATTTGGGAAGAAGATGGTCAAGTAGAATTTCTTTCTTACTAATGGAATACGAAGAGATTGGTTATGATTCAGCCTTGTTTATGTGGTGTGGCAGGTTCCAGTTGCAATGATCAGGGCTGATGGGACGAAGGAATGTAGCTCTTCAGAATACATGCCATGAAAATAGCAATAGAGCAGCAAGAGTCTCGCAACATTTTATCTGTGGGAAAGTGGTTGTAGGGTGGAAAATAATTCATCAACCACAATACCACATAGACGCTTTTGAACAAGACAGTGGTTCAGACATTGTTTCATTTTCTTGCATTTTTCAAATTCTGTAAAAAGCTTCATGTCTTAGATGCACTTTAAAATAATGTCTTAATCTGCCCAAATATTAGTATTGTATACTTGTACACGACATTATAATGTATTTGTATACGACATTATAATGTATTTGTATACGACATAATGATGTACTTGCATACGACATTATAATGTATTTGCATACGACATTATAATGTATTTGCATGCGACATTATAATGTACTTGCACACGACATTATAATGCACTTGTACACGACATTATAATGTATTTTTATACGACATTATAATTGTACTTGTATATGACATTATAATGTATTTGTACATGATATTATAATGTACTTGCATACAACATTATAATGTATTTGTATACGACATTATAATGTACTTCTATCCGATATTATAACATCTGAAACAAAATTTATAGATTATTCTTCGTCTTCCTTTCTTCTTCTTTGTCGTATTCTTTTTCTTCTTCTTCTTCTTCTTCTTCTTCTTCTTCTTCTTCTCATTATTATTATTATTATTATTATTATTATTATTATTATTATTATTATTACCGAGTGGTTCGAATGTCCGCTACCTGACCAGGAGACCCGGCCTCGAATCTCAACTTGTTCGTCAAGGTGGCTTCTTGATGTTGACGACCCGGGGTGTGTCTGTAGGTGGGGGAGCGGATATCTCAGCGAGCGGCACTTTTGAAAAATGTTTAAAAAGCCTAGCACGGGTTGACTCAAGACTTGGGTAGACAGAAGTGTTTGGAAGTCGTCGGTGGTTGCGCTAGGATGAAGTCACAAGTCGACGTGACTGAGAGCTTGAGCGCACTGGCTTGTTCAAGAAAATGATCACCCCAGACTACTCCTTCCCCCATCCAAGAAATTGTAACTAAAATCTGCTCAGAATAGTTGCCATATAAACCACATATGTGCTCTGAAGACTGAGCACATGTCTGTAATAAGGTTTGACTAATCGGCCTAACAGACAGTTGTACTTGAAAGGAAGTAGTAGCCGGATATTTATTATTGTAATTAAAATTATTATTATTATTTTGATAGGAATGTTTTTTATATTCCAAACACGGTCAGCACAGAACGTTAAACATAAAAATGTCTTTAATAAATAAATTGTCGGACTTTGTCCATTTCTTAATGTGTATATATATATATATATATATATATATATATATATATATATATATATATATATATGAGGCACGGTGGAGTGATGGATAGCGGCTTGGATTGAGGCATTGGAGAGTCGAATCCATTGCATTCACTTACGTGCTAATACCCTTGGGAAAGGTATGAATCCTCTTCTTCTCCCTCCAGCTATGGGTAAATAGCAGACTGGGTTCTATAGCCTTTGATGGCAACTGGTCTAGGAGAAGGACAACTCTGATTTCAAAACCTGCGGAGGGTCATTTGGGGACCTTGTGGCACGTAGTGCACCAGGTCTCTGTAATCGGCCCTTCAAAAAGTGTGGATGGTCCTGCACGAAACCTTCACCACTATAACCAAATCTCATGTGCTGTTTTCGGGCTGTCGGTTTCCTGACCCTCATACGTCGAATTTCGACGGGAGAGCCGACTATATATATATATATATATAAAGATATGTCTCTTTGAATAATTTAGACAGGATTTGTCTACTTATTTTCAATAGAATCCTCTCATCTTCACGGAAAAGCTTCTTAATATACTTATTAAAGGAAGAGAGAAAATTACCACGTTAATACTCATAGATTTATTCCGAGTACTTTCGACATTAGCATAATGTCATCATCAGGGTTTTGTTGGTTTTTTTTTGTGCCCATCTAAAAGTTAAATTTTTTAACTGTGAAGTGAAAACGTTATGGTTATGTACTGTACGATTTAAATTTCACGTTTGAAACCTCAGGAGAGGTAACTAAGTTTGAAGTATCCATATATTTAAAAAAATAAATTTTAATTTCGAATGTTTTCAAATTTTATAGGCTTAATTCTGAGGTCTTCAAGAGACGTTTGTTAAACTGTGGTCTTTGAATCAATCTAAAAAAAAAGAAATTATACTTTCTTAAAAATCCAAGCTGTAGAGAAGACAATGGGAAAACATTGCACTCTATTTCGAAAGAAAGCTATTCCAAATTAATCAAGAAAAGAAGCTGTGGAGAAACAGGATCGGGGAACTTTTATTTTTTTTTTTAAATCAGCAGACGGTCATTGAGACGAGAAAAACTGTACTGCGCCATTTTAAGAAGTGAGAAAGTTCGGTCGGGCCGCCAGGAGACCATTTTGCTATTTTTCTTTCACAAAGTATCGAAACCCCTAGCTCTGGTTTTGGTGGGAAATACGCCATTTCTTTGTCCACCAAGGAAGCTTTCCCTACGTTTCGTTTTTACTTTACATTCTTGGACTATTCGCTAATCTTAGAAGCTTACCATTTTGTCGGAGATTTTTTCTTTTCCTTCATTTTTTTCTTTCATTTCTTTCAAAATTTTTCTTCTAGCTTCTTTTTCTTCGATCATTTTTTTTTTTTACTTCTTTTCATTTTCTTTCTTTCTTTTCTTCTTCCCCATATTCTTTTTTTTTTTCACGTTTTACTTCCCTCCTTTTTACTTTCTTCTGTCTTTTCTTCTTTTTTTTCATTGTTCTTCTTTCTTATATTATTGCCTTTTCCCTTTACTTCTCTTTTTCTTCTTTTTCTTCTTCTATTTATTATTTTTTTTCTCTTTCTTTTCATTTTCTTTTTCTGTTTTCTATTCTTATTTTTCATATTTCTTTTTCTTCTCTTTCTTTGTCTTCTTCTTTTTTCATTGTTCACCTTTCTTATATTAGTGCTTTTTTCTTTTTTCTTCTCTTTTTCTTCTACTTATTATTTTTTCTTTTTCTTTTTCTTTTCTTTTTCTATTCTTATTTTTCATATTTTTTCTTTTTCTCTTTCTTTTTGCGTCTTCCTCTTTTTTTATTCTTGTTTTCTTCCATTTCTGTTTTTCTCTTCTTTTCTAATACTTTGTCTATTTTTTTCCTTTTTTTTTTTTTTTAATTTCCCTTTGTTTTTTCTTTCTTCCCTCATAACTGTTTATTTAACAATTCTTTCCCTCCACTCTTTCTCTTTCCAGCCGTTTTCTTGTCTTCGTGTTTCAATTAATCAACAATCCATTTTCCGCTTCACCTTTTTTTATTCTATCTTTTACACACACCCGATTCCGTTTTTGTTTTTTTTATTATTATTGTTTATTCTTTCGTTCCGTCGTTTCCACAAAATCTGTCTCTTTCTTTCTTCCTGACTCAAACCCTGTTTGATACTGCTCAATTGCTTACTTTAATCAATAAGGCTTCACTTTCTCCAATTTATCACACCGAAACCTGAAGTAATGGAAAGGGAATGCTTAGATAGACACGAAAACGTTTGCTGTACGATGGTTGGGGAACAGAAAAGGCGTTGGAGGTTGCCGGTGTCTCAAACACTTGCCAATAACTTAGACGTAACAGCCAGACAAATAACCAAAGATGAAGCCTTTAACAACGATTGAACCCAAAACACAACCAATTCGTTCATAGTTTGTCAATTCCTTTTTTCTATGACTCTTTATTAATCTTGGGCTTAGCCTTTCGCAGTGAGACTAATGGCCGCCATTAAGTCTTTGTCCTACAATCGGGACAGACTTCGCTGACTGGCTGACTGATATACGGTAGTGCATACGTTTTCTTTTTACCCTTGTTATTTTGGCTGTCATTTAAGGGTGGAGGGTAGTCATGGAGGTTGTCGTGGGGGGATGTTTTTCGTTGCTGAAGTAAGCGGGGGGGTAGGAAGGAGAGCTGGTGGCGGAGATCAGGAGTAAAACGAACGATGCAGAGAAAACGCATTGAAAAGAATGACAACGAAGAAGGGATTTTTCTTGTTAGCTTTCTCTTTCGTTGGTGTTATTTTCTCTTTTAAGACCAGTTCCTTTTCCTCCAAAAGTTATTTTTAATTATTTTCTCTTTCTTTCTTTCCTTCCACATTCTCTTGCACCCACTCTCTATTTTTTGTTTGTTTGTCGTGCAATTTCTTCAGGCATTTATTCTCTCTCTCTCTCTCTCTCTCTCTCTCTCTCTCTCTCTCTCTCTCTCTCTCTCTCTCTCTCTCTCATTTTGGATTACTGCATTTATTTTCTGTTCAACCTTTTATCTTTCAATTCTTATATCTTTTTTCTCCACCCGCCCCGTTTTAACTCTTCCATACTTTCTTTCTTCCTTTTCCTACTCTGGCACCCTTTCTTTCTTTCTTTCTTTCTTTCGTTTCTTCTTACATTCTCTTGCGCCGTCTCTCTATTGTTTTTTTTTTGTTTGTTTTTTTCATGTAGTTTCTTTAGGCATTTATCTTCAGTCTTTCCTTATCTTTCTAATTTTGCATCACACCATTTACTCTGTCTTCAACCTTTTATCTTTCAATTTTTTATTCTCCGCCCGCACCATTTTATCTTTTTCATACTTTCTCTCTTCTTTTTTTTTTTTTACTCTTGATCCTTCTTTCTTTCTTTCTTTCTTTCTGATTTTCTTCTTCTTCTTCTTCGTCTTCTTCTTCTTCTTCAATTCACTTCTTTCTTTAAATGATACTTCTTTCTCTTCGTTTCTCTTTGTTCATTTTTTGTAGAGAAAACTATTTAGGATATGATTTGTCGTCTGCGCTCCGCGATTACTGCTGTGCTTAAAAATTTTGTTGCTGTTGTTGTAGTCAATTGATCACCATTAAAAAAAGTATCGCAAATATAGAAACAAGAAAGAAAAGATTAGGAATCTGAATAAAGTAAACTTTATTAGAAAAAAAAAACAGATAGAAAAGAAAAAATCAGGACATTTGAAAGGACGATAAAAAGATATAAGAAGAAAAGTAATGGATAAGAAAAAGAGAAGGAAAAAGAAAAGTATAACAAAGGGAAGAAAGGAAAAAGTAAGGGAGAAATATAGAAGAGAGGTGAGGAGAAAGAAAAAGAAAGAATATGAGTGAGAGAAGAGGAACGGTGAAAAAAAAAGGAAAGAAGACGGAAGGAAGAAGAAATTTGAAAGGGGGGAACAATGAGAGAAATGATAAAAAAATGAAGGATAGGGAGTAAGTAAATAGAAAGGGGGAAAAGAAGAAAAAAAAGAAAGAAATGAAAAGAAGACGGACGAAAGAAGAAAAAGGTAAAGGAGAAAATGCAAAAAAAAAAAGCAAAAAGTGATGAAAAGTAAAATGATGAGAGAGAGAGAAATGAATAAAAAAAGGAGAAAAAGAAAAGAGAGAAGGAATCGGAGAAAAAGAAAAAAAGAAAGAAAGAAAATAAGAGAAATCTGAAAGTGGAGAACGATGGAAGAAATGATAAAAAAAAGAAGGATAGGGAGTAGGTAAGTAGAAAGGGAGAAATAAAAGAAAGACGAAGGAAAGAAGAAAAAGGTAATGAAGAAATGAAGGAGAAAATGCAAAGAAACAAAATATGATGAAAAGTAAAAGGGTGAGAGAGAAAGGAATAAAAAACGGAAAGAAAGAAAAGAGGGAAGGAATCGGGGGGGGGAGGAAAAGAGAGAAAGAAAGAAAGAAAGAAAGAAAGAAAGAAAGAAAGAAAGAAAGAGAGTAACAAAAAAAAACAAGATTAAATACAAATGTAAAAGGCGGGGGAAGATGAGTTTGTGGTCGAACAACACTTTGTCGAAAAGCAAAATGCGCGCGAAAAACAAGGCAGTCGTGGGATAAAAACGATTTTTCCGAGGCCTCAAAATAAATTAGAAAAATAATTTTCGTTTCGAGTGAAAGAGAATTGGTGTCGCTGGGTAGAAGAAAAACGAGAGAAGAAGAGATCGGCAGGTGAGTGATGACAGTCAAATTGAATAATTTTCGAGAAGAAAAATCGGAAGCAATGAATCAATGATTGCGAAGAAAATCAACATGGCGGAAAATTTGTTGGTTGAGAAGAATAAAAGGCTAGGGAAACTGAAAGCAATAAGAAGAAAGATTTGCACTTCGAGGTAGATGAAGAATGAAGAAAATGGAAAGCAATAACAAGAACGATGGTCATCGAGAATTGGATGGGAAATCGAACTCTCGCGAAGAAAAGACAGCGAATATTCCTTATCCCAAAAATGTTTAATACGCAAAGACATTGTAGAATTAGAAGAGAGACAAGCAGGAAACCAGTAGAGTTAGAAAAAAAATTTGTAATTGGAAATAGAGAAAATAATAGAAAGGAAAATGATTTGGAGACTCAAATAGCTTAGACGACCCGTGATTTTACAAGTACGAAGAGAAAGAAGTAACATTTAAAGAAAGATGTAAATTGAAGAATAAAGAAGAATCAAAAGTACAAAAAAAAAAAGGAAGAGAGAAAGTATGAAAAAGATAAAATGGGGTACTTGAAGCTCAAGATTCAACAGCTAATATTTTATGAATCGTTTCTTCCACGAACCGCTGCTCTGTGGAACAGACTCTCTGGAGTATGTTTCTCCGATCACTATAATCTTAATCTGTTTAAGTCCAGAGTTAACCATTATCTTCCCCAGCTATCCGTATAAACTACGCCTTAACGTAACCCCCTCCTTCGAG
>OZ010601.1:58608599-58631099 GCA_963932145.1 Acanthosepion lycidas | reverse complement strand
GGTGGTGAACTTTCCTGGTGGTGAACTTTCCTGGCGGTGAACTTTCCTGGTGGTGAACTTTCCTAGAGGTGAACTTTCCTGGTGGTGAACTTTCCTGGTGGTGAACTTTCCTGGTGGTGAACTTTCCTAGAGGTGAACTTTCCTGGCGGTGAAATATCCTGGTGGTGAACTTTCCTGGCGGTGAACTTTCCTAGAGGTGAACTTTCCTGGCGGTGAACTTTCCTAGAGGTGAACTTTCCTGGCGGTGAACTTTCCTGGTGGTGAACTTTCCTGGTGGTGAACTTTCCTGGCGGTGAACTTTCCTGGTGGTGAACTTTCCTAGAGGTGAACTTTCCTGGTGGTGAACTTTCCTGGTGGTGAACTTTCCTGGCGGTGAACTTTCCTGGTGGTGAACTTTCCTAGAGGTGAACTTTCCTGGTGGTGAACTTTCCTGGTGGTGAACTTTCCTGGTGGTGAACTTTCCTGGCGGTGAAATATCCTGGTGGTGAACTTTCCTGGCGGTGAACTTTCCTAGAGGTGAACTTTCCTGGCGGTGAACTTTCCTGGTGGTGAACTTTCCTGGCGGTGAACTTTCCTGGTGGTGAACTTTCCAGGTAGTGAACTTTCCTGGCGGTGAACTTTCCTAGAGATGAACTTTCCTGTCGGTGAACTTTCCTAGAGGTGAACTTTCCTGGCGGTGAACTTTCCTGAAGGTGAACTTTCCTGGCGGTGAACTTTCATGGAGGTGAACTTTCCTGGTGGTGAACTTTCCTAGAGGTGAACTTTCCTGAAGGTGAACTTTCCTAGAGATGAACTTTCCTGGCGGTGAATTTTCATGGTGGTGAACTTTCCTGGTGGTGAATTTTCCTAGAGGTGAACTTTCCTGGCGGTGAACTTTCCTGGTAGTGAACTTTCCTGATGGTGAACTTTCCTAGAGGTGAACTTTCCTGCCGGTGAACTTTCATGGTGGTGAACTTTCCTGGTTGTGAACTTTCCTAGAGGTGAACTTTCCTGGCGGTGAACTTTCCTGGTAGTGAACTTTCCTGGCGATGAACTCCTAGAGGTGAACTTTGCTGGCGGTGAACTTTCCTGCGGTGAATTGATGGCGCCGATCTTACGAGACACAGGTTGGAAGAGCTTATTTAAAGGAAGCGCTAATTCAAATGAAGGAACTTATTCGATCAATTGTGGTATAATGAGGAGAAAAAGGTTAGAGAATTTACCACTCGTAGAATGCATCGAGCGAAAAAAGAAACAGAGTGAAGCGGCAAGTACCAAAAATTTATGCAAATGGATAAAGACGAATTTGTTCCCCAAAGAAAAACGCTAATTTCTGCGAAGTTTCCAAGAAATTCAAAATAAACCTTTCCAAAACAGGAAAAATGATTTGGAAATGGAATGAAAACAGAAATGACTCATATCCTTTATCCAACATAAAAATTCAGGATTTGAAATTAGTAAACCAAAAATACTTTAAATACATCGGTGTATGGATTAGTTATAGCAAATTTATAAGAGATAATTGAACATAGAGTACGTTGCGCTAAAGTTACTTTCGCCCAACACCGTAAACTGTAAAAGTTACAGACATCACAGAGAAAAAAATATACAAATACACTTGACTTATTGTTGCAACCAAGGGAAGGTTACTGAATAGAATAATCACACGAAGGTTGGCAATGAACGATAATACTTAGGACAAGAACAACACATATAAGATTCGCCGGCGGCGCGTAGAAGTAGTAGTCAACTGTTAGAAGTGAGTCAAGTGAATTCCACAATGAATCTCCAACCGAAGGATATCTGGCAACCGCCACACGCGGTCAAATGTAGCACAAGGCCGAATTTAATTTGGGGTATCCGAGCCCGTAGGCTCGGCTAAAAATTCCCTGTAGATCCCGTATTAAAACGGAGTCTGGTAGCTGTTTCCCGAGACGAAACTCTGCCCTTCGACATCGTTTTAGTATCCTATCTGCCCGAAGAGAGAGAGAGTTTGACCAGCACAGCTAGAGACGAATCTCCAACTGCAGGATATCTACCAACCGCCCCACGCGGTCAAATGTGGCACAAGGCCGAATTTAATGTAGGGTATCATAGACCGTAGGCTCGACCAAAAATTCCCGTAGACCCTGTATAAAACGGTGTAGGGTAGCTGTTTCCGAGACGCGATTCTGCCATTTGACATAACTTCGACTGGGGATCCTCTTTGCCCAGAGGCAGAGAGTTTGACCGTCACAGCTGGAGATGAATCTTCCAACTGCAGACCAACATACAGTATTTACGACTGTATTTATGTGAATAGGGACAAACCAATTATCGTTCGTAGGTATGCACAAGACTTATATAACATTTGTTGATTTGTATTTCTAATTTTAATGTTTTTTATTACAACATTCTGTTCATTATTTTACAGTAAACATCGCAAATCGTTTTTGAACAATAAACCTCTGATGAGACTCGATCTTCAATCCCTATTCCTCCGAAATCTTCTCTTAGAGCAGCAGCTGCCTTACGGATTAGGCTACAGACATATTCAAAATATGATTCACGCCTGCATTATAGACACTACAAATCATAACGCAAGAAAAACACATTGTAAAGGCATTTAATATCACGTCACAGGTTCCGTAATCCATTAGGGTCTTAGAGAAACACGTGTATTGCAGCCACGGCATTAATGGTGTGTCTAAGGCAATATAGACTGGCGGAGCCCATCTCTCTTCATGATGGTTTTAAATTAAATAAGAAACAGCCCCAAATTATTTACTCATGCCACCTCGAACTGATCGATATCACTATAAGTACATATACAATTAAGGCATGAAGACACAAACAATAAAGACACAAAAACATGAACAATTAACGCACAAAGACACAAACATTTAAGACACAAAGACACAAAAATTAAGACACAAAGACACAAACAATTAGGAGACAAACAATTAAGATACAAGGCCACAAACAATTAAGATATAAAGACGTAAAATATTAAGTCACAAAGACACAAACAATTAAGACACAAAGACACAAACAATTACGACAAAAAGACACAAACAATTAAGACACAAATACGCAAACAATTACGACAAAAAGACACAAACAATTAAGACAAAAACACAAAAACAATTATGACATAAAGACACAAACAATTAAGACACAAAGACACAAACAATTACGTCGCAAAGACACAAACAATTACGTCACAAAGACACAAACAATTAAGATATAAAGACACAAACAATAAAGACACAAAGACACAAACAATTAAGACAAAAAGACACAAACAATTAAGACACAAAGACACAAACAATTAGGTCGCAAAGACACAAACAATTACGTCACAAAGACACAAACAATTAAGATATAAAGACACAAACAATAAAGACACAAAGACACAAACAATTAAGACAAAAAGACACAAACAATTAAGACACAAAGACACAAACAATTACGTCGCAAAGACACAAACAATTACGTCACAAAGACACAAACAATTAAGATATAAAGACACAAACAATAAAGACACAAAGACACAAACAATTAAGACAAAAAGACACAAACAATTAAGACACAAAGACAAACAATTACGTCGCAAAGACACAAACAATTACGTCACAAAGACACAAACAATTAAGATATAAAGACACAAACAATTACGTCACAAAGACACAAACAATTAAGACAAAAAGACACAAACAATTAAGACACAAAGACAAACAATTACGTCGCAAAGACACAAACAATTACGTCACAAAGACACAAACAATTAAGATATAAAGACACAAACAATAAAGACACAAAGACACAAACAATTAAGACAAAAAGACACAAACAATTAAGACACAAAGACACAAACAATTACGTCGCAAAGACACAAACAATTACGTCACAAAGACACAAACAATTAAGATATAAAGACACAAACAATAAAGACACAAAGACACAAACAATTAAGACAAAAAGACACAAACAATTAAGACACAAAGACACAAACAATTACGTCGCAAAGACACAAACAATTACGTCACAAAGACACAAACAATTAAGATATAAAGACACAAACAATAAAGACACAAAGACACAAACAATTAAGACAAAAAGACACAAACAATTAAGACACAAAGACACAAACAATTACGTCGCAAAGACACAAACAATTACGTCACAAAGACACAAACAATTAAGATATAAAGACACAAACAATAAAGACACAAAGACACAAACAATTAAGACAAAAAGACACAAACAATTAAGACACAAAGACACAAACAATTACGTCGCAAAGACACAAACAATTACGTCACAAAGACACAAACAATTAAGATATAAAGACACAAACAATAAAGACACAAAGACACAAACAATTAAGACAAAAAGACACAAACAATTAAGACACAAAGACAGAAACAATTAGGACAAAAAGATACAAACAATTAAGACAAAAAGACACAAACAATTAAGACAAAAGACACAAACAATTAAGACAAAAAGACACAAACAATTAAGACACAAAGACACAAACAATCAATCTCATCTGCAAGAAAAGGAAAATTCTTCTGTTTGGTACGTAGCCATACTGGCATTTGTGGAAGTGGAAAAGCTGACATGGCTTTAAAGTAATACCTAAAAATGAATATTTAAAATTTTAAAATGCCACTAGACTTCAAAAGAATTATTATCTCATATATTCTAAATCTAGTGGATTATGTGATTATGGAACTACCATCCAAAAAACAAAACTGACAGAATTAAACCCATTCTTGAAGAATATCATCATGGTTTCAGACTTTCTCAGAAGGACGAAATTGTCCTATCAAGAATTCAAATAGGAGATACCTGTATCACTCAGTTCTTCTAAAAAGTTCTGCTGAATGCACGGCATGCCAGGAGACATATTCTTTAAAACATATTCTAATTGCAGTGACGCCAACAATTTTATGACAAGAATAGTCTAGAGGACTTCTTCAGGAAGATAAAAGTGGGGAGAGAAAGAGAAAAGACAGAGAGAGAAATAGAAAGAGAGAGAGAGAAAGAGGGAGAGGTAAAGAGAGAGAAAAATAGAAGGAGAGAAAAAAGGGAAAGGTAAAGAAAGTAAGAAAGAGAGAAGGGGAAAGAGAGAGAGAGAGAAAACGAGAGAAAGAGATAGAGATAAAGTGCGAGAGTGAGAAACAGAGTGATTTGAGGAATTTAATGTCGATTTGGCAAATGCCGTTTGAATGATTAATTTTATTCATTAATTTATATGTAATTTATTATTATGTTTTGTTTCTATTCGGTTACATCGACCTCGGGGATCATATTGAATTTGGTAAGAGTTTCAATGGCTGCATAATATGGGCTTCAACAAAACTATATCCACTTTTGTTTCCTTTTCCTAGACGGGTTGCCAACCAAGACAGGACAACCCATTCTTCCTGCTTTTTAACGCATATCTTGAATTTATTATGAATGAAATATAATTAATTAACGTGTATTAATTTATTTACGTAATTAATTATATGCAATTTTTAGGCGTATCCTTTACATACGGGCTACTGGTGTGGGGAAGGAATATGATATCCTTTCAGCCATCAAGCACATATTACTAGAATGAATAATAGTTATTCCGACAGTTTATTAGTGAGATCGATCAGATAGATAGATAGATAGATAGATAGATAGATAGATGTGAACCGACCGGTAGATAGAGCTACGCATAGATACAGAACTATCTATCTATCTATTAGGTTGGTGCAAAAATAATGTCGTTTTCTCACATATGTTACTACGTGAGAAAACGACATTATTTTTGCACCAACAATATATATATATATATTGTTGTATAAGAGTAAGTGTCATTGCCGACACTGTGGTTTGAAACTAGATCGCCAGTAACACAAACGATTCCATTATTAAGTAGAACACCTGAACATAAAGGAAGTGAATAAATATGAAGTAGCTTGACGATGAGCTGATCACAGTTCACTCATTTTTGTCTATCCACAATTGCTGTATGTTCACTCTCTCTACTCGACTACTATACGGATTACAATTCTCTTCTAATCATTATACTATTTGGCAATTACTACTTGAACAAGTATTACTTGTGCGGATAGTATTGGAAGGCGTTTCTACTAGTACCGAAGTCTACAAAGCCTCGAATATAATGAGCATTTTTGGAAGTGATAATGAGTTTTCGCTTGACATAGGAAAAGTGACAAGTGAAGCCGTCCAACATCACAAAAGTGGGGCCGAGGATTCGCAAAAAATCACCATATATATATATATATATATATATATATATATATATATAGGGATTGCTACCCAAATACACAATATAGATAGACAGATAGATAAACCGAGTGATATATATATATATATATATATATATATATATATATATATATATATGGATATACCGACTGATATAAATGACGGATTGCTGCCCAAATACACAATACATGCATATATATATATATATATATTGTGTGTGTGTTAGTATATATATATATATATATATATATATATATATATATATATATATAGAGAGAGAGAGAGAGAGAGAGAGAGAGAGAGAGAGAGGCTGAATATATATATATAGAGAGGGAGAGAGTGAAGGCGGAAGAAGATAGATAGCATCCTAATATAGGTATATAGATAAACTCTCTCCGACATTTTGTTCGCTGAATAATGACAACTTTTTCTTGGCACAAAGACACGTCCTACACGACGACGGACGGAAAAATAACAGCTACAGGCCGAAGTGCAGTCGTGGAGGTGTCGGGAAGACGAGAGGAGGTTCTCTCACTTGTCTGGTGAGGGGTGATGCGTCTTGAAAGTTGTGATTGGGAGAAAGGTAAGGGGCTAGGAAGGAGGAGATTTAAGACTGCCAGAGCCAGTGACCGTAACTTAGGAACGAAACGGTACGAGAATGCTCGAATTGGATTTTTGTCGTGTCCGGTATAATAGAATTGCAATATATCCGGTCAAATGTATGGGCCGTCCGGTCTGACTTCGATAGAAAAATTTTAAGAGTCGTGATGATAGTAAGGGATAAGTGTTTGGGGTGCAGGGAAAGGGCGACTGATGTTCATTTGGATGGGGTTGGCGTTCGCCAGTGAACAAAAAAAAATGGCGGTTGGCTGGAAATTTGTGAGAAGAATAACAGAGGGAAAGGTAAAAACGCTTTAGTGGTTCGGGGAAAGGTTGAGGAATGGTGGTGTGGAAGAAAGAGGGGGAATAATGAAATTAAAAGGGAGTGTTAAAGAAGGAAGGGGAGAAGAAGGAAGAGGAGAGATTAAGAGAAGAAAATGAAGGAAGAAGGTAAGTAGAAAAAGAATGAAAAATTACGTGGAAGTTACGCAAATGATAAAAACAGGAGGAGAAAGAAAGAAAGAAAGAAAGAAAGAAAGAAAGAAAGAAAGAAAGAAAGAAAGAAAGAAAAGAGAAGAATGTGATTAAAAGAAGTAAAGAATGAGAAGAGATAAGTTGATAATAGGACAGATAGAAGAAAATGATGTAAAGAATTACCGGAGAAAGAAAGGAATAAACAAAGCTACAAATGGAAGAGATAAAGTTGGACCAAAGAAAGAAACAAAAAAGAACGAAAGGCATACAGAAAAAAAGAAAGAAAACGAGCGATAGGAAGAAGGAAATAAGAATTTAGAGGTCAAAAGAAAGATAGAAAGAAAGAAGAAAAGGAAATGTAGATTAGTGGTCAAAAAGAAAGAAAGAAAGAAAGAAAGAAAGAAAGAAAAAAAAAAGAAAGAAAGAAAGAAATGTTAGAGAGAAAGAATGAAAGAACAAAAGAAAAAAGAAAAAGAAATAAGAGGAAATGGCAAATTAGTGGTCAAAAAAGATAGAAAGAAAATGAATGCAGAATTAATTTTGAAAGATAGATGAGCAGAAAACGATAGATAGATAGATAGATAGATAGATAGATAGATAGATAATGAACAGGCTGAGATAGATAGATAGATAGATAGATAGATAGATAGATAGATAGATAGATAGGGAAAAGCCCGAGATAGATAGATAGATAGATAGATAGATAGATAGATAGATAGATAGATAGATAGATAGATAGATAGATAGATAATGAACAGGCTGAGATAGATAGATAGATAGATAGATAGATAGATAGATAGATAGATAGATAGATAGATAGATAGATAGATAGATAAGGAACAGGCTGAGATAGATAGATAGATAGATAGATAGATAGATAGATAGATAGATAGATAGATGACCATGTAAGTAGAATGGATGCAGGAGATATACGAATGAAACTTGATATTTTTTTTACAGTTTATGGGGATATGTGGGGATGATCACAGTTAAGCCCTAGACTTGCGCACATTAAGATTGTAGCATTTGGGAAAACATCTTCTTGGGAGTCGGTTCCACAAAGCAGCGGTTCAGGGAAGAAGCTGCTCGAGTGGAACTTACATCTCACCAATGGAATATGAAGTGAATGAGGGTGGTTTGATACAATGGGCATGGCATGGCGGATCTTAGCCGTGAATGTTACAACTGGTGGAACTAATGAATGTAGTTTGTCTGAACACTTTCTATGGAAATAGCGATAGAAAAGTGAGAGGCTTGTGACGTTTCGTCCGTGGGGAAGGGGTTTTTGGGTGGAAAATAATTCATCACCCACAAGGACGCGGAGACTCTTTTGAACTATCTCGAGATTGGAAAATGAAGACTGGGCAAGCTCCTGCCCATATATGGAGGTAGTACTCCATTTTCGGCCTGATCTGACTCAGGTTCTTACTGGAGCGATGTTTCGTCTTAGACATGGGTTTTAGCGAGGAAAATAATTCATCGCCCACAAGGACGCGGAGACGTTTTTGAACTGTATCGGGATTGGTAAATGAAGACTGGGCAATCTGCTGCCCATATCTGGAGGCAGTACTCCATTTTCGACGTGATCCGGCTCTTGTAAAGTTAAAAGATAGCAGTAGAAGTCAGGTTCTTACTGGAGTGGTACAGAGAACCGACCACTTTCCTAGTAAATATAATAATGCAGGAGTTCCTTTTGGGGTCGGTGTTGAGCTTAAGTTTCAACAGGAGCTCAAGACACGGGCCTCTCTGAGAGAATATCTGTTCATCTCGATAGGTGAAAATTCAGGTTCCGTTCGGTGAAGATGGGATGTCAAAAAATGAGAGAAAGAAAAATTTGGGAAAGAAAGGATAGGAGAGTGAGATAACTGAAGAGAGAAAAAGAGAGAGAGAGAGAGAGAGAGAGTGTTTCATTTTCTAGAACTTATCGAGCTTTTGCAGTTTATTTCTAGCCAGAATATATTTTTACATTAGAAGATTGTGGGGTGGGGTTTTAGGAAAATAATTTAGTGATATAAGACTTACTAATTAACCGAGAAAAGGTGGGTTCATGCCTTTCCCAAGGGTATTTGCGCGCAAGTGAATATAACGAACCCAACTGGATCTGGAACTCCGCTCTCCAATTAACAATTCCTAGGCATTAACCATTACACGAGCCGTACATACAAACTTACAGCAGATGGTATTCCCTAGCAGTCACCCATCTGACCGAGCTCGACGATGCTTAACTTTGGTGACCTTACGGGAATCGCTGTTTCAACGTGATCTGGCCGTAATAGGCAGACAGAGGATGAGAGGGAAACGCAAAAATTATGAGGTAACAATATGAAAATTAATTTGGGATCTGAAGATATTGAACGGCTAGCAATAGTACGCATGAAAAAAACCGAATCTGATATTGGCTAAATATTATAATCAAATAACTCTGGAAAGAGAGAAAATATATACAGTGTAACCCGGATATAAGAGAGTTGTCGGGACCGGATAATAAGTCTCTTATATCCGGGTTTCTCTTATATTCGGGTTTGGTCTATTTTGCATACATTAACACAGGCTCTAATTTAGGACCAGAGAAAATCTATCTTATATCCGGGTTATCTTATATCCGGGTCTCTTATATCAGGGTCTCTTATATCCGGGTTACACTGTATTCAGAGGCCAAAACAACAAAAACATAGACCAAGGAAGTTGGCGATGTAATAATTGGACAAAAAATAGAATTAATAAATTAATGTTAAAATATAAGAAGAGATACACAATCCCATATCCGAAATCCTTGAGACCAGTTGTTCCGGTTTTCCGATTTCCGAAAATTCAAACAGCAGCAAAAAAAAGTATGAAAACGAGGAATAAAAAAGACGACAATTATATTTTCTAAATCATTTCACCCCAGGCAAGGCGGGAATGCCACTAGTATGCAGGCGGGGGGGGGGGTTACAGGGAGTGAAAGTGAGAGAAAAGACTGGGTATAGTGGGGTTGAAGAAGGATAAAAGATGAACAGGATTCAAGTTAGAAGATGGCGATTAAAATTGTATTAAAATTTTTAAAGATTGTAGTTATCAGGGAAGTAAGTAAATGGTAGGAAGTTCCACAGGTTTGTTATTCATAATTCAACAATGTCATTAAGCGAAGGATTTGCGAAGATCTTCTTAACTTCGGGAATACGAAATCTGTAAATGACAACAAAAAAAAACGAAGATTTTTCTTTTAAAGGAAGCTTTGTAAAAAACAATATAAGCTTTGGATGTTTCCAAATATTAAAATACTTATTTTCGAAACAATGTTTTTTTAATCATTTCACCCCAAGCAAGGCGGGAATGCCTCTATTACGCAAGGGGTTAGTAAGAGAGTGAAATTGAGAGAAAAGACTGAATATAGGGGGGGGGCATTGAGGTAAGATTAAAAGAAGAACGGGGTTCAAGACAACAGATGGCGAATGAGGTTGCATTTAAATTTTTGAAGACTGCAGTTTTCGGGGGAGCAAGTAAATGGTAGGGAGTTTCACAGGCGGGAAGTTCGAGAAAAAAAACTGTTGAAGTAGAAGTGGCCGTTACATTTAACTATTTCAACAGTAAAAGGGTGGGACCTAGATGCCAATCTAGTAACATGCTTAAATTCATGTAGTCGGGGAACCAGGGGAAAAAGCTCGTCAGAGCAGTTGCCATGAAAATATTTATCATTACACGAAGAATTTGCGAAGGGCTTCTTAACTTCGGGAATACGAAATCTGTAAGTTACAACCCCGCCTCCCAAAAAAAAAAAACAATATAAACAAAAAAAAAACACAATATAAGCTATTTCCAAACATTAAAAGACTTAATTTCGAGACAATTTTTTTTAATCAATTCACCCCAAGCAAGGTGGGAATGCCTCTAGTACGCAAGGGGTCACAGAGAGTGAAATTGAAAGAAAAGACTGGTACAGTGGGGACCGAAGAAACGATAGAATCTGATCGGAGTTCAAGAAGATAGAAGATGGCGATTGATGTTACATTCAGATTTTTGAAGATTGCAGTTATCAGGCAAACAAGGAAATGGAAGGGGGTTCCACAGGCGGAGAGTGCGAGAAAAGAAACTGTTGGAGTAGAACTATTATTATGGTTTATTTATATAATATATATACTGAGAAATGAAATTGTTGTGTTGTGCTCCCGCTAATGAGGCTATTGTGGACTCTTCCACTTACCATAAAGTTAGTATTTCCTACAGGCTTCGGGAGAACAGTTCTAGACTGTTAATCTGTCGAACTCCCTGTCTTGAGCAGAGAGGAACCCGGACGAGGTTTTGCCGAAGGGAAAAGTTTAGCCCAGAGAGGTAGACAGGCCCTGAACTCGTTTATGCCGGTTCTAAGGGAATATTTTGGCCAAGCCTACAGGAGAACCCACAGTAAACTCGACCTTGTGCCACATACACCCCACGTGTGCTAGACTGTCCATTACTGTCGAACTCGGCAGAGAGGAACCCGGACTAGGCTTTGTCGAAGGGCAAAGTTTCGTCCGGTGGGATAGACAGGCCCTGAACCTGTTTATGCGGGTTCTAAGGGAATATTTTTGGCCGAGCCTACGGGCTCGGAGAACCCACGGTAAACTCAGCCTTATGCCACATACATCCCTATTGTGGTAGCGGGTCTGTTAAATATTAACAGTCATATAGACTGAACGCTGGTCAACCGACACAAACACCCAAATCGTGTAACACACTTCTGTTGTATTTACTGTTCTAAATAAAAAAAGTATCGAAGTGAAGAAAGAAAGAAAAAGAAAGTCTAATGAAAAAAGGATTGAAAGAAAGAAAGAAAGAAAGAAAAAAAGAAAGAAAGAAAGAAAGTACTGCTAAATGAAAAAGGCTCGAAGTAAAGATAGAAGGAAAAAAGAAAGAAAGAAAGAATGGCTAAATGAAAGAGGAGCGAAGTAAAGAAAGAAGGAAAGAGAGAAAGACAGAAAGTGAGAAAGAAAGAATGACTAAATGAAAAAGGATCGAAGTAAAGAAAGAAAGGCTAAATTAAAAAAGGATCGAAGTAAAGAAAAAAAGAAAAAGAAAGTCTAAATGAAAAAGGATCGAAGAAATAAAGAAAGAAAAAGAAAGTCTAAATGAAAAAGTATTGAAAGAAAGAAAGAAAGGCTAAAGGAAAAAGGATCAAAGTAGAGAAAGAAAGAAAAAGAAAGTCTAAATGAAAAAGGACTGAAAGAAAGAAAGAAAGAAAGAAAGAAAGGCAAAATGAAAAAGGATCGATGTAAAGAAAGAAAGAATAAACAAAGAAAGAAAGAAATGCTAAATGAAAAAGGATCGAAGTAAAGATAGAAAGATAAAAAGAAAGAAAGAAAGGCTAAATAAAAAAGGAGGGAAGTTAAGAAAGAAAGAAAAAGAAAGTCTAAATGAAAAACGATTGAAAGAAAGAAAGGCTAAATGAAAAAAACGAAGTAAAGAAAGAAAGAAAAGAAAGTCTAAATGAAAAAGGATTGAAAGAAAGAAAGACTAAATGAAAAAGGATCGAAGAAAGAAAGAATGAGTAAATGAAATAGGATCGATGGAAAGAAAGAAAGAAAGAAAGAAAGAAAGAAAGAAAGAAATGCTAAATGAAAAAGTATCGAAGTAAAGATAGAAGAAAAAAAAGAAAGAAAGAAAGAAAGGCTAAATGAAAAAGTATTGAAAGAAAGAAAAAAGAAAGGCTAAATGAAAAAGGATCAAAGTAAAGAAAGAAAGAAAAAGAAAGTGTAAATGAAAAAGTATTGAATGAAAGAAAGAAAGAAAGAAAGAAAGAAAGGCTAAATGAAAAAGGATCGAAGAAAGAAAGAATCAGTAAATAAAGTAGGATCGATGGAAAGAAAGAAAGAAAGGAAGAAATGCTAAATGAAAAAGTATCGAAGTAACGATAGAAGAAAAAAGAATGTCTAAATGAAAAAGTATTGAAAGAAAGAAAGGCTGAATGAAAAAGGACCGAAGTAAAGACAGAAAGAAAAATAAAGACTAAATGAAAAAGTGTTGAAAGAAAGAAAGAGAGAAAGAAAGGATAAATGAAAAAGAATCGAAGTAGAGAAAGAAAGAAAAGGAAAGTCTAAATGAAAAAGGATTGAAAGAAAGAAAGAAAGACTAAATGATAAAGGATCGAAGAAAGAAAGAATGAGTAAATGAAATAGTACCGATGGAAAGAAAGAAAGAAAGAAAGAAAGAAAGAAATGCTAAATGAAAAAGTATCGAAGTAAAGATAGAAGGAAAAAAAGAAAGAAAGAAAGAAAGAAAGAAAGGCGAAATGAAAAAGTAAAGAGAGAAAGAAAAAGAATGTCTAAATGAAAAAGTATTGAAAGAAAGAAAGAAAGGCTAAAATAAAAAAGATCGAAGTAAAGAAAGAAAGAAAAAGAATGTCTAAATGAAAAAGTATTAAAAGAAAGAAAGAAAGAAAGAAAGAAAGGCTAAATGAAAAAGGATCGAAGTAAAGAAAGAAATAAAAAGAAAGTCTAAATGAAAAAAGATTGAAAAAAGAAAGAACGACTAAATGAAAAAGGATCGAAGAAAGAAAGAATGAGTAAATGAAGTAGGATGGAAAGAAAGAAAGAAAGAAAGAAGTAAGAGAGAAATGCTAAATGAAAAAGGATCGAAGTAATGATAGAAGGAAAAAAAGATCGAAGTAAAGAAAGAAAGAAAGGCTAAAAGAAAAAAGATCGAAGTAAAGAAAGAAAGAAAAAGAAAGTCTAAATGAAAAAGTATTGAAAGAAAGAAAGACTAAATGAAAAAGGATTCAAAGAAAGAAAGAAAATTAAATAGAATCGATGGAAAGAAAGTAAGAAAGAAAGAAAGAAAGAAAGAAAGGCTAAATGAAAAAGGATCGAAGTAAAGAAAGAAAGAATAAATGAAATAGGATCGATGTAAAGAAAGAAAGAGAGAAAGAAAGAAATGCTAAAGGAAAAAGGATCGAAGTAAAGATAGAAAGATAAAAAGAAAGAAAGAAAAAAAGGCTAAATGAAAAAGGATCGAATTTAAGAACGAAAGAATGAATAAATAAAAAAGGATCGAAGAAATAAAGAAAGAAAGAAAGAAAGAACGAAAGAATAAATGAAATAGCATCGATGTAAAGAAAGAAAGAAAGAAAGAAAGAAAGACAAAATGAAAAAAGATCAAAGTAAAGAAAGAAAGAACAAGAATGTCTAAATGAAAAAGTATTGAAAGAAAGAAAGAAAGGCTAAATGAAAAAAGGATCGAAGTAAAGAAAGAAAGAAAATGAAAGTCTAAATGAAAAAGTTAAGAAAGAAAGAAAGAAAGACTAAATGAAAAAGGATTGAAAGAAAGAAAAGAAGAAAGGCTAAATGAAAAAAGATCGAAGTAAAGAAAGAAACAAAAACAAAGTCTAAATGAAAAAGGATTGAAAGAAAGAAAGAAGAGCTAAATGAAAAAGGATCGAAGTAAAGAAAGAAAGAATGAATAAATGAAATAGGATCGATGTAAAGAAAGAAAGAAAGAAAGAAAGAAAGAAAGAAAGAAAGAAAGAAAGAAATGCTAAATGAAAAGGTATCGAAGTAAAGATAGAAGGAAAAAAAGAAAGAATGAAAGAAAGGCAAAATGAAAAAGGAAGGAAGTAAAGAAAGAAAGAAAGAAAGAAAGAAAGAGAGAGAGAAAGAATGACTAAATGAAAAAGGATCGAAGTAAAGAAAGAAAGGCTAAATGAAAAAGGAACGAAGAAAGAAAGAATGAATAAGTGAAAAAGTGTCGAAGAAAAAGAAAGAAAGAAAGAAAGAAAGAATGAATAAATGAAAAAAGATCGAACTAAAAGAAAAGAAAGAAAGAAAAGCTAAATGAAAAAGGATCGAAGTAAAGATAGAAGGAAAAAAGAAAGAAAGAAAGAAAGGCTAAATGAAAAAGGCGGCAAGTAAAGATAGAAGGAAAAAAAGAAAGAAAAAAGAAAGAAAGAAAGAAGGCTAAATGAAAAATGAGCGAAGTAAAGAATGATGGAAATTGAGTAAATGAAAGAAAGATCGAAAGAAAGAAAGTAAAAAAACAAAGACGAATGAGTGTAAAAGATAAAAAAAAATCAACAGATTACCAATAATAAAGATTATTCGAAATTGTTTTGTAGAATATCAAGTGCCTATTCCTTTTAACTCCTGTCCAAAGTGTCACTGAATATTCAATTCTTGCAAGGATTACCAAATTCTTGTTTTCTTGTTAAACGTAATTGTTCCTGATCAGCAAAATAACTTTGGGAGGAGTTATAAAACAAATACCCTAAACATTTCATTTACTCAAACAATGACGAAAAAAAGTGACACTCTAATTTTTTATCATAGAATGAAAATATGATGTCAGTGTCACGAGAAATTGAAAACGATGTAAGTTAATGGATTTCTTTATGTTTTACACTAATTTCTCATCGCTCTATCAATCATCAGAGAGACTCCATTCTGCCTTCCATCGGTATGGCTGATGCTAACCTCCATGAGGGTAACTCCTTGAAACTTCTCGGGCTAATGTTCTCAGCTGACATGAAGCAGAAAGATTATATTGAATCAATTGCTAAGTCTGCTACAAAGAATATTATTTCCCTGAACCAGGCTAGACAATTTTTCTCGACAGAATCGAGCTTTAAAATTTATAAGTCTAACATTCGTCTATGGATTAAATATTGCTGCCACATCTGGTCTGTTGTTCCTGGACATTTATAGATTCTCGATAAAACCCAAAGAATAATCTACAATGTTATTGGTCCTGACCTGGCATCTCGGCTTTAGTCAATTTCCTACCTCTGCAATGTAGCTTCCATGTGCTTTTTCTATAAATACTTTCATGGTAATTATTCCGGAGAATATTTTTCTCTATGGTACCTAGAGTATCTGTCTATATTTCTGAGATGAGGTATTATGTACACTATTTACATAATTCGGACTATCATCCTCATCTTTGTTGCCATATTTATCACAACATTTCGGCTGTTGTATGCTCCGGCCTTCCTCCGGTGGTTGGAATGTCGAACTAGATCTTTTATTTCGCTCACTGAGGTAGACTGTTCTAGTTCTACGTGCCATGTCTAATGGATCTCCTCAAGGACACATGGCACAGTGGATAAAGGCATTAGTTAGATCCAGTCACAGGACCCAAAGAGTGTGAGTTCAATACCCGGTTATGGCAGTAGAGAACTTTCAGAGGGAAATTAACAGGAGATAACTGATAACTGACATCCATTAAACATGGCAAATGGAACTTGAGCTTTTAAAATTTCTGAAATCCGATAAATGAGGGTCGTTCTAAGCCTCACCCAGAAGGATTTGTAGAAACAAGACAGTTTTTCACTATTTCTCAGTATAGTACCTCACCCACGCTTGATATCAATGCACTTGGTTTAATAATGCTTAAGCTTTGTAATCCCATCACGTAAGAAGGTGGCGTCCTTGTCCTCCCAAAACCTCTTCACGGCACATATGATCTCATCATTGTTTCCAAAATGGCGACCACGCAAGTGGGATTTGAATTAAGGAATCAGAAAGAAGTCAGATAGAACTAAGTCTGCTGAGTAAAGGGGTGGGGTAGCAATTCAAAATCACAATTGGCTGGTTCACCTATTGCAACCTGAGCAGAGTGAACGGGCGCGTTACCCTGGAGCAAGAGCACATCTGCTCTCATCTTCCATCTGCGTTTTGACTTGATCGCTTCCTTCAATTGTCTAAACTCTAATGCATAGTACTGTCTATTAATAGTTTTCCCCTTTTCCAGCTAGTCTATCATGATTACGCCTTTAGAATCCCAAGACCAGAATTAAAGAGTCCCTACTGTTCATTTTGAAGTGCTGAACCCAGGTTTCATCTTGCGTTAATAATCTGCAATGGGAATACTCAGGATCAACCTGGAAGCGAGTCAGAAGTAACCTGAAAATGACAACACTTTTCGGCTCCTGCTCTGGTGTCAGCATTCTTGGGACCCATCTTGCGGACAGTTTGCTCATCCCCAAGATCCCAGTTAAAACATTATGGACCGAACCAGAACTAATGCCTATGGATTTAGCTATCTGCTGGACCGTAAGACGTCTGTCATCCAAAATCATATTGTGAATGTCATCAACTTGTTCATCAGTGGTTGAGATTTTTGGACGATCTGACCGAGGGTCATCTTCTGTGCTGTCCCTACCCAGGTTGAATTTCTTGGCCCACTTCTTCACAGTTGCATATGAGAGCGTGGGTCTTCACCAAGTGTCTGTACTATGTCCTCATGCATTTCCTTGGGTGTCATGCTTGTTCTTTGTAGAAACGTTGTGGCTTCCCGGGGTCACCGTTTTGTCTACTTTTAGATTTTTCGCATGCTTCTCACCTTTGTATTGATTTTGATTCATTGATTGATTTAACTCAATGCAAGACTGCCTCAAAACCATTAAGACACAAGCGGTTACTGGGTGTGGGAGAGAAATAATTGCTAAGGACTGAGAACAAAAGAAGAGTAATCAGGAGGACAGTAAAGAGCGATTGACATTGCATTTAAATTTTTGAAGATTAAAGTTGCCTGGAAAGCATGGAACCGAGTTCCACAAGCAAGAAGTGTGAGAAAAGAAACTACTAGCATAGAATTTGCGGTTACATCTAGTTAGCTCAACCTTAAAGCCATGAGATCTCGACACCAGTCTAATACTGCGTTTAAATTTGTATAATCTAGGTACCATAGCAAAGAACTAATCCAAACAAATACCATGAAAGTATTTATTTTTAAAAAAAGCCACAGGGAGGCAATCTTACGGCGGTGGCAAGTGACTGAAGGTGAGCCGCCAGATCAGGACTAATAATATTGCTGATTCTTCTTTGGATCTTATCAAAGAGCTCAAGGTAAATAGCAGAGACACCGGACCATATGTGGCAGCAAAATTCTAAGCATGGACGAATGGTAGACTTATAGATATGTATGATAAGTTCTGGAGCGAAAAATTGTCTCGCTCGACTCAATGAAGCAAACGTTTTAGCAGCTAACTTACAAATGAATTCAATATATTCTTTCCACTTTCCCATATATATATATATATATTGTGTGAAGAAAAATATACGGAAAAAACAAAAATCCTTATATGCAATTATGCTGTTTTAATGTTAATATAATGTCAACGTCGGACGTTTCGGTCTAATAAACCATCTTCAGGACATATTCATAAAATATAATTAACATTATCAATTCAACATGACAAAGACGATGGACATAAGAACAAGACTTATCCAAACAGATAACTGAAAGTTTTATCTATATCCATATATTTTATATCTATATCCATATATTTGCTTACATATATATTGTGTGTATTTATACCAAGGCATCCCATACTTCATACTTCTCCAATTCACTCTCGCGTGGTCATGAGTGACGTCATGAGATGCGGTGCGATTTTCACTTCTATCGTTTGATATGCACGTGTTTATCGTTGCTTAGAAACAATCTATATAAACAATGACAGACTATCATCACTGTCTTGTCCGTATATTGCTTAATATGTTGTAATTGACATCTTTGATAATGGCTCATGTAAGCCGAAAGCTTCAATTGGATTAAAAAATATGGATCAATATTGTGAATTTCTTTCTTCGTTCAACGATAATGTTATTAAACTTATCAGAAGTTACGAAAAGAATTTGCATAAAATAAATAGACAACACTGTTCTATATTATTTAATGAAACGTATATATATATATATATATATATATATATATATATATATATATATATATATACATATTGAATATATATATATATATATACAGGGTGTTTCAAAAAGAATACGCCAAAATCATTACGCTGTTTTGAAAGTAAGAAACGCCTTCAAAAGTACAGTCTGTTCTCATATTGTACTTGACTATATTTATTTGAGTCTTTTCATGCTACATAATCCAAAATGTATCTGCCCAAGTTCATCATCTTTATATTCTCGAAAGTAAAAAGATATCAGCATCGTCACTATCATCATCATTGCCATCATCAACTTCTTTTCTTCTTCTTCTTCTTCTTTTCTTCTTCTTCTTCTTCTTTTCTTCTTCTTTTCTTCTTCTTCTAACAATTACATCTTTAATTACTTCCCTCTAACACCAGTTTCTATCTCTCCCTCTTTCTCACTATCTCTCTCTCTCTCTCTCGTCCCTACGTTTCTCTCTCTCCTCCCCTCTCTCTCCCACTGTCTCTCTCTCGCCCCTCACTCCCCATTTCCTTCTCTTTTTTTCCGACCATCAATTCTCCCTCTGGCCTTCTCTCCTTTCCCTTCAAACATTCATTCCTCTGCTCTATTGTATTTCTAACCGTCTGTTTTTTGTTTTTTTTTTACTTTTATTGTTTATTTTTCAACCGTTTTATCCTTGTTCTCCCGTTGGCTTTTAGCACAGAAGTATACGAGTAGACATACCTACATAATGATTGCCATATCTTCCTCAACTAATAGTCGCCGCCTCCCTCCTCACATCATTTCTCGTGACTTCCGTCACGTTTCGGCGTCTATGGTCCCTAAGATGAAACTCTAGACCAGGATTCGATTTCCTAGGTATCAGACATAGAAAACAGGTGAACTCTGTATCCTTGATTGGGTTGATTAAATTTGCATGCCCTAAAACTCTCCTCTGTCCTACTATATGTCGTCTCAGTTCAGATGTGGATCTGAAAACCTTGATGCAAATAACACAGTTATAGAACGATGAGGTTAGCGTAGCTGGCTAGCTTCTGGTTCTTATATTGACCTCTCAGATGGTTTACTTAATCTGCCCTTGACAATATCGCGCGTTCACACAAACCACACTGGATATTTGTTGGCAAAATAGAGTGAATACCTCTTCGGAACATGCCTGAGACATTCATCCTCAAAGTGCTTCCAGACTATGCGATTTAAAGTCCCTTCTTCCCAAATGTTGCACATATATATATATATATATATATATATATATGAACATTTTCCTGTTTAACATTCTTTTTATAGATACAAATATTTAAGTAAATGCTCTCTTTATAATAAACAACATTTACCAGCCTGAATGTCCGAGAAATTTTCATAGAAAATATTCGTCCTCCGACCGGATTCGAACCTGTATCCTATACGGAACCGTCATATAGCTTGACGTGCCTTTACCCATTTGGCCACAGAGGAGCGTTCGTTTAGAATGGTCGAATTTACTGTATTTAAACTTCAATCTTCCATGAATCTCTCACGTACATTCATATCTGCTCATGGCGTATCAAATATAAACAAATGACGTCACACATTATGAAATGGACAAAGTCCGACAAATATTTTAAGACATATATATATATATATATATATATATATATATATATATATATATTCATATATATATTCATATATATTATATATATGTGTGTGTGTATTAATCACTAATATTATCTATCTATATTATATAGTATTAGGTTGATGCAAAAATAATGACGTAATAATGTCGTTTTTTGACGTATTTTTTAACGTCAAAAAACGACATTATTACGTCATTATTTTTGCATCAACCTAATATATAGTGTATTAATCATTAATATTATCTATCTATAGATAGATAGATAGATAGATATTTTAGTGATTAATACACACACACACACACACATATATATATATATACATACATATATATATATATATATATATATATATATATATATATATATATATATGTATATATATATATATATACACTCCCGTCGTATATATATATATATACACTCCCGACGTATGAGGGTCAAGGAGCTCAGTTCCTGGAAACTGACAGCCCAGACACCAGCACATGTGATTTGATTATAATGGCGAAGGATTTGTGCAGAACCAACCACACTTCTTGAAGGGCTAAATACAGAGACCTGGTGCTCTACGTGCCACGAGGTTCCCAGACGACCCTCCGTAGGTCTTGATTTCAGAGTTGTCCTTCTCCTAGACCAGTTGCCATCCAAAGCTATAAAACACAGTGTGTCCTGCTATTTACCCATAACTGGAGGAAGAAGAAGAGGATTCATACTTTTCCCAATAGTACGTAAGTGAATGTAACTGGATTCGACTTGAATTCGAACTCGGCTCTTCGATTCCTCAATCCGGGCCACTATCCACTACTCCACCGTGTCTCCATATATATGTCAATAAGATGAAGAGAACAGTCCGAGCGATGCAAATAGTATATATATATATATATATATATATATATATATATATATATATATATATATATATATATATATATATATATATATATATATATATATATATATTGCGATTTTCTTTCTTTTAATGATAATGTTAAGCTTATCAGACGTTATGAATAGAATTTGCATAAAATAGACAGCACTTGTCTATATTATTTAATGAAACATGTATGAATATATATATATATATATATATATATATATATATATATATATATATATATATATATATTATGGAAATACTATATATGTGGAAAAGAATAGGAAAAGGAGAAATATTATTCAGGAGTGAGAAAAATAAAAGAAGAGGAATTAAGAAGACAGTAGACAATGATTGACATCTCGGCATCAGTCACTTTTCCACCGCAGTAATGTCGTTTCACGCTGCCTTTTTCTATAAATACTTTCATGGTAATTGTTCGGGTGAACTCTTCGATTTGGCATCTATACTTTATGAATTTAAACGCAGTACTCGATTGGCGGCAAGGTCCCACCAATTCACAGTTGAAATGTTTTGATACCTTTTTTGGCACTCGAAAAACGCAACGAACATTTGTTCTAGACCAATACATACATCCCTTTCTCGATGCCTCCATATATATATATATATATATATATATATATATATATATGTGTGTGTGTATGTATAATACGCATTTTTCTAAAATTATTAGAGATGCGTATTATGCAGAGTTACAAAAATATCTTAAACAAATTGCCGTTTCATAGGTCGATTTCAGTTGCGAATGATTGCCCACCACAAACATACGACAATTTGACACTAACATTCGGCGATTGTGACCCCATAGGGAGGTCAAATACAATTATATGTACTTAACAATACTTACAAATGTAAAATGAAATAAGAATTATGATAAAATTAAATTAGAATAATATCATTCCATGTTTAAAATCATTTTTAAATAAAATTAAGAAACGCTGGTCGTAATTAAATTGGAGAGGTACAATTTATAGGGTTTGATTACCAAACAAGGGGTACGCATTATGCATGAGTAGAAGCATTTTCCCTAACTTTCAGCACAATTTTAGGGGTGTGTATTATG
>OZ010601.1:58523599-58603599 GCA_963932145.1 Acanthosepion lycidas | reverse complement strand
TTGAGAAGAGGATACAGAGAAGGACGGGGAACAAGCTAAGGGTGTCGGATATCGATTGACATTACACTTGAATATTTGAAGGTTATAGTCATCGGAAAAGCAAGTAAGGGGAAGAAAGTTCCACAGACAGGAAATGTGGAAGATAAAGCTCTTTGAGAAGAAGAGATGGTTACATTCAACCGTTTTGACAGTGAATGGGTGGGACCGAGATGCCAGATTGGTAGCACTCTTAAAGTAATGCAGTCCGGGGAACCAACGAAAGTAGCTCGTTGGAACATTTGCCGTGAAAGAGACAAAGGGAGGCCACAGCAATTACTATATAATATCACCCCAGGGTACTTCAACGTGATGCAATGATTAGCATAAGCTCGTCTGACTAGACCAATTACGACTGAGTGGTGATTTCAATTCTCGCTGGTTGCGCAATACTTTCGGCTTTGTGCCACATGTAGGCTACACTTAATAAATCGCTATAATAAGGTGTTTCATTAAGACGGAATAAATATAAGGGTGTTTCATTAAAACGGATTAAATATAATGGTGTTTCATTTAGATGGATTAAATATAAGGGTGTTTCATTAAGACGGATTAAATAAAACGGTGTTTCATTAAGACGGATTATTTATAAGGGTGTTTCATTAAGACGGATTAAATATAAGGGTGTTTCACTAAGACGGATTATATATAAGGATGTTTCATTTAGACGGATTAAATATAACGGTGTTTCATTAAGACGGATTATATATAAGGTTGTTTCATTAAGACGTATTAAATATAACGGTGTTTCATTAAGACGGATCAAAGTCAGCAGTAAATAACTCAGTGTTATTGGTGAAACTTTATTTATTTCTCTATTGGATCATGTTATTTAAGTCATGGCAATTATGTGTGAAAAATAATATGGCCCTTTGATAACGTCTCTGCATAGTTGCTCGTCGATCTCACCAATATGCCTTATTATCTCATCCTTCAGCTGTTGAATTGTTGTTGGCTTGTTGGCATAAACCTTACTTTTGAGATGACCCTAAATGAAGAAATCTAAAGGCGTCAAGTCGCACGATTCTGGTGGACAATTGACTTCGCTGTTTCGAGAGATGAAGTAACATGGGAACTTCTCATTGCATTTCTGATTGAACGTCCGTTTTCATAATAAGGTTTGACAACTTTAACACGTTGTTTGATTGTTATTCTTTCCATGGTTGAAATTGCCAAAGACTTAAATTGTTAGATTTGGAAGAAAAATAAAAAAAACAAACGCTTAAACTCAATTCACATTTAAAATCAGTCCAAGTTATTCTAACATCCTTTCTTAGCCTCCCTTATACGGCAGTAGACGCTGGACAATTTCCTCATAGATATACAGGAGACTTGAGTTAACAACGATGTGGTTCTACAGAAGGATACTGAGAATACAATAAACGTGGAAGTTTTAATGAAAATGAGAAGTAAAAGGGCACCCTTTCTTAGAAATGTTGAAATCTCTGAAACACATAATGAGAAAAGAAGGCTTGGGGAATTTGATATCCACAAAACATCTTGAAGGCAAGAGCAGGAAGGGAAAGATCAAGTAACAGACATAATGAGTTTGTGTAAAGGGCTGGCATAGATAGTAAAGAAGCAACCATTGCTTCGAACTTATGTTCCCCCAATATAAGTCCCAAGTGACACTCAAGGTAGAGGGTTACTGTGTGGTGTCGTATTACTGTAAGAAAGGGCGAGAAGAAATGTAGTTCATGGGGCTATGCGGGTAAGATGACGGTTAGACTTAAAAAGGTCAACATTTTTGTGATGGGGAAAACAAGAAAATCGTAGAGAACATTGATCGCCCATGTCAAAATTACCACTTTTTTACCAACTACAAAAAGACAAGTGAAGGCCATGATAGAACGATCAGCGTCCATGCAGTAGTAGACTCATAGTCATTATTGACATCAGCTTCATGCACGATAAAACAGCTGAAAAGAGGTGGGTTAACGTTGGAGGACGTCATCATTGGATCGAAATCAGGAAGACATAGCCCCTTCAATTCCAATTGTTCTCTTTTGGTTCATACTTTATTAGGAAGATGTTACGGGGGTCAGAGAACAAGTGACGACACATTTACGAAGTATATGTATAAGTCCATCATCCTATAGTCAATGTACCGGCCATTATTTGATCAGCGACACATCACATTGACAACAACAGAGCATAGATACATATGAACAGACTGAGATAGATAGATAGAGAGAGAGAGAGAGAGAGAAAGAGAGAGAGTTATGGCAGGTTGCAACAAGAACAGACTGAGATAGATAGATAGATAGATAGATAGATAGATAGATAGATAGATAATTAGAGAGAGAGAGAGAGAGTTATGGCAGGTTGCAACAAGAACAGACTGAGATAGATAGATAGATAGATAGATAGATAGAGAGAGAGAGAGAGAGAGAGAGAGAGTTATGGCAGGTTGCAACAAGAACAGACTGAGATAGATAGATAGATAGATAGATAGATAGATAGATAGATAGATAGATAATTAGAGAGAGAGAGAGAGAGTTATGGCAGGTTGCAACAAATGTATATTCGATCTAATATAAATATCTATCTCAATCTGTTCATATCTATCTATCAATCTCTCTCTTTCTCTCTCTCTCTCTCTCTCTCTCTCTATATATATATATATATATATATATATATATATCAGTTTGTTTATTTATATATATATATATATATATATATATATATATATATATATATATGTATATATATATATATATGTGTGTGTGTGTGTGTGTGCGCACGTGCGTGTGTGTGTGGGGACCTACCTACAAATGGACTCTTCCACACCTATATAATATAGCTACCAACTCTGAGTAAAGGGAGTCACCAAGCGAGAGTCACCGAGTAGTAGACAACGAGTGAGTGAGCGAGCGAGCGAGTGAGTGAGTGAGTGAGTGAATGAGTGGATCAGGACACTAGTGAGGGAAAGTACTCTCCAGTCCACATTTACCTTTGTACTACGAATCTACTATTTAACCTTATATCCGAGTCCGTGTCATCTTTCTATAGTTCTACACCATAACAATATGTTAGTCTGTTTATATATAGGTAAGTATTTTCATATCTGTCTGTCTCTCTCTATATATATATACATATATCAGTCTGTTCATATCTATCTACCTATCTATCTCTCTCTCTCTCTCTATATATATATATATATATATATATATATATATATATATATATCAGTCTGTTTATATATATATATATATATTAAGAAATGGACAAAGTCCGACAATTTATTTATTAAAGACATTTTTATGTTTAACGTTCTTTTTATATATACAAGTATTTAAGTAAATGCTCTGTTTATAATAAACAGTATTAAATAACATTTACCGGCCTGAATGTCCGAGAAATTTTCATATATTTTCGTATAGGATGCAGGTTCGAATCCTGTCAAAGGACGAATATTTTCTATGAAAATTTCTCGGACATTCAGGCCGGTAAATGTTATTTAATACTGTAATACGGGTCGGGTGTCTGTCGAACTCTCTGCTTGCAGAGAGGAACCCTCACGAAGCTCCGCCGAAGGGTAGAGTTTCGTTGGGGGAGGTTGACGGAACTGGCCCCCCTCGGGGGCTTTGGATGGTTATTTATTTTTGGCTGAGCCTACGGGCTCGGAGATACCCACATTAAAAAGGCCTTGTGCCACATTCAATCCTCGTGGGTGGATTGATAAATACCATCTATAAAAAGAACGTTAAACATAAAAATGTCTCTAATATATATATATATATATATATATATATATATAATATATATATATATATATATATATCAGTCTGTTTATATATATATATATATATATATATATATATATATATATACAGAGAGAGAGAGATATATTAGTCTGTTCATATGTAAGTATTTTCATATCTATATATATATATATATATATATCAGTCTGTTCATATCTATCTCACACTGTTCATTTCTCTCAATCTATCTTATTCACACTGTCCATATCTATCTATCTCAGTATCTATCTATCTATCTATCTATCTATCTATCTATCTACCAAAAGATATATATATGTGTGTGTACGAATTCGAGACACCGAAGTCAATTTAAAAACCTAGAAAGCTTTTTTTTAACAATGTGACACAAAAATGCTAAAGTGTATTGGAATAGAGAAAGATGCCTTTCAAAAGCTAAGCTGAGTATTAAGAAACAACAGGAAGGTTTCTTTTATGAACTGGATATGAGAGTGAGTAACGGCGAAATTTTAATGAAAATGGAAACAATGAAGGACACTGCAAGAGAAGTGATATTTCATAGGAAGAGGGGCTTAGAGTATTTTTAACCTTCACAGGACATTGTTAAGGCCAGAGCAACGAGGAAAAAGCAACGAACGACCTATATAAAGAGCTTGTGTAAGTGGTTAGCAGACAAGAGATTACGAGATGTAGAAAAAAGTCAAAGTTAACAAAGGGTTACAAAGGACAGAAAGTTGTGGAGAGCCATGATCGTCTACAATATGAAGACACACACGCACACATATAGTATGTGCAAAAGCAAAATTGTCCAAATCGTATAAAAAGTATGGAATAATTGTCCGTCCAATCAAATATTTAACATTGAAAATCTACTAAATTAATTGAGTTTCTTTTTCCAAGTTTTCAGATAAGACGTTTTTCGTAAGAATCACTGAAGATGCCTTTGAATTATTCACCTAGAAAGAGAACAAGGTTAAAATCGTTTGGTGTCAGCCCAACTATTTCTTCCAAACTGAGCAATGCTTAGACGAAAAAGAGCATTCAGGCCTTCAGTAATGGTACCAATATTCATATTCTGGTCTATTCACGGACCATGAAGAGAACAGTGCATAAGTTTTCAAAAAAAGGTAACAGTAGAAAAGAAAACTGGATCGGGGGATCTCAACAGGAAGAGGAATCATCATTTCAACTTAGAGCTAAATACATTCTTATTGTTCAAAGTAGATTCCACTAGTGTTATAAAAATCTCAGCGAATTCCAGTAAGATATCTTTAATCATTTCTAAGATAAAACGGTTCAAAGCTTAATCTAACAATTAGAAAATCTTGCTGTTACACAATTGGACAGTTTTGCTGTTACACCCAGTATATTATATATATATATATATATGCCGGGACTTACAGCAAAATTTCCCAAATCGTGTAACATTATGGGATGACTGTCCATTCCAAAAATGTTTAATATCTGAAAACTACTAAACTAATTGTGTTTCTTTTTTCCCAGGTCTTCAGACAAGACGTTTAGCCATCTTGACACCATTTGCCGTAAGAATCACCAAAAAAACCCTTTGAATTATTCAGTTAAAAAGAGAACAGGTTAAAATCATTTTGTGTCAGCCCCAATACGTCTTCCCAACTGAGCAATGGGGAGAGGAAAAAGACCATTCAGGCCTTCAGTAATGGTACCAACATACATACTCTGGTTTCCATTCAAGAACCATCAAGAGAACGGTGCCTAAGTTTTTTTTAAAAAGATAACAATAGAAAGGAAAACTGGATCAATGGGTTACAACAGGAAGAGGGATCATTATTTCAACTTATAACTAAAGAGAACAATTAGAAAAGATCCAACTCAGTTCATAAGACGCTTGGCGCGTGATAGTTTCAGCTACCAAAGTTCAAAGGGCAGTGAAAAAAGATTTGGAAATGAAATCGTATGTGAAATGTGTAAGGCATTTTTTACTCCAGGACAGAAAATTAGAAGGTCATAGGGGGCGAAGATTATATTGAATAACCTCTGTCTATATCTCTGAGAAGAGGTATTATGATTACTTGCACTATTTACATTGTTCGGACTGTTGTCCTCATTTTCATTGCCATATTCACAAC
The DNA here is from genome assembly GCA_963932145.1 of Acanthosepion lycidas. Lineage (NCBI taxonomy): Eukaryota > Metazoa > Mollusca > Cephalopoda > Sepiida > Sepiidae > Acanthosepion > Acanthosepion lycidas. The sequence continues at coordinate 58,597,733 of OZ010601.1, read as the reverse complement.
GTTTCGGTCGTTGCACGCTCTGGCCTTCTTCAGGTGATTGGAATTTTGAACCGCACCCTTTATTTCATCCACCGGAGTACCACGTCCCAACCCACTGAATCTAACCAACGTCTTTATCCTTAAAGATACATGACCCAGTGGATAAAGACGTTGATTAGATCCAGTGACTAGACCCAAAGAGTTTTGAGTTCAATACCAGGCCGCGGCAGTGGTGGATCACACTTGGAGGGTTGAGTTAAAGGGAAGTAACTGAGACAACCGGAAGAGGCGACTTTTGGCACGTCACAGTAGATATTTGTCTCTAATTTTCGGCGAACCAATTTTTTTTTCTTGTGACTCAACTTCCCGTGTTCATTTGTATAATTTGTAATCGTCGCCACAATATTATCGGCAGGAAAATTGGAAAAGGTAGTAATAGGCGGGAAATTATTAGGTTAGTGCAAAAATAATGACGTAATAATGTCGTTTTCTGACGTTAAAAAATACGTCAAAAAACGACATTATTACGTCATTATTTTTGCACCAACCTAATACTTTTACTAATCTGTTTTAATGCTTTTATTGCAGAGGTTCTAATCGGAATTAATTATTTTGATGGTGATGATGATGATATATTTTTAGCTGGGTGGGGGGAAGACGACAAGCGCAGGAGAAAAAAGGGTGAAAGATAAAAGAGTTTTAGAAGAGAGAGAGAGAGAGAGAGAAACGAAGAGAGAAAAAAAATCGAGGCCCAGTGAAGCAAAGGACGTAAGGACCGTAAAAAAGAAAAAAAAAAGAAAAAAAAAGAGTTTCTAAGTTTAGTGTGTAGCAAAAAAGACAGAGAAGTTTTAATTTTCAGACTAACAAACTGGGGGACAGTAGTGGCGCCCCACCTTCCAATACTCTTAGATACCAAATAGAAACGACGTGGGGTGGGGAGTTAATAAATTAGGTGGGTCGGAATATTTTTCAATACTCAATAAAGAGGGGTTGACAAAATCATTTACTGGGCCAAGAAGTGTGAAATTAATAAATGCGGTGGTCTCGAGGGTCAATTTGAAAAAATTTCCTAAAAATCCACCCCCTCCAACAATCCTTCTAAATGTAAACATTGAACTCACAGCATTAGAACAAATCTGCAAGCGTACTTTGCTAAGAAGCACTCTATGGTATACGCCCAAATATACTAAGAATGTTGCTTTTTGTATTAGGTTGGTGCAAAAATAATGTCGTTTTCTCACATATGTGAGAAAACGACATTATTTTTGCACCAACCTAGTATTTGGGTGTACGTGTAGCGTAGCAGTTATCGGAACAGAAAGTGGGATTGGCGTACCGAGTTCAAATAGTAGCCGAAGTAGTAGAGTAAAAGAAAAGCAGGAGACTATTGTTAGAAAAAGGAAAACAATTCGTTCGACTTGACTTTCAAACATAAGCAGATTCAAATATAGTCGTTCTCGTCGATACTTAAACGCGATTTAGACTTGGGTGACTACCAGTCTAAGTGAAAGAAAAACCTGACGAGGGATGAGCTCTGTCAGTGCTATCTTGCCCTAGGCACACCCACTAAAGAGTATGGTACCACAACGATCCTAAAGGAAATCATGACGTGATGACTTCTTATTTAGAATGTTGTAATTAGTCAATCGCGGGAACACTTTTGTGATGTACACGGTGTGCAGTTTTATGATGTACACGGTGCGCACTTTTATGGTGTACACTGGTGAATAATCGCTCTGTCCCCAATCTCCGAAAGAGTCAGATCAATATTCGGTGATCCCTCACAAACGATCCTTTGCCTAAAATTTCTCTCCCTTCCTCCCTCTCTCTCTCTCTCTGTATATATATATATATATATATATATATATATATATATATATATATATATATACAATGGGGGAAATAAATATTCGTACACTTGAAAAATTGTATTTTTATAAATGTAAAAGCCTTAAATAAAACAAATCTCGGCACATTTTATGTATAAAGACACATACTATTAAAAATAATAATAAACTTAATTCTTATTCTAACAGAAATTAATGCATTTTTTTAAATTTTAACTGGTGAAAAAAGTATTCGTACAAATCAATTATTAGAATAAAATAATCAATTAATTATTTTAAAAAAAGTATATTCTAGAATGTTCCAGTAATGTTATCAGTAATTATAGTTAACGCTATTAGCCATTATCAGAGCATTCTGCGATTTCTAGTCTTACGAGAAGGTTCTAAGAATGCCTAAAGGTAAAGAATTGACTATTTCACAAAAACAACACATTTTGTCTCTTTGGAAAGACGGGAACAGTTACAGAACGATTTCTAACAACCTGAATATTCCTTTTACTACAATTGCATCGTTCATTGTAAGGTTTAAAACTTGTAACAGCGTCGAAAACCAAAGACGAACAGGTGCTCCGAGGAAGATTTCTCTAAGATCAGCAAGGATATTAGGACGCCAGATCCAACAAAATCCACAGGTCACCCGAGAAGAGCTGCAGGAAAATCTGCGTGCATTAGGGATTAAAGTAACCAAGCGTACAATAAGTAATGAAGTACACAAAAACAGTGTGAAATCACGCATCCCAAGGAAGACTCCACTCCTCATGAAACGACACGGCGATGCTAGGCAAAAATTCGTTAGAGAGCATAAGGATAAAGAATATTCGTTTTGGGAAAAAGTACTATGGACAGATGAAACTAAAATAGAGGTGTTTGGTCATAATTATCGAAATCATGTGTGGAGGAAGGACGGTGAAGCCTACTTACCAAAGAACACGTTGCCAACTGTAAAGTTTTTGGTGGCAGTATCATGATCTGGGGCTATTTTTCGGCAAAAGGTGTTGGCAGAATATCAATAATAGATGGCAAGATGAATGCCGAAATCTACCAGAAAATTCTGCAAGACAATTTAATGCTTTCTGTTGAGAGATTTCGGCTACCTCCTAATTGGGTTTTCCAACGGGATAATGATCCTAAGCATACCGTTAGATCTACAAGGAAATGGTTAGCTGAAAGTAATGTTGATGTCTTGCAATGGCCAAGTCAGTCCCCAGACTTGAACCCAATCAAGAATTTATGGCGATATTCGAAAATTCAAATTAGGAAAAGAGCAGCAATAAACATCAGGAATTTGAAGACAATATGCCAAGAAGAATGGGACAAAATACCACTCAATATGTGCAAATCATTAGTTGAGACGTACAGGAATAGACTGGTAGCTGTTGAACTCAATAAAGGATATTCCACCAAGTATTAAATTAAGTTAATATGCTTTTATTGTTTTGTACAAATACTTTTTTCATCAGTTAAAATGAAAAAAATGCATTAATTTCTGTTAGAATAAGAATTAATTAAGCTTATTACTATTTTTTAATAAAATGTATCTTTACGCATAAAATGTATCAAAATTTGTTTTAGTTAAGGCTTTTACATTTATAAAAATACAATTTTTCATATGTACGAATATTTATTTCCCCCATTGTATATATATACATATATATATATATATATAGAGAGAGAGAGAGAGAAAGAGAGAGAGAGTGTGAGAGAGAGAGAGAGAGATATGTGTGTGTGTATATATATATATTTGCCAATTCAAGAAAGAAATTCGGATTACAAACACAGAAAATGTCTCATATCGAGAATATTTAACATTGAAAAACAACAAAAAAAAAAATGAATTATTTTTAAAAATATGTGGAAATATCCGCTCTTACCTGAAGACGGTCATGAGACCAGAAACACGTGTAGTAAAATTATGTAAAACAAAGCATAATATTTTTTTCTAAATAAATCCACATTACAACCAAAAACGTTTACGGCACCTCTCTTCTCTTCTTTTTAATATACATACTTTTCTCTCGTTGGAACCACTACAACCTCTTTCTTTATATATATATATATATATATATATATATATATATATATATATATATATATTTGACAAACTGAAATGGCTTTTTGTGACGCGTTTCATCCCTTAGGATTTTCATTGCACTGGGTTTTGTTAACATTACCACGTGTACACATGCGCACGAAACAAGAGACGCAGGTAATTTCAAAATTTTTGAGAGAATATATATATATATATATATATATATATATATATATATATATATATATATATATATATATATATATGTATGTATGTATGTATATATATATACATATATAAATATACATACATACATATATATATATATGTATATTTATACATACATACATATATATATATATATGTATATTTATACATACATACATACATATATATATATATATATATATATATATATGTATATTGGTGAAGAATGTATAACAAAGTTTCAAAAGTTTTCTTGGAATGTGGGAAATTTGTCTGTCGGTGTGTGGCGCGCACGCGCGATATTTAATAGCGAAAGTAATGGAAATAAATAGAAAAAGAATCCAAATGAAATCGGTTAGATATTAAAAAAAATAAATTATTTCAGTTTAAAACTCCCATCATCCCTGATTCGTGCGCATGTGTAGCCGCACCAAACATAGAATAAAAACTGTCTGTTGAAGTCCTACAGGACGAAACGCATCACTCGAAAACCCTTTTCCATTTTGTCATAAATTCTTACCCAGTTTTGTTTTTATATATATAAAAAAATATGTATCGTTATCTCAAATATCGGGTGGAACTGCAAAATTATTAAAATCGTGTAACATCATGGAATCCCGCAAAATGTTTAAAAAAACTAAACTAATTGAGTTTCTTTCGTCCAGGTTTTCAGACAAGACATTTAGACATCTTGACACCATTTGTCGTAAGAATCACCAAAAAACTCTTTGAGTCATTCATCTAGAAAGTGAACAGGTTAAAATCATTTTGTTTCAGCCCCTCTATGTCTTCCTAACTGAGTAATGGTGAGAGGAAAAAGATTATTCAGGCCTTCAGTAACGGCACCAACATTAATACTCTGATTTCCATCTTTAAAGTCTATTCAAGAACCATGAAAAGAACGGTGAATAAGTTTAAAAAAGAGGGAAAAGTAGAGAGTAAATCTGGATTAGGTGCTCACAACAGCAAGAGGGATCATTATTTCAATTTAGAGCTAAATATATCCTTATTGTTCATAGTAGAGACCAATAGTGTTATAAAAACCTCAGCGAATTTCAGTAAGATATTTTTTTTTTTTTCTAAGATAGAATGGTTCAAAGCTTAATCTAACAATTTGACAATTTTGCTGTTACAGCCGGTATATGATAAAAATATATATATTAAGCTATGCAATATTCCTGGGCAAAAGTGCTCAATATCAGACAGAGAGAGGGGGGGAGAGAGAGCATATGTTGACATAAAAATATAAAAGTGAACACTGAGATCAAAATTGAGTGGCGACAGTCGGTTTCCTGCTTGAATGCAACCATCTGGTTTGAAGCATGGAACGCACTGTTGCATCTCGTTGGTGACCTCACTGATATATATATATATATATATATATATATATATATATATATATATATATATAAGGTTCTGTTTTGAACACGATTAAAATATAAAATCGTCTCAATCAAAGCTAGAAATCAATCTAATTTGTAAAAGTAAAAAAGAATAAAACTGATAAACAAACCTGAAAATCATGATGAAGAAAATTTGATGAAGGGTTGCTCGAAAGGTTCCCATGATGTCTTCCCTCTTATAGCATTAAGCTTATTTACATCAATTCTATTTAAGGCGATAATTAAATTTTATAGTATAAAATCAATGTCCAGCCAACAAAATGTTCAATAGTTCAAAGCTTAATTTAACAATTGGACAATTTTACTGCTACACGTCTAGACAATTTTGCTCTTACACTCGGTATATATTTAGAAAACTAACAATATTCTTCAATATATATATATATATATATATATATATATATATATATATATATATATATAATGGATATTCAGGTCAACAGCTATTGGCAATAGACTGTTTCATGCTCAAACGCCATCTTAAAATGGCCTGAAGATTGCGTTTAAGCATAAAACAAAATTTATATTTACATACGGTGTAACCCTGACATCGAGCAGTTTAACCCATAAAATTAGCATAGCTACAAACTATACTTTTATCATATATATATATATATATATATATATATATATATATATATATATGAAGAAATATAGTCTTAAGGTGTGCTATATTTGTGGGATAAAGTACTCAATATCAGAGATAGAGCGTATGTAAATATAAAAGTGGACATTGAAGTCAACACTTAGAGGCGACAATCTGTTTCATGCTAGACGCAATCGCCAGGCCTGATCATTGCGTCTTGCATGAAACAGCCTGTCGCCCTTAAGTGATGACTTCAATGTCCACTTTTATATATATATATATATATATATATAAATATAAAGATAAATTCTCAAGTAACCTTTCTTTTCGCCTAATAAACTCAACTAAGACTGTACTGGGTAAAATAAACCAAGAAAGCTTGAAATAAAATATGCGACTCATTAACAATTGACATACAAGTCAATCAATGGAAGGACGCAAATGGGCGCCATTTTGGTTCCACAAAGTAAAAAATAAAAACAGATATGTATTTATAAAAAAAAAAAAACTTTACCAATCAATATCAGAAAAATATTTGCTGGGGGCTTTGTAACCCGCTAAAGGATTTGTAACATAAAACCAGACCAAACAAAAATAATTTTACATAACCAAAAATCTATTTTGTTCCGTAACCTGGGTAAAAATTTTTTTTTTTTTAAAATGGATTTGATATACCACAAGGTTCATTGATGGAGCTGTTCATATAAACAACCACGGTCTGTATAGTGGATGAGGGTCTGATGAAGACTTTCTGTCTGTCTCTCTAAACACACACACATACACACACACACACACACACATATATATATATATATATATATATATATATATATATATATATATATATATATATATATATATATATTATACAGGGCGGGATAGATAGATAGATAGATAGATAGATAGATAGATAGATAGATAGATAGATAGATAGATAGATAGATAGATTATTGTCATGAAGTGTGATATATTAAAAATAATTCATAGCAAAAACAGGCTGTAACAAAAATATATTACCGTAATATGGTAATACTGATTTTTTTCAAACGTTATTACAATTTTATGGTAATATATTTTTTTATAATAGCTTCGTTTTTCTTAGGAATTCTTTCCATGTTTTTATTAAGAACTGTCTTTTAATACGTCCGTTTTTATTGTAATATATAGATAGATAGATAGATAGATAGATAGATAGTTAGATAGATAGATAGATAGATAGATAGATAGATAGATAGATCATCCGATCAGATTGTTTTTCTTTCCATATTGTTCTGCTTATAAAAAAGTCCAGTCATAGACCTCCCCAAGATGTGGCATTCACCGTTCGGCACCATTCATCGTTGAGCACTTCGATGCTCTGAGGCGCACATTCTTCACAAAAGAAGGACTTCTTTGCACAAAGGCGTCCCTCTTCGCCTGAAGTCAATTGCAGTCACATCACCAGAGGTAAAACGGATTTTGGTGAATTTGATTTTCGATTCATTACATTTGGATTCATTAAATTGGGTCACTTCAGCAAAAACGTTAAATGGAAAATTGTTCTTCAATTAACACAGGTTTCCCCGACCTCTGCTTGCGCCTGTCTCATTTCTATCAGTTTACACACACACATACACACACGGACACACACATACACACACACACATAAATATATATATATATATATATATATATATATATATATATATGCATGCCAGCATTTTAACTATATATATATATATAGTAAAAAAGCAGGAATGCATATATATATATATATATATATATATATATATATATTATAAATTAAAAGTATAAAAATATAGTTCCATCGCTACACAGAAATTACCATGTTTCAGAGCAGAAACTAAACACTTCAAATTCAATTATATAATTAAATTAAATTAAAAGCATTACTTATCTATGTATATGTGTGCGTGAGTGCATATATATATATATATATATATATATATATATATATATAGTAAAAAAGTAGGCATATATATATATTAAAAATGTAAACATATATATGCATATATATATAGTAATAATGCAGGCATGTATACGCTCGCACACACACACATATATAATAAAAATGCATATATATATATACATATATATGTGTGTGTGCGTGTGTTTGTGTGTGTGCCTACATTTTACTATATATATATATATATATAGGATGATGAATCTACTGATAAGAATTAACTCCCTGACCACTTAAAGAAGGAAAATAGTATAGCCACTCCCACAATAACAAATTCTGTAAAAATACACGTAAACCGAGAGATAGCTTATTCCTAAAATTTCGCTTGAAGATGAAACGTGACTAAACACCTCAATCCAACTTAATTTTATTAATTATTTGGATGATTTCGGCTCTCGTTTTTGAAACATGAGAACTCTTATGTAGCGAAGGAATCATATTTTTAAACAAAAAATATTATTATAATATATATATATATATATATATATATATATATATATATCCTTTGGTAAATAATCCAAGTGAATCGTAATGATAAAAATATTAAAAATGATTCACATGTTTCGTTAGAGGAGAGTTGTCTTCCCTAACAGTTTTTGTTATTGATTTAGAAGCAGTTGTAACAAATTTTATGCTCAGTTTAGATAAATTCTTTTCAATTATAGTTGTGATAGAGTTGTTGGGTAGAACAATATATTTAGAAAAGTTCACTTTTCTATTTTTAAATATTTTACGAACCTTTTGTTTCATGTTGAGTGCAACAAGAGGCTCGTAACTTATTAAATAATTAGGGTATTGGAGAAGATTAAAATTATTTACAACGATTTTCTCCTATTCTTTTAATTATGAGAGGGCTACAAATTTCGAGTGCTGATAAATAGAATCCAGTGATAATTCTGGATTTTAATTTGTTATTCTAGTGAGAATATAAATTAATGAGATCAATTTAGTTGATATGCGATGGACGCTTAGTTTTAGACTATTATCACTGCAGTGTAACAAAATATTTTAAAAAGCCGAAGTATTGTCTTCATGAAAAAATGTTCGACTTAGTTTATCTACAAGGTCAGGTAAAATAGTTTTGTTGGGATATATTAAATCAGTATATCGGAAATGTGTTGATTGCTAAAGTGAAATGTTGTGAAAAACTGGATGTAAATTTGTGATAGATGATCTGCCGATTAAAGCACTTTCTATACATTTTACCTTAATAAATTGCTTTCTCTTTTAATTAAGAGTAGTCATTTTTTAAATCAAAATTATGGCCAGAGTCATAACGGTAACCGACTAATGCATTGATTGTATTGTATTGTAAAAGATCCCTTTTGCGTTCATATAATATTTCATTTAAATTCCTCGAGGTTTCTCCTATGTATCCTTTGTGGCAGTTATTACAGTGATAGAATAAATTCATCCTTTAAGTTTTAGCATATTATTATTTAAGGTATTGGAAAAGCTTATGTCTTTTAAATGTATTTCTCTTCTTCATGTGCATATTGAGGCCTAAATATTTTGAGTGATCTTATTCAGGATTCTATTTTGTTGTCATGATGAGAATAGAAATTTGTGAGATCACTTTTATTATTTGTTTTACGATAGACACGTAGTTTTAGGTAGCCCTTAGTATGATGATAAACTACATCCGGCAGCAAGGCCTCTGATCGGGAGATTGGAGGTTCTGAAGAGCATGGAACCACCTCTTAATTGCTGTTGCTCTCAGATACACCCTGACTCGGGGTGGTAGCATCTATTAGCACCCAAATATGTACCTATTTATAATAAAATGATATTTTATAGATATTTTTATATAAGTATTTATAGTAAAATTACCAACAATACTTATTTACAATAAAATAACCAACAGTACAATTTTCTGTTATATATTTAGTTGAAGCCCTAAAATTGTGTTCAAAATATTTCGATTTCGGCATTAAATAACCTATAAACATTAAATATGCCACCAAATAAAATCAACTAACCAAATTAATTTTAGCCTATTGTCATATATATATATATATATATATATATATATATATATATATATATATATATATATATATATAATAGCTGGCCGTCTATTAGGGCGGCTACCCAAACGCTATTGTAGACTCTCACTCAGGCCCATTTGTGTTTGTTCAACACCCACAGAGCCCACCTGTGGTTTATACTGCAACTATGCTGAGCAGACCTTAGTTACCGTTTCTGGGAGAGAGCGCGTTATCTAGAATGATCAACAATCTGAACAACGCCAACACGCTCAAACCCTCGGTCACGATGACTTGTGACTTTGTGCTAGCACAGCTATCAACAGCTTCCAAGTGTACCGTCTACCCAATTTCACTCACAGGTCTTGGGTCAACACGTAATATGGTTTTCAGGCATTTTCCAAAGGTGCCGCACGCTGGGATCGTCCCCCTCCAGACCGATAACATCAAATATATATATATATATATATATATATATATATATATATAATTATTTATTTAAAAATATGATTCCAACACGCTACATAAGAGGTCTCATGTTTCAAAACAAGAGCCGAAAACTTCAAAATAATATTTGAATTAACTTGAGTTAAAGTAGGCTCTGTTCCATCTTCAAGCGAAATTTTTTGGGAATGACTTATTTCTGAAATTTACGAGTTTTAATAGTATGGTCAGAATTGAAATCAAAAATTTCCATGGTAACATCAAGGGCGGATTGTTTAGAATCGGCAGGGGTGGGGTGTTAATAATTTGTATCAGTATAGAGTTACTTTCATAGATGTCGGGTCACGGTAAGGTGGGGGTGGCTAAATTTACGACGGAGGAAGTTTTCAGCATAGTCTGGCTTGAGCGTCTACGGAGATTTATTTATTTATTTTTATTTTATTCTTTTATTATATCTCTTTATGAAAGGGATTTTTGTGTATATGAAAAGGCCGCAACGTTTGTTATTTGACGACTTCATAAAGGGTTATCAATTTTTGTAGGTTATTAAAACTATGGGCTATGGATTTTAAAATTTATTTTTTTGTATGCGTGTTTTAGGCTAGTTATTCAGAGCGTAAGTTCGGTTGTGTCGGCAGAAAACCGTTAATTCTTGCCGGTTGTTGAATAGGTTTTTATTGTTTAGAAGCTTAATAATAATGTGTAGTTTCTCATGGAGGCACAAAGGGCACGGGTCATCCCAAGTTTTGCAAGTTCTAGTCCTGTTAATGATTTTCCATTTTACTTTAGGTGTCCTATTTTTTTCTTTCAGGTGCCAAAAATATTTAGATAGAGAGGTCTGGTGTCTTAAGTTTATGTAATGATAAATATAAGAATATTATGCTGAACTAACGTGCTCCGAAGCGTTGACAGAGTTAATTTTCTGTGTGCACATCAAATAGATAGATAGATAGATAGGTAGGTAGGTAGGTTTTTATATGTAGTAGTTTAATTTCCTATATCCATCGGTTCAGATCTCAAATATTACAATAATCTCTACAAGTATGGATCAATTAGTCCGTAGCTTAACATGTAGTCATTCGCTGAAATTTATCAGACCTTTTCAATGTAGATATTTCGATCTATATAATATTCAGCACGGGATTAAGTGCCTTGACAGGAAAGGAAACTATATTGAAAAATATGTATTAATATCAGTAGGTGGTGTACTTTTTGATGAACTTTCATTCATCGCATGCTTTTTGCTGTTCTTAGACAAAAGAAGCGAACCTAATAATTCCGATTTTTTTTTTAATAATTTCACCCCAAGCAAAGCGATAATGCCACTAAGACGCAAGGGGATTACAGGGAGTGAAAGTGAATAAGAATGGTTAAGAAGAAACCGGGAACCCAATCCCAAACAGGAAACAAGGGATAAACCTCTACTCCTGTTCTGTTCCTGTTTATCTATCTAGTAGAGGCAGTTTATATCTATCTATCTATCTATCTATCTATCTATCTATCTATCTATCTCAGCCTGTTCAAATCTCTCACTCTTCTTTTTTCTCCTCTCTCTTTCTCTTTCTCTCTCTTTCGACATATATATATATATATATATATATATATATATATATATATACATACTTACATATATATATATATATATATATATATATATATATATTATAAATTAATTGATTTAAAATATGGTTTTTTCGCTACACAGTTCTAAACATGTTTCAAAAATGAAAGCTAAAAGCTCCGAATTTAATTTCGTAATTAAATTAAAGACATTAGTTCCATTTCATCCTCAAGCGAATTTTGGAGTAACTTTTAAAATTACTGGGTTTTAAAGACACAGCTAAAATCGTAATTCACGTTTCCAAGGTTACAGATAAATCCACTTCCACTAGACAAGGGGTGTCTGCGTGTTCATTATGTCTGTATTTTGATGTATCAGTTATTAGTTACGTTTTGGTAGGGGGTAGAAAATGTATATAAAATGTAGAGGTTACAGTAGTTCCAATGAGAGAAAAGTGTGTATATTAAAAAGAAGAGAGAAACCGCAAACGTTTTTGGTTGTAATGTTGATTTTTTTTTTAAATATGTTATGCTTTATTGTCCATAATTTTCCTACACGTGTTTCCGGTATCGCCACCTTCATCAAGCAAAGGGTGGAGATTTCCACATATTATTCTTCATATGAGACATTCTCTTTTTTGTGTGTGTTAGTGAGCCAAATGTCTTTCTTGAACTAGGAGGAGTAGCTAATGCCCTTGGGAAAAGTATGAATCATTTTCTTCTGCCCTCATGTATGGATAAATAGCAGGACAGACTGGGTTCTTTAGCCTTGGATGGCAACTGGTCTCAGAGTAGGACAACTCTGAATTCAAAACCTGCGGAGGATTGTTTGGGGCCCTTGTGGTACGTAGTGCACCAGATCTCTGAATACGGCCCCTCAAAATGTGTGGTTGGTTCTGCACAAAACCTATACCCCTATAATCAAATCATATGTGCTGGGGTCTGGACTGTTCTCCATGTCCGACAACCCCAACATTCTACACTTGAGCCATTTTTTTTTTTTCTCTTCAAAAATCAAATCTCACTCGAAAGAAACAAGATTTCAAAGAAATCCAAACGAGTGCAAAAAAAGAAGTTCCGGGAATGCTTCCATCAATGGAAACCACGCTGGTTAAAGTGTATGACTTCAGAAGGGGACTACTTTAAAGGAGATTAAATGCCGAACTGATATATGTTGTAGTTTTCTTTTTATAACACCAGTTCCGATAGATTTTGATCAGCCCTGGTAGATATATTTGTGTATGTGTTAATTTTCTTTTTGTCGTTTCCGATGAAGAATTTTACATTTTCTTTTACCTGTTTTTTTTTATTTTTCTTAAATGAAAAAGTTCTTCGTCCCCAAATCTGTAAATTCCTTTTATTTCTCTATACGCCTCCTTTCATCCAATCTTTGTTTCAAGAATTTTTTCTCTTAAATTGAATCTTTTTGAAAAAAATATTTCAACATCAAATAAAATTCCAGTACAATTTCTTTTACCACCGTCATTATTATTTTACTATTGATTCCTTCTCCTCCCTATTATCGCTTCGCCCTCTACGACTCTCTATCTTCCTTTATATTATCCCTACGCTCTCTTTCGCATTACATTGTCGGTCTTTTTTCTCTTACTTCACTCTCTATCGTTTCTATTACTCCTCCTCCTCTCTCTGTTCTAGCAGACTTTCTCTCTCTTTTCTATGACCACATCCCTCCTCTCCTTTATTCTATCCATTTCTTATTACTCTTTCTCTCTTCCTATCGCACTTTCTCTCTTTTTATATTACATTTTCTCCCTGTTTTCTATTACCGCGTTCTCTCTCATTCTAACACCGCTTTTCTCTCTTTTCTCTATTACTTCTCTCTGTCTGTTTCTAATACCACTTCTCTCGACCCGTCGCTCTTTTCCATTAATTTTCTATTCCTGTCTCTATCTGCTTTCTCTTACTTCTCTCTTTTCTATTACCCTTTCTCTCTCTTTTCTATTATCTCTTCTCTCTCTCTCTCTCTCTCTATGCTATCACTCCTTCTCTCTCTCTCTCTCTACTATTATTATCCTTTGACTCGCTTTCCTGCAACCCCTACTCTCCTTTCTATTAGCCTCTCTCTATATGCAATTACTTTCCCTCTCTTTGTTATTACTCCCTTCACTCTCTTTTTCTATTACACCTCTCTCTTAGCTATTAGGTTGGTGCAAAAATAATGACGTAATAATGTCGTTTTTTGACGTATTTTTAACGTCAAAAAACGACATTATTACGTCATTATTTTAGCACCAACCTAATATTATCGTCTTTCTATTCCCCCTCTCTCATTTCTGTTACTACTTCACTCTTTTTCTATTATCTCGATATTCTTTTTATTACACCTTCTGTCTTTTCTCTTATTTCTCTCTCTATTTTCTATGGGCATACTCTCTTTCTGAGATTACTACTTCTCTCCTTTTTTTATTACCCCTTTGTTCTGGTTTCTGTTATTTCTCTCTTTTTCCTTCTTAAGTCCATTTTCTCTCTCTCTCTCTCTCTCTCTCTCTCTCTCTCTCTCTCTTTACTATTACCACTTCTCTCTCCCTTTTTAATATTACCCCTTATCTCTCTCTTTTTACTAGTGCCCCTTCTCTCTCTCTAGTCTATTAACACTTACCTCGCTTTTTCTAATATCGTATCTCTCCAGTTTCTGTTCTCTCTCTTTCCTATTGTCACATCATTCAATATCTTTTCTATTGTATCTTTCTCTTTTCCGTTGTTCTTTCTTTCTATACGCTATTACTCCTCTCTCTGTCTCGCTCTCTCTCTCTCTTCTAGCACTTATCTCTCTCTGTTCCATTTTATCTATCTATTTCTCTCTCTCTCTCTCTCTCTCTCTCTCTCTCTTCTACATAGCTCTGCCTTTCTCTTTTACTGCTTTTCTCTCTTCTTTATAACCCCTGTCGCTTCTATTGCTCTCTCTTCTATCAATCTTTCAATCACTATATCCCCAATATCTCTCTCTCTCTCTCTCTCTCTCTCTTATCTTCTTCTTTCTCTGATTCCTCAATCCTTCTTTCTCTCCTCTCTTTCAGTTTCCACACCCTCCCTCTTTTTATAGCTTTCCTCCATTGCTCTCTTTCTACTACTACTGTCTTTCCCTCACTACTGTCTTTCCTCCATTACCCTCTTTCCTCCACTACTGTCTTTCCTCCATTACTCTCTTTCCTCTACTACTCATTTTCCTCCCTTACTCTCTTTCCTCCTCTATTCTCTTTCCTCCACTATTCTCTTTCCTCTATCACTCTCTTTCCTCCACAACTCTCCTTCCTCCATTACTCTCTTTCCTCCATTACTCGATTTCCTCCACTATTCTTTTTCCTCCATTACTCTCTTTCTTCCATTACTCGATTTTCTGCATTACTCTCTTTCCTCTACGACTCTCTTTCCTCCACCTCTCTCTTTCCTCCATTACTCTCTTTCCTCTCCTACTCACTTTCCTCGATTACTCTCTTTCCTCCATTACTCGATTTCCTCCACTATTCTTTTTCCTCCATTACTCTCTTTCTTCCATTACTCGATTTCCTGCATTACTCTCTTTCCTCTACGACTCTCTTTCCTCCACCTCTCTCTTTCCTCCATTACTCTCTTTCCTCTCCCACTCATTTTCCTCGATTACTCTCTTTCCTCCATTACTCTCTTTCCTCCACTATTCTTTTCCCTCCATTACTCTCTTTCTTCCATTACTCGATTTCCTGCATTACTCTCTTTCCTCTACTACTCTCTTTCCTCCACCTCTCTCTTTCCTCCATTACTCTCTTTCCTCTCATACTCACTTTCCTCTATTACTCTCTTTCCTCCATTACTCACTTTCCTCCACCTCTGTCTTTCCTCCAGTACTCTCTTTCCTCCCCTACTCTCTTTCATCCATTACTCTGGGGAATGGAGAGATGTAATGGAGAAGTATGATACTTTTTTAACTGCTCCTCTCAATTCTCCTTTTATGTATAATATCCTTTCAGTAAATTAGTGGTGATGGATCTCCACAACTTCCTCTTTTTGTTGCTTTAAGTATCCTTTGATTATTTACTATTCGGCTTTTTCCTTGTTTTGTCATCCATTCACTCAAAATCCTCATGTAATTCACTCGTTTACCTTCCCCAACTTCTTCTCTTATCTTCACTATGTCATGTAACCATTAAATTCTCTAAGTCTTCCTTTCTCATGATGGACCAAGAAACTTCAGTTGTCTCTTTCTGATTGTAAGTATGAGTTTCATTCTAGTTTCTGTTACCCGTACACCTCCCTTGTTGCTTACATGTTTTTGTCTTCTCACGGTTCATCGGCAGAATTACATCAAGTGTCTTCTTCATTTCTGAATAGACGTTTTTTTTTTTACTTTTATTGACCCAATACAAAGTTTGAGTCTCACTCAAGGTAGGGAGTTATGGAATGCTGATTTTGTAAGGTCATAGAGGGAGAGAGAGCAAGAGTTGCATTGTTATGTAGGATGGATAATGATTGGCCCTTGACTTGAGTTTAAGATTGTAGTGATTAGGGAAGCATAACCTCGGGAGTTTGTTTCACGAAGTAACAGTTCTGGGAAGGAAACAGTCTGAGTGGAACTTCCTCCTAACCAATGGAATATGAAGGGAATGAGAATGATTCGACCCTGTCTACGTGGCACGCCGGGTCTGAAAGTCGAAACTGGTGGAACCAAGGAATGTAGTTTGCCTGAACATCTGTCGTGAAAACAGAGGCAGAGCAGCTAGAAGCTGGCAACGTTGTCTCTTTGAGGAAACAGGTGGGGAAGATGGTCTAAACAACTCATCATCTACAAGGCTGCAAAAACGCTTTTGATCTCAACCGAACCTGGAAAATGGGGGCTGGGTGGCTCCCGCGGAAACGTGGTAGCAATGCCCCATTTTTGATCTGGTCCGACCCCTGCCAGGATATAGCAAGAGAAGTGCATGGCAAGGGGAGAAGTACATGGGACCGACAATTTTCGCGGACTCTTTAGCGATGGATCGCATATACGCGTCCCGCTTCAGGTCCGGTGTGAGCTTGTGTGCCGATAAGCGTTCGATTTAGAACAGGCATGTTAAACTCAGAGCTTATGAAGGGCCGTATCGACTGTATCTGCAGCCTTGATGGCGGCACTTGCTTACAATCTTACATTAATCACAGCTAGTAACTAAATTTTAAATACAAAATCCTTGCAATATAAGGTAGTACAATTTAATCATTTTTATATAATCTTGATGATTGACATCGCTTTAGACAAACTATTCTCGATATATCAGGTTGGAATGTCTGTGTAGATCCCACTTTGATCAAAGATCTTCTCTCTTGTTCTTGTAACGGCATTCATCCGAGGTAGGTTGAGCCGGCTCTAATATTAGAGTTTCTTGGGAATTTGGAATTCACAAGCGGTCCCCAAACCCGCATGTATAGCACATAAGATTTGATTATAATGGTGAAGGTTTCGTGCAGGACCATCCACACTTTTTGAAGGGCCGATTACAGAGACCTGGTGCACTATGTGCCACAAGGTCCCCAAACGACCCTCCGCAGGTTTTGAATTTAGAGTTTTCCTTCTCCTAGACCAGTTGCCATCCAAGGCTATAGAACCCAGTCTGTCCTGCTATTTACCCATAGCTGGAGGGAGAAGAGGATTCACACCTTTCCCAATGTTCACCAGTTAATATGGTTCGGTGAGACGTTTTTGTGGCCTTCATAAACAAAAACAAATATATGTGGAACCAAACATCGCTATAATTTTCTGAAGATCAAAATGATTAGATTGTTTATTCTATCTAAGCTTAGAATATCATTTTGGGTACTTCGACGTAGTTTAATTATTAGAAAGCTTGTCTCGCTAGACTGAACATGTAGTTTGATCCTCATTGGGTGCTCCATACTTTTGTCCTTGTGCCACATGTAAGAACCACTTAGAAAATGACCGTATTTTGGGTACTTCGCCATGATGTAATGATTAGCTGGCTTGTCGTCAATTACGATTGAATAGTGAGTTCGATCCTGACACGGTGGCCCATACTTAGGTCTTCTATCATATTTAAAGAATTCTTCGAAAATCACTACCATAGCACATTCTATATTTATTAATTCTTTATTTGCTTTCAACCTGTCTGTAGGTTGAAACCAAGATAGCAGATTCAACTGATCTCTTGATTTTTAGTGTGTGTGTGTATACATATATATATATATATATATATATATATATGCACATATACATACATATATATATATATATATACATACATATATATATATATATATATATATATATATATACATATATATATATATATATATATATATATATATATATATATATATATATATATATATATATATATATATATATAGGCAGCAATTTTTCTTTTAAACATTTTTCGTTAAATATGATAGACAAAGAAAATTTAATAAATTTTTTATTTAGTTTTTACTGCTTTTTTTACATTTTTTCCCCGTTTGGAGGGACCAAGCGAGTGCAAAAATTGACCCAAGCGCTTTAGCTGAAAACTGTAACCATTTTCAAGGTGTACTGTTTTAGGTGTTATTAATTTTTTCTTTATGTTTTCACTGTTTAAGATGCATTTTATTTCTGTTTTGTTTTGAATACTAGTAGGAGTATTAGTAATTCGAACAAATGCCTTCATATTTAAAAAAAAAAAAAAAAAACAACCTTTTAGCTCTCCATTCCATTCTCCATGAGAAAATGTAAGAACTCTGGAAAAACTGTTTTCTTTGCCTATTAAACATCTTTCTACAGTGAATTATATGAAAAGTATGTTTATTCATTGGAAATACAATAAATTAAAAATTTGTATATGTACGAATATTTGTTTCCACCACCCCCATTGTATATGTATAATGAAATAGATTAAGTCCGACAATTATTTAATATATTTTCTGTTTATACGTTATTTTTATAAATACAATTTATTTAAGTAAATGCTCTGTTTTTAATTAAGCTGTATTAATTACATATATTTATTTTGTGGCTAAATGATTTTCTAAGCTGGCTTAGATGTGGCATAAGGCCGAAAGTATGGTGCACCCAACGAGGATCGAACTCACTACTCAGTCGTAATTGATCTAGCTTGCTAACCATTACACCGACTCAAGGCGCCAAAAAATGCGTTCCCCGACAGGTTTCGAACCTGTATTCCTATACGGAAACCGTCATTTTATCTGGCGTGCTATACCATTTAGCTACAGAGAAACGTTTGGTTAGCAAAGTCCAAATTACTGTTTTTAAACACAATCTTCTACGATTTTTCTCGATCGATCATATCTGCTCAAGAAGCGTATCTTAACATATTAATGGATTATTTCCGACAATTATTTAATGTACATTATTTTTTATAGATACAATTTATTAAAGTAAATGCTCTGTTTTGGGTTTTTTTTTTTTATTAAACAGTATTAATTACATTAACCAGCCTGAATTTTCGAGGAATACATGTTCGATTTCTGTCAGAGAACGCATATTTTCTACGAAAAATTTCTGGGACATTCAGGTTGGTAAATGTTATTAATATTGTTTAATTAAAAACAGAGCATTTACTTAAATAATTGTATCTATAATAATAATTTATAAATAGAAAATCACCGGAATTCTTTCTCCAATGTTTCTTTAAAATAACTAATTGTCCTATCCAAATATTATTGGAGTCTTAAAGATGGAGGCTTCACCCCACAAATCAATCTCAGACTCCCAACACCTTCCGGAACAGATGCAATCTATGCATACAGAAAAAATCATAATGATTAAGTATAAAAATGTTAATGAATTATTGAGTCAAAGGAACGAATTTATCTTCAAATGTAGACACAAGAACAGATTTAAAATTCTCTAAAAACTTTGATTTTCGAGAATATACACTTGAAATTTGTATATGGTTAGTAACATGTATACGTAAATGAATTCAAATTTTTGTATATGATCATTGATGTAATTTTCTTGTCTACATTACTTATAATCTTAAATTATTAATTATTTTTATATTAATTTTTGATAATATCTTTAAAGAAGCAGAGGCGCCATCAGAAACCTGCTTTTACAAATTTCACCTGTCATCTTTGTTGCCCGAAGAAAGACTGGGCTAGCATCGCACTTAAGAAAGCACAAATGAAATATGTCTTTCCTTTACCTTATTTTCTCCACAATTGCACCTGCTAGCATGCATAAGTGTAAAACGAAAGGCACCAATGCAGACCTTCGTTTATCATTCACAATAGGAGAGTCCATTATATATATATATATATATATATATATATATATATATATATATTTAGTTCTTAAATTGTCTTCATTATTTTTCGATTAAATGATTTAATCATTTAATTAACATTTTTTTATATTTTTAAAATTTTTAATTTTAATGTATTTAAGTTAATTTATTTTATTGATGTCAAATATTATTAATGTTATTATTATTAATAATAATAATTTGAAATTCTTCGCTGTTGAAAATGACATGAATATTAGACATATTACTGTATCTATTATAAACCTGATCCCCTTTTGTATGGACAAATTGATTCCATTTATTAAGGAAAACTTTGGTCTGGAGATGAATATTTTATTTATATGAGTCTTTTCTTATCTATCTATCTATCTATCTATATGTCTCTTTTTATCTATCTATCTATCGATCTATCTGAGTCTCTTTTTATCTCTTTTTATCTATCTATCTATCTATCTATCTATCTATCTATCTATCTGAGTCTCTTTTTATCTCTTTTTATCTATCTATCTATCTATCTATCTATCTATATGAGTCTCTTTTTATCTATCTATCTATCTATCTATCAATCTATCTATCTATCTATCTATCTATCTATCTGAATCTCTTTTTATCTATCTATCTATCTATCTGAGTCTATTTTATCTATCTATCTATCTATCTGAATCTCTTTTTATCTATCTATCTATCTATCTATCTATCTGAGTCTATTTTATCTATCTATCTATCTATCTATCTATCTGAGTCTCTTTTTATCTATCTATCTATCTATCTATCTGAGTCTATTTTATCTATCTATCTATCTATCTATCTACTTGCTTTTCGTTGCTTGCATCTTCTCATGCCGATGTCCATTGCAAACTTCAATTTTAAAATTTCTTGTCGTTGACTTTGTTATTTTTTTATCTCCTTTCTTTTCGCGTTTAGTTCGCGTGTATTCATTTTTTTTTATTGAACCTTTAAAGACAATATTCTTTGCTTCTTTCTTCGAATTTCTTAATTAAATTTTGACCAATTCGCCAAAATTGAGTCAATTCAATTGACGACAAATTGCTTTGAAATGGGATTTTTTTCCTTCTCCTCTGATTGTCAACTAACTGAGGAGCACAGGTAAGCCTTGGGCGTTTTCTAAGTTAGTGACTATTTGTTGGCCTGGGGGAGTGGGGATGAAACAAATGGAGATAATTAAGACTTTAAGATGAAAAAGAAAATAGATTTTTTTTCTATATACAATAGTTTAACACACTACGTGAACCTATTTCATTCTCTCTCTCTGTCTCCTTTTCCTACTTTATCTGTCTTTATCTTCCCCCCTCCATATCTATCTATCTATCTATCTATCTATCTATCTATCTATCTATCTACTTTTTCTGATTATTTTCTTGAATATATTTTTCTGTATTTTCTCAAACTGTTTTTCACTTATTTTTAACTCATTTTCTGCTTCTTGATCTTCCCTTATATTCTAAAGGTTTTCTCACACACACTCTCTCTCTCTCTCTCTGTTTTTTTCCACACACTCTCTGTCTATTTCTCCCACACACTCACTGTCTATTTCTCTTAGACACTCTCTGTCTATTTCTCACACACACTCTCTGCCTATTTATCCCACACACTCCCTTTCTAACTCTCCCACACATTCTCTATCTATATCTCTCACACACACTTTGTCTATTTCTTTTTCTCTCTTTGTCTTTATACTATATATATATATATATATATATATATATATATATATATATATATATATATATATATACAGAGCTATAACATTGCTTGACTTTGATTTCTTTATAAGATAAGGGCCAGGGTGCCACAACATAAAAATATGAGGAGTTAAATCGGATGTTAAAAGTAGTGGGGGGGGTCTAAATTAAATGTTAAAAGTGGGGTGAGGCTAAATTCGATGCCCAAATTGGAGGGGGTAAATCAGATGTTAAAATTTGGAGGACTAAATAAATTTGAAAGGTTCCTGAATCTCCAGCTTTCATCTCGTGAATTTTTTTTTTTTTTTCCTTAGACTGTAAACATTTTTCTATTTTGATTTTAAATAGACATTTTTATCTACTTTTCACTTGTATTTTTGTTGTGGCTTCCGGGTTGAAATCCGGTACCGATAAATAACAAACGCCAGGAATGAATATATGAAAATAATGTATTAACGTAATAATACAAACTGGTCAAGCAGGTTAGTAGTTCCAGGAATACGGGTTAGTAGCAAAATATATATACAGTCTTTGGTATTGAAGTATCGCTGTATGACTTCTTACTGAGTCTACGTGCTCGCTCACTGTGACTCCTACAACGCTGTTACCTCGCCCTCACTCTTCTGGTTACCTACAACCTTTTACTCTGTCACTCTCGACTCGACTCTTCGACTCGCCTCCTCGGTCTTGCTCTCTCTCTGGTCTTCACGTAGCCGTAGTATATGTATATACTGGGTGAGTCCATTTGTATAAAAAGAGGAGAAACCCTCAATTTATTCTCTGGAATGAGCTCTATATACTTTTTTTTCCTGCAGATAAGCTGATGCTTTGAAAAATGAAGTTTCATGGTTTATTTCAAAAATTAACAACTGTTATGACTTTAGGCAAATGATTTAAACACAGGACAAAGGCATTGTCATAAATTGTGACGGATTTAGGAATATCCGCCGTAGGAAAAAATCCCAACAGGAATTTTCGATGTAGAAAACATTGCCGTATAAGATTTTTGCCGTAAGACAATTTCGCCACATTTTTTTTAATATGCGATGTATTAGGTTGGTGCAAAAATAATACCGTTTTTTGACGTTAAAAAATACGTCAAAAAACGATATTATTTTTGCACCAACCTAATACCTTGTTATCAGGTATAATTATTTACCCGCTGCCCCCACGCAGCAAGATGTGGCACAAGGCCGAATTTTAAAGTGGGGTATCCGAGCCCGTAGGCTCGGTCAAAAATTCCGTATAGACCACGTAAAAAAACGGAGTCAGTCTCCCGAGACGAGACTCTGCCCTTCGGCATATCTTCGTCTGGGGGATACGCTCTGACATGTGCCAGGTTATCAAGTATATCTGGCCCACACTATTGTCACTTCGATTTAAACATTTTAATAAGCGAAGTTATTGGGTCAAAATCGTACATCATTCATTCTCGTCAGTGAGAAGCGCCAATTTTCAGCTTGGCGTCAGAACCTACGTCACGCAATTTCATATTTCAGACTGATTTTATTCTGAGGAGTTATTTGCCGACTGTTGACGGGTTCTCCCCTTTTTACACAAATGGACTCACCCAGGGTATACATATACTACTGCGAGTGAATACCCGAAGAGTAAGAACGAGAACAAACGAGAGCGTACGAACGTAACGAGCAAGAGTCACAGTGAGCATGCGCGTAGACTCAGTAAGAAGTCATACAGTGATACGTCGATACCAAAGACTGTATATATATTTTGCTACGAACCCGCATTCCTGGAACTAGTAAGCTTACCAATTTGTATTATTACGTTACTTCATTTATTTTCCTATGTTCAATTCTTGGCGTTTGTTATTTATTGGTACCGGATTTCATCCCGGAATCCACAACATCTACTAAACAATTACTTCTTAAAATTTAAAAACAAGTAAAATACTATCACTCTTGTGCTTGAGTAATCAAACATGTTATGAAATACTTTCTGGAGAAATCCAATGAACGTCGACATTATCAAATGTAAACACTAGTATAATACATTGCTTTGTCAGTTGAGGGTAAAATATGTGGCGTGGTTTTATTGCGATGATATTAAAGACATTTGTATACATCACAAAGACGCCGAAGTTGATAGTTAATTAAGCGATAAAAAATCATAAAAATTATTTATTGGAAAAAAGTTTGAACAAAGTAACTATAAACAATTTTTTTTTATTTTATTTTATTTTATTTTGCTATCCTCTGCCAACCGCAATGATGGAGAAAGCATTACCTCGAACAATCGCCGGTGAGACACGCTGCAAGAGCCACTCCGTTTCGCGAGGCTCGTCCCTTATTTAAGGAACGAGATTTGTGAAACGGAGTGGCTCTTGCAGCATATTTCAGACTTAAAGTAAAATTTTCTGTTAACTTAATATCAATCTGCCAATAATTCTCACTCGAGCAATGTATATTATTTCAAAAAACTTACAACTTGGACACGCAACCAACATTTTTAAATAAATGTTTACTTTTTAATTTCTTACATTATTTACATTATTCGAACTATTGTCCTCATCTTTGTAGCCATATTTATTACAACGTTTCGGCCGCTGTACGCTCTGGCCTTCTTCAGGTGGTTGAAATGTCGAACTGAACCCTTTATTTCGCTCACTGGGGTAGACTGTTCTAGTTCTAGTTGAGTGAGCGATATACTTTTGAATATATCTACTAGTGTTGGGACGATTAATCGGAATCGGAATCGAGAATCGGAAAAATCGGAACTTTTTGGGGTATCGGAAAAATTTGTGCCTATTTTCCAATTCCAAAAACGATTCTTTTAAATTTTTAACTTAATTTTCCATTATTGGTACTAATCATAAATATTTATTGTTTTTAAATTATCACTAAAACTAAAATCATAATAACATCAAAATACGATGTAAATTTATTTTACTTATATAAAGAAAAACAAAAAAATAAACTTTGCATAAATTCTCTTGGTAACTTTTAAAAGAATGCAGTTGATTTACAATGTTCTGAAAAATGCTTAAAAATTAAATAGAACATTTTTGTCGAGAAAAATACTTTCAAATATCATTGATAATTAAATGGTACCCAGAAAATGATGCAACGGAAAATTGGACATCGGAAAATTAGCAACAGAAAATTACGTCAACCATGAGCCAGTCGAGACTGTCAGATCTGGCTGTGCTGTCCATTGAAAACGAGCATACAAGACAAACAGGTTTTGACGATGTCATTGACCAGTTTGCCACAATGAAAACAAGGAAACATTCATTCTAAGACCATAGTATCGAATGTCATTCTTTTGTGTATTGCCGTGTTTTGTATTTAGTTGTTCTGAAAGTGAACAGTTGCATTTTAAAAATCTTTTGATTTGAACTGATTATTTTGTGGTATTGGATTTTGTCTTGGATCATACATGTAAACTAAACAGTAACGTGCCGGTCAGTAAAGTAGAGGTAGAGCATGTATGAAAATTTAGCTACAGCTAACCATTCAGCATAGGGTGAATTACCGTGAATAGGTGTCATTGGGGTGACATTTGAGCGGACCGCCCCGGGTGACGTTTACTCTAGCTGCGCCACTGAATTGCGACCAAGAAAACAAATTTAGTTTTCTGTTTTTGTGATTTTTTTAAAATCATTTCACTCCAAAACAAGGCGATAATGCCACTAAGACGCAAGGGAATATTGGGTATGAACGATAATGTGTAAACTTTAGTGGGAAGAAAGGACAATAAAAGAACAGCTTTCAGGTAGATAAAAGATGGCGATTGTCGTTGCATTTAAATTTGGGGGGATTTTATGTGACAGGGAAGCAAGAAAACGGAATATAATACCACAGGCGTGAAGTGCGAGAAAATAAAATATTAGACTAGAACAGACGGTTGCATCTAGCTAGTTCACCAGTTAAACGGTGAGACCTAGTTGCAAATCTAGTAGCACGCTTAGGTTCCTACAGTCGAGGTACTGGGCTTATCAGAACAACCGCGAAAATCCACGTCAAGGCGGTGAAAAGGATCTGAAACCGACATATCAGATCAGTATCAATTATATTACAAACTCTTCTTCGGATTTTACCAAAACTCTTGATATATAGAGTAGAATATAGGGTAGAAACATCAGATTAGATATGGCAACAATATTCAATGCACAAATGAGAAATATTAATAGAAAAGAGAATCTATATCACGGTGGTAAGAAAAAGTATCTGAGGCCGAGATGCCAGGTCAGGACCAATTATATTACAGACCCTTCTTCGGATTTTGACACGAATCTCGGCAAATAGATTAGGAGCTATTATGGCAGCAATATTCGAAAGAGAAATCCGAGAGACGTGTTTGAATTCCAGTCGCGTTCGTTTCATTCCCTTTTGCGCAAAATACCCTTGGGGAATGCATGAATCTGTCTCCCCCACGAGCTATGGTCTAAATAAAAGGACTTGTATCTGAAAAAAAAATCATTGTTATTCTCAAAAATTGTTAATCACTCGCCAAAAAAATAGAATCATTTAAAGAACCCAAAATATGTTTCGACTTTAAATATTACAATGACGAATGTGGTCCCTTGAAAATCATTGACATCTACATATTAAATCAATTCCAGCAAACAGTTGCTTATTTACGCTATTTATATTCGGACAATTATATATATATATATATATATATATATATATATATATATATATATATATATATATATATATATAGGTCTTTTTAATTTTTTACAACATTTCGTCTGTTCCTACAGACATCATCAGGTATGTAAGTAGATTTTGTTCTTGTTTTTACTTCTCAGTAATAAGAGGACAACGAAAATAGAGATGTAATCCAAAAAAATGCTATGAGAAATAAAGCTTGTAAAAAATTTAAAAGACCTTATGCAACTGGAATTTATAAACAGGGATCATATCATTTATATACAGGTTCAGGGTTGATGTATCTTATTTATATTGTTTGCGACGAAGTATTCTCGCCATTTAAATCATTAACCTCTAAATTTGTTTTTTGTATGAATGATTCATGAATTTATAAATTATATTTGCACCTTTTAATTGAAATTAAAATATATGTTTTTGTCTATATCTCGGAGTTGATGTATTATGATTGCTTGCATTATTTGCATTATTCAGAATGTTATCCTCATCTTCATTGCCATATTCACAACGTTTCGGCCGTTGTACGCTCGGGCCTTCTTCAGGTGATTGGAATTTCGAAACGAACTCTTTATTTCACCCACTGGGGTAGATTGTTCACCACTTCGGTGGCCTCAAGAATACATGGCCCAGACGTTTGGTTACATCCAGTGACTAGGCCCAAAGAGTTGTGATTTCAAAAACAGGGCACAGAGTTCAGTTAAAGTGAAATAACTGAGATATCCAGAAGAGGCATGTCATGTGGAACTAGAGCAATCTACCCCGGCTGTTATAATCTTTGTTGTTATTATTCACAACGTTTGTTCCCTCTGGCCTTTCGCATGTGTGTTTCGATCTGGGTAACCTACAAGGAATTCTGAACTGAAACCTTTGTTTAATCTACGGGGTTAGACAGTTCTCGTTCCACTGTACATGTCTAGGAATGTTGTCTAGTTCTTATTTTTTATTTTGGTACCATTACTCGCCCGTTTCCGCTGAGCGCAAGTACACACTGCCCGACCCAGGGATTGAACTCACAACCACTATATCACCAAATTCACAAAACAACGCTTTTGTTCACTATGTCATTGTTCCGAAGGACAATTTGATGTGCTGTACATGGATCTTTAAACTTAAACCGCTTGCCGATTAAGTTGCAACTGCTAATAATAAATGCTGATCTCGAGAAATTCAGATAAAGAACTCCTTGTTTAAAATATTTTCTAAAACATAAAAATGTGTATATCCCTGCGTTCTTTATTTGAAAGAAATCTTTATTTAACATATAAAAAAAGTATTTTTGTACACATATATCAATGAAGTAAACACAGTTTCAAACTTGATATGTGTAAACAAACAGGTAATGATAACTCGTAAAAAATAATCGATTGATTTTTAAATTGTATTGATATTATGAAAAGGATTCCCCCCTAACAAATTAATATTTTTCGATTCTAAAACATTAAGGAAAAACTAAAAATATATTTCTACAAAAATGTTCCCCAATTTTTTACGAGTGGAAAAAGTAGTGCCAATCAAGCAAGGCGGCTTAAAGTATAGGTTTCTGTCGTTATTACTTCCTGTCGCCATTTGCAATAAGCCGCCAATGGAAATTTTCACCGTTGGAACCAAAAGCTAAACTATATAAAACGGTGACGAGAAAGAGCAACCATTTTGCGAATGACCTTACACACTGCAAATCACGTTTATTTGATTTATTTTTCTTTTCTTTCAGATTTTTTTTTTTTTCCATTTTTTTCTTTTTTACTTTCATCGATGTTGACTGTTGCTAAATTGGTTGCTTTGTGAGATCTGTATTTTTCTTAAAACAGAAACAGCGTTTAAATGATTTAATTGACAGGAGCAAGAAGAAAAAACGAAACATTAATTGCAAGAATGCGAGATACCTGGTGGTGAATAAAGGGGGACAACTCAAAATGTGATGAATTCTACATTCGTCCTTCAGGTCGTTAGCGATCACGGCTCTCCACAATTTCCTATCCTTTGAAGTTCTTAATAAATTTTGTCTTTTTGTTATCTCTTCTAAACATTTCTCTGTTATCCATTTACTCAAGCATGCATTTGTTCTCTTTCTATGCGCCGTGTCTCTTCAGGCTGTTGGCGATCATGGCTCTCCACAATGTCCTATCCTTCGTAGCTCTTAATAAATTTTGTCTTTTTGTTATCTCTTCTAAACATTTCTCTGTTATCCATTTACTCAAGCATGCATTTGTTCTCTTTCTATGCGCCGTGTCTCTTCAGGCTGTTGGCGATCATGGCTCTCCACAATGTCCTATCCTTCGTAGCTCTTAATAAATTTTATCTTTTTTTTATCTCTTCTAAACTTTTCTCTGCCATCCATTTACTCAAGAATGCATTTCTTCTCTTTCTATGCGCCGTGTCCCTTCAAGTTGTTGGCGATCATGGCTCTCCACAATTTCCTATCTTTCGTAGCTCATAATAAATTTTATCTTTTTTTTTTTTTATCTCTTTTAAACTTTTCTCTGCCATCCATTTACTCAAGCACGCATTTCTTCTCCTATGCGCCGTGTCTCTTCAGGTTGTTGGCGGTCATGGCTCTCCACAATTTCCTGCCCTTTGTAGTTCTTAATAAATTTTGTCTCTCCTAAACTCAGTTCCGCTAACCATGTACACATGTTCGCTAGGTAGGTTATGCCTTGTTTTCGTCTCTCCCTCATGCCTTCAGTCTAGTGAGTATCAAATTTTCCAAGCCTTCTTTCCTCATTATGTGCCCTAGAAATTTCATCTTTCTGATGTTAAATATAAGTGCCCTTTTTGTTTCCATTTTCTCTAAAACTACGTCGTTGTTCACATGTATCCTCAGTATCCTTCTGCAGAACCACATTTCTGTTGCTGGAAGTCTCTTCTTCATCTGGGAAGAGATTGTCTAGCATTCACTGCCAGATAGGAGGTTTGATATTACATAACAATTCAGTACTCTTGACCTTTGTTTCTAGCGAAACGGTTTCACTGTTTCTTAATACTTTACTTGGCTTTTGGAAGGCATCTTTCACAGTTTTCTGATTTCACTGTCGCACTTTCCTTCTTTTAAAACACTTCCCAGATGTTTAAATTTAAGCGCAGTATTGGAAACAAGATCTCATCACTTTGCAGTTGAATTACCTTGATACAACCGTAAGTTCTATGCTTACAGTTTCTTCTCTCGCACTTCTTGCTTCTCCCAAATCCATGCTTTCCAACCAACATTGATCTTTAAAAATGAATCGTTATCTACTGTCTTCTTGATTACTATTCTTTTAGTGTTCTCACCCGTAATATTTCTCTTTTTATTTAGTCTTTCACATTCAGTAACCCCCTTGTGTCTTAGTGGCTTTACTTCCTTACTTGAGGTGAAATGAATAAAAAAAAAACGTCTTTAAATATGTATTTTTCAATTAGGATTGTTGCACTTTTCTCTTTCACTGATTCAGTCTTTTCGCCCCTTCGTTTCATTTTACACGTGTTTGATATTTGACACCTAGGGTGTAAAGATGTGTCTTCTCCCCGGACTTATTCAACCCGTACAGTGATGTGATTCTGAGAGAATTAGAAGTCCTATCAGTATTCATTATTGGCGGAAACAATTGTAACAAAATTAAATGACAGTATTGATAAGGGACACAGAAAGGACACTACGAAAACTCCTAAAGAAGTTAGTGAAGGAAACCGAAAGGAAAAGATTAAACATCAATTGTAAGAAGAGAGAATACATGGTTGTTAGCAAAAGGGACGACATCCC
Organism: Acanthosepion lycidas; assembly: GCA_963932145.1. NCBI lineage: Eukaryota > Metazoa > Mollusca > Cephalopoda > Sepiida > Sepiidae > Acanthosepion > Acanthosepion lycidas. The sequence goes on along the minus strand of OZ010601.1, from coordinate 58,567,435 downwards.
AACATGCAAATTACAAAATGGAGATGCCAAAATCAGTCAAGTGCAACATTTTAAATATCTGGGGAAGTGTTTCAAGAGAAACAAAGTGTGACAGCGAAATCCGAAAATAGCTAAGTAAAGTATTAAGAAACAGTACCTTTTCGCTAAGATGAATGGGGTTTCTGAGAAAGAGTCTAAAAAAAAACATTATTAAGGAAAGAAAACAATAAAAGATCAAGAAAACCAGAATTTCAGGTGTCGTCTACTGTTTCTTTCTCTGGTAGACTGACTGGTTGCCAGTGTGTCCAACTATTTAACCCGTACCTGGGAGGGGAGAATTAATGAATTCATGTTTTTCTTAAGGGTATTAGCACGTAAGTGAATGTAAAGAACTCGACTGGAATTCGAACACGGCTCTCCAATTTCTCATTCGGCGTCGTTAATCGTTTACAATGTGGTCACCCATCTTGGTACTGATCAGACTCGACGATGCTTATCTTCGCTGGTCGCACGAGAATCGATGTTCCAACGTGAATGACCGTAAACACATTTCTTCTTCCGACATCTATAAAAAACACTTTCATTAACTTTTGACCTTGAGTAACTTTTGGACATCGCACTGGAGGAACAATAGGGCAAATCTCTATCTATAAAAGGCAGGGTGTGTGTGTGTGTGTGTGTGACGAATGCACAGCCGCAATTTTCAACGGATTTGCATCAAAATTGACATGCACATGCTCCAAGTTAATGCGAAGGCCAAGACCGACATTGCATTTCCCAACTCCCATCGATAGTGGAAATAATCGATTTTTTCATGCTTCTACGGCAGTTTTCATGCAGTTTGCGGACATTTTCTACTGGCCAGAGTGAGAGCCAATAGCTGGCTGCCATGAATAGGCAGGAAGATTCTATTGGCCAGCGTGAGAGCCAACAGCTGACTGACACGAATATTAACTAGCATGCTAGCATGCAAAAAAAAATCGATAGGTGCATTCGTCACAAGTGGGAAATATTTAAATCTGCATGATACTTTACTCCAATTGGCTCATTTGCTTGCTTAAACTCAACGTTGATTCTGATTCCACAAAACTGGGTTGGGTGTGAAAAAGTATTTGTTGTTAACATCCTTTTTTCATTCGGTTTTTCCAGTTACGAGTCCTTTTTTAAAGCTGATCGTTTTGTGTTCATTTTGTTTAGTTCTTGTTTCGTAACAGATTTAATGTTTAGTATACAACATAGAAAAAAATTCGCAGTGTGAGATAGGCAAGAAAGAAGGCATGTAGCAACATCAGCACGGCTAAGGGCACCCCTTTAAAGGCAAGGAAGGGCAAAAATATTTTAAGTCAAGTGATAGCGATTGCGTGTATGAGTCGTACGATTTTTGAATCAAGCACGGGCAACGCCTGGTCATGCTTCTAGTAAATAAATAAAAATAGACAAAAAGTATTTCTGAAGGAGAAGTCGCGAGAGACGCTCAATCAAATAAAACCTTTAGATTATGGTACCATTGTTGGCGGCCACAATCTTAACAACATAAGATATGCAGATGACACATGTGTTGAGAGCAGACACGCAAAGAAAACGGCAAAAGCTCTTATAGAAGGCAGTGAAGGAAAGCGAGAATAAAGGACTAAGCATAAACTTTAAGAAGAAAGGATGCATGGTTGTTAGAAAAATGCGAAATCTGAGATGCTAAAATCAAACAAGCGCAAAAATTTAAATATCTGCAAAATGGTCTAACAGAAAATGGAAAGTGACACACTGAAATCCGAAGATGTATTGGAACTGCCAAAGTTGAATTCCAAAAGCTAAGCAGAGTATTAAGAGACAGGAAAACTTCGTTAGAAACAGAGAAAAGAATACTGTACTGTTACGTGATATCTGTCCCTTCTATATGGCAGTGAATGCTGGACAATTTCCTGAAAGATAAAGAGACTCGAAGCAAACAGAAATGTGGTCCTACAGAAAGATGCTGAGGATAGCATGAACCGAATATATAAGCAACGACAAAGTTTTAGAGAAAATGGAAACAAAAAGGAAACTTATACTTAACATCAGGAAGAAACATTTTAAATTTGTCAGGCACATAATGAGGAAAGAAGGCTTGGAAAATCTAACACTCATAGGACAGATAGTCGGTAACAGGGACAGATGAAAACAATGCTTAACATAACTGACGTGATGGAGTAAATGGATAGCGGGAAAATAGCGAAAAGACAACAATTACTAAGAGCTACGAAGGATTGGAAATTGTGGAGAGCCATGATCGCTAACAACCTGAAGAGACACGGCCCTTAGAAAGACAAGTAATGCGTGCTTGAGTAAATGGATGGCAGAGAAAAGTTTAGAAGAGATAAAAATAGATAAAATTCATTAAGCGCTACGAAGGAGGGGAAATAGTGGAGAGCCATGATCGCTAACAACCTGAAAGGACACGGCGCATTGAAGGAGAAGTATTGCGTGCTTGAGTAAATGGATGGCAGAGAAAAGTTTAGAAGAGATAAAAATAGATAAAATTCCTTAAGCGCTACGAAGGATGGGAAATGGTGGAGAGCCATGATCGCTAACAACCTGAAGGGACACGGCCCTTAGAAAGACAAGTAATGCGTGCTTGAGTAAATGGATGGCAGAGAAAAGTTTAGAAAAGATAAAAATAGATAAAATTTATTAAGCGCTACAAAGGATGGGAAATGGTGGAGAGCCATGATTGCCAACAACCTGAACGGACACGGCGCATTGAAGGAGAAGTAATGCGCGCTTGAGTAAATGGATGGCAGAGAAAAGTTTAGAAAAGATAAAAATAGATAAAATTTATTAAGCGCTACGAAGGATGGGAAATGGTCGAGAGCCATGATCGCTAACAGCCTGACGGGACACGGCGCATTAACGGAGAAGAAATGCGTGTTTGAATAAATGGATGACAGAGAAAGGTTTAGTAGAGATAAAAAAAGAAAAAAAAAGATAACATTTTTTAAAAGCTACGAAGGATAGGAAATTGTGGAGAGCCATGATCACCAAAATCCTGAGGGGAAACGGCACATAAAGAAGGCGGCGACAAAATGAGCCACGCCCAGAAAGAGAATCAAACGGAAGTTTGTCTGTATTGACTGAGTTTGTTCCAGCGTAATAAATATTAATAAAAATACGGATCTTACAGACAGGGACTGTCATTAAGAGCTGAAAGGTTTGCAATGAAGGAGAGACGCCGGTTAGTACGGCTCGCTGATTATCAAGGACCAGTGGACAGACATTTTGGAGAATGAGTAGGAGGTTAACTGAGAAAACACACACACAATATATATATATATATATATATATATATATATATATATATATATATATATATATAAAATGTGGGCGAAAAGTAGGATTACAGTGGTTTCACTATTTGTTTCGCGTTTTAGATCTAATTTATGCAAATCATAATTCCAAAATACTATGCTTTGGCAGTAAGGCATTAGCTTTCCACGGTGTTGATCGTGTCCTGGGTAAGACGATAAACTACCTCCAACAGCAAGGCCTTTGATCAGGAGGTTTTGAGGAGCGTGGAACCACCTCTTAATTGCTGGTGTTCCCAGGTTCATCCTGGCCCGGTGCGATAGCACCTGTTAAAGTCCCAGCTATGGGCAAATAGTTTGAGGGAAAAAAATATTACCAGCAATAAAAATGCTGCCGATATTAAATAACCCATTGAGGTTGATATACCGTAAAATAAACCAAACCAACCAAGCCACGGCGTTGGTTCAGAAGGGGTGCATCGAATCGCCACCACGTTCATCTGACCTAACACCAATAGATTTCTTTGTAGGGTTGCAGTAAAAGAACAAGGTTTATGACCCCCCCCCCCCCGCAGCCAAATTAAAAGAGTACATTCAGTATCTGTCTATATTTCTGAGATGAGGTATTATGTACACTATTTACATTATTCCTCAAGGACCCATGGCAGAGTGGATAAAGGCGTTAGTTAGATCCAGTGACAGGACCCAAAGACTGTGAGTTCAATTCCTGGTTAAACCGGTGGAGAACTTGGAGAGGTGAATTAACAGGAGATAACTTATAACTGACATCCATTAGACATGGCACGTGGAACTAGAACAGTCTACCTCAGTGTGCGAAATAAAGGGTTCAGTTCGACATTCCAACCACCTGAAGAAGGCCGGAGCGTACAACGTTCGAAACGTTATAATAAATATGGCGACAAAGATGAGGACAATAGTCAGAATAATTTAAATAGTGTAAAAGAGTACATCTATATTGAAATTGATGCAGATTTGCGTCGTGCTGTGTTTCATTGTTCTGGAGAGGTTCGAGGAATATTGCACTTAGTGTGGGGTACGGATGTTTTTACGTTACCCCTATCTGATCTCAGCTCCATTAGAACCCATTTAAACACGCACACAAATTTACCAGACTCCATTAGAAACATACTAGTAGAAAATACAAATATATTAACTGCATCCACCTGCAAAAAAAAGACTAAAAATAATGGCAGCTTTAATAATAAAAAAAGAAAAAGCCAACTCTTAACAATATTAACTATGAACAATATTCAAACTCTACTATAAATATATAATAAAATATGCGTATACACAGACACAAATGTATATATGCGTGTCTGTGTCTGTGTATGTATATATTCTTAAACTACAGTTCTCCAAAATAAAAACAGTAATATCGACCTTGCTAACCGAAACACTCCGCTGTGGCTAAATCGGCAAAGCACGTCAGGCTATATATATATATATATATATATAAGAGAGGGGGAGAGAGATATATATATACATACATTTGTGTGTGTATATATATATATATATTACGAAAATGGACAAAGTCCGACAATTTATTTATTAAAGACATTTTTTTTATGTTTAACGTTCTTTTTATAGATACAAGCATTTAAGTAAATGCTCTGTTTATAATAAACAGTATTAAATAACATTTACCGGCCTGAATGTCCGAGAAATTTTCATAGAAAATATTCATCCTTGAACAGGATTCGAACGTGCATCCTATACGGAACCGTCATTTACGCTGACGTGCCTCGACCGCTCGGCCACCAAGGATTATTTTTTGACCTTGCCTACCGAACGATCCTTGGTGGCCGAGCGGTCAAGGCACGTCAGCGTAAATGACGGTTCCGTATAGGGTGCACGTTCGAATCCTGTCCAAGGATGAATATTTTCTATGAAAATTTCTCGGACATTCAGGCCGGTAAATGTTATTTAATACTGTTTATTATAAACAGAGCATTTACTTAAATACTTGTATCTATAAAAAGAACGTTAAACATAAAAAATAAATATATATATATATAAAGAGAGAGATACATACATCTGTGTGTGTGTATATATATATATATATATATACATACAGAGAGAGAGAGATGTTGATTCCATGTACGGCTTTTACTCCGGCTCACCTTCTCTCTCTCTCTCTCTTTCTGCATCATTCTACTTAATTTCTTTATCACTCTCTACCCTTTTTTTCACAACTGCCCTCAAAATACATCCGGCCCGTTCACCACCCAACACGTCCCTGCCCCGAACAGACATCTTCATCGAGATTCACTGTTGTATTCTTTCCGACTGGAAGCGCGAAGAAGAGTGACAAAAGACGTCGCTTTCCCTTGTTATTAGTCGACAATTTCTCCTTCAATCCTCGTCTTACCAAACTCATGTCCTGGCCTGAATGTTCCGTGGCCGTCACCCCCAATCACCTGACAACAATATCAACTATCCATCATGTGATAATTTACAATAGCCTTTTTTTTTTTTTTTAAATGTAGTATCATTCTGCCTTCTCCCCCTCCCTTTTTCTCTTTCTTGGTTTCTTCGTAAGACAGAGCCTTTCAGGCCAACCCATGATATTGCCTATATTTGGGCTACTTACTTTAGGGAAGGGTTGTGATGGACCTGATTATTTAGTTCGCTTTCAATAAGCTGGCAATCTTTCCTCCTATTTATAATTAAGTTTTCCAAAGACCCATTTTATTTCATAAATTTCCGGCACCCATCTCCCCTATTTGATTAGATTATTTTTTCTTACACTTGTTGTTTGCTAAAGTAATGTATTTATGAGTTGTTTTAATCTAATTGAACCATGAAATTTGAAATATTCTGTCTAATACTCACACATGACTAAATCATATTATACTTATAAAATATTTTGGCTTATGAGGGATATGCATATTTTCTAAACGGTGATTAGATGTGGTACAATAGGGAAGATTGATTTTGCTCCCTTTTTAGAAAATAAACAATTTCACACGATGTGAAGATGGACGGAATAAGTATTGATACCAAGAATTAGATTGATGGCTTTTACCAATCTTTGAGCATTTAGTTTTAAAGATCGTCTGAAACAAATGTACAGAAATATCTAATTTCCGCAGATTTTTGCAAACAAACTGATTTCAAAATGTTCAAGAATAATCCAAATAAGGTTGATATCTTTTGCATTAGATACATTGAATGGAAAATATATTCAAACCAGAATTCTAATTATGAATCATCACAGGCAAAATATGTTTTACTGCATTCGATATGTAAAAACTGTGGAAAGAAAGTGTAAAAAATAACAAAAATGGCACTCGATGAACAACAACGACCACTACAAAAGTGACAACTAATATTCGTTGACATCACAAAAGTGGCAACGAGTGTTCGTTGACATCACAAAAAGGACACTTATTATTCGATAGAATCCGTAGAAATATAACTAAAAGCTTAGTGTTCTCAAGAATAATGGAAAATGTGGCACTGAAATCCGAAGGCGAATTGGGATCACGAAAGAGGCTTTCCAGAAGCTAAGTAAAGTATTATGAAACTGGTGAAGTTTGTTACAAATAAAGGAATGCTGGGTAATTCTGTAATATCACCCTTTCTATATAGCAGTGTATGAGGAGACGAGACAACGGAGATGTTCTACAGAAGGATGCTGAGAATACTATGGAAAGAATGTGTGATCAACAGGGATGCTTTAGGAAAATCAGACAAAAAAAGGACACCTTTTTTTTTTAATCAAAGCGATAATGTCACTAGCACGCAGAGGATATAGGGAGTGAAAGTGGAACAGAAAACTGAGAATAAGGTGGAGTGAAGAAAGGACCCAAACAAACTAACAAGATTCACGACATCAGAAGATTGTGATTGCCATTGCATTTAAATTTTTGAAGATTGTAGTTATCAGAGAAGCAAGGAAACAAAAGGGATTTCCACAGGCGGGTAGTGCAAGAAAAGAAATTGTTGGAGTAGAAAGTGATGGTCGGATTTAGTTATTTCAACAATAAAAGGGTGGGACCCAATTGCCAATTGAGTATCACGCTTAAATTCATTTAGTCGTGGCATCAGGGAAAAAATCTCATCTGAGACGTTGCCATGAAAATATTTATAAAAAAGACAGAAGGAAGCCGCGTCACGTCGGTTAGAAACTGATTGAAGTCGAGATGCCAGGTCAGGATCGATTAAATCACAGATCCTTCTTTGGATTTTGTCAAGAATCTCTAGATATACAGCCGGAACGCCTGACCAGATATGGCGACAATATTCAATGCCCGGACGAATGACAAATTTGTAAATGTGCAAGATGCTAAAATCAGAAAAAGATAATTGATATCTCCAAGCCTCATATTAAGGGAAGGAGCCTAGAGAATTTGACACTTGCCTGACGAGTTTGTGTAAATGGATTATGAAATAGGGCTTTGTAAGAATATTAAGGGCGACCAAAATCGACTAAAGTTATAGAGATATGAAATTGGGGAGAGCCATGATCACCTATGTTCGGAAGAGATGGCACATAAAAGAAGCTTATGGGTAGGCATCTAGACTTCTGCCTATCTTTCTCTATCCCCCCTTTCTTCCTCTTTCATGCTTTCTGTTACATTGCCTCTCTTTATGTCTCTTTCTGTTCCTACCACACTCTCTCTCTCTATTTTCCCATCTTTCTCTTTTACTTCCTCACCATCTCTTTATGCTATCTTCCCTTCCTCGCATTCTCTTTCTCTGTTTCTTTTCGTCTGTCTCTTTCTTTCTCAGACTCTATATTCCTCTCTCTCTCTCTCTCTCTAAATAATATTTCACTTAAAATACAGCTTCCTTTTACTCAATTTCACTTTTCACTTCTTCTTCTTCTTCTTCTTCTTCTTCTTCTTCTTCTTCTTCTTCTTCTCGATTTCTTTATTTTCCCTTAATTCTCTTCTTTTCAGCGATTTCTTTTTCCGACTTTCATTGATTACTTTCCTTTTTCTTTCTTTCTTTCTTTCTTTCTTTCTTTCTTCTTCTTCTTCTTCCACAATTTCTTTTTCTTCATCACGCAATGAATAATTTCTTCTTCTTCTTTCTTTCTTTCTTCTTCTTCATTTCGCACCCTTTCTCTCACTTCTTCTTTCTCCTTTTTTTTCTTTGTTCCCCTTCTCCGTTCCCTCATTTTATGTTCTAGGATTTATTGTTACCGTTTTCCTTCTCTCGCCATTCTCTCTCTTTTTCTCTCTATCTTTCAACTTACTCTCGCAGAAATAAATGTCTTACTCACAATGTCGACTTCTTAATCAGAATTCGACGCTGTCCCCTAACTCATTGACATTGTGATTTTTTTCATGTGTTAGTTGGACAACTGTGACCCCGTAAAGGTCAGATCCGAGTTACCCACTCAGTAACGCCTCAGTTCTCTTCCTAATGCTTCTCATGCTTGAACCACGCCCCTACGTTCTGACCTCTTCACTTCGACACGAAAAAGGAAGCTCTTCGGGCGATGCTTTATGGGCCCAATTTTTAGAAGCGAACTTTAAAAGACTTTCAAAGGGATTATAAAAAAAAGACGAAGAAATAACAAAATGGCCGCTAGTCATTTTCACGTTGACAGGCATTATTGAACTTGCCCTCATAAAAATAAACTCATATGCACACAATAACATACAAATACATGTACAGTTTGGCGCAGATAAATCTGGATTTTTTAAGCGGCAATAACGCTATGACGTCACAGCGTAGCGAGGTTTTGAGAGCGTCATTAGATAGTACTATACCTCAGTTACAGTCAGCTCATTGACGACCAAGGTCCTTAGTAAACGACACGCCTTCAGAATACGATTGTCAAACTGCTGTTGTGGAGAGACTTCGCGCCTGCCACAAAGCCAAGGAAATCATTGAATGGTTTAAATACCCAAAAACTAGGGTCTACAACCTTGCAAAGGCATATAGGGATTTAGACGGCAAGGACAATTTCAGGCTAGAATTCTATGACGTCATTCGGACTCAGAAGTTTGTCGCCGAGGTTGTCAAGGGGAACCCCAGAAAAAGCACAAAGAAAATCGTCAACGAAATGGGTACCGGTAGGCGAACAATCTAGCGTATTGTCAACGAGGACATGTGCTCAAGGGGTACCACTTGCTCACTGTACCACCGGTCGCTCGAATTATGGTACCCCTCATCGCCAAACTAATCCTTTTAACTATTTTGTGTGGAGCGTCTTGAAGAGGGAAGTGAACGGCAGGCCCTACACCACCAAGGAAGCTCTCAAGGCCGCCACCAGGGACGCTATGACCAACATGGACAGGGAAGGTATTGCCAAGGCCTGCTCCAGGTTCAGGTACAGCCTGAAGAAAGGGATAGCCGCCGATGGTGGCCGGATCGAGTGATTTTGTACTTATAAAAATGCTGCTTTTATTATCCATTAATTTTTTCCGGATTTATCAGCACTACACTGTATCTACACGTTCAACTTCCTTACTACAAACCATTTAGTCAATATGATGACTTAGATTCACAATAATGTCTCACTATCTTGGCATTATGCGAAACTTAGACGCGACTGATGACCCCTTGGGCGATCATGACTCTTTCCTATTCCTGACGGAATTGGAAGGAGGTTACGGTTAGTTACTTAATTCATACCTTCCTATATATATATATATATATATATATATATATATAAATTACGGACAAGGCCACAATGTGCTAACCGTATTCGGAAATTAAAAACATCCATACTACACATTAAGACATACACAGAACGCACACACTCAATTAAGCTGAAAAATCAAATCATCCTTGATAATGGCTAAAGGGATAGCCGAAAGCGCTCGGAAATATAAAACATTTGGACAGTTCTTACACACCCTTTGTCAAGAAAAGAAAGCTCTTGTTAGAACACAAGAAAAATTAAATAAAAAGCTTAACCGTAGTACCTTGTCACACACACACACACACACGCACACACACACACACACACACATATATATATATATATATATATATATATATATATATATATATGTTTCTTCAAATGTTATTTTTTGTGGATACCCATATTTAAGTAGACACTCCGTTTATTTTAAACAATATTTTATTCCGTCCACAGGCCTGAACATTCGAAAAGAAAAAGGGCTCTCCGGCTGATTTCGAACCTGCATACACCTCCCTTTGCGGGAGAAATCGTGTATGTGTGTGTCTGAGTCTGTGCGTGTGTGTGTGTGTTTCTATGCATGCACTCACACACTATGTTTGGTTTGTAAGTCTTTCGTGGCGAATTTTTTATCTGGAATGTTCACTGCACAGTGTGATTATAGGATTACGATTCAATTAAATTCCTTTACAGGAAAATATTATGTTGAAAAATAAATATTTGTTACGTAAATTAAATGTCCTTCATTTATTTTTTTTTTTTTTTCATTGGAATCTTAAGGTCTTCTTGTTGTACCTACGTATATATAAAGAAAAAAGTAACACACACACACACACACACACACATATATATATATATATATATATATATATATATATATATATATATATATATATATATAATCATGATGAAACATTTAAACCTTTCAAAATCTTGGATTTTCCAATTTTGCGCAAAATAATCATTGAAAAAATCTTTTTATTGTTTTTCTTTGGCTTTTTTTGATTTTTTATTCGTTTAAATTTCGTTCTTATAATCATTCATCTTTCTTTGTTCGTTTGTTTCTTTGAAAAAATAATAGAAACTGAAAAAATTGCTTCGGTTTTTTTTGGGGGGGGTTGTCAATTTTCCATTTTTTGTCAAATTTCGTTGGATTCCTTGGAAATTGTATGCAAGCTTTTTATTTTTGAAATTTGGTTTTTAGAGTATTTAAAATTATGTAGGGAATTTAGAAGAAAATCCGTTGCTGGCCATTACGTGCAACATTCTTCGAAATGATTTTATTAAATCGAAATTAAACAAACCATGCAAAACCGAGAAATTCATCTTCTTTAAATTTCTGCGCGCATCAGCAGATATTTTTTTTTTTTTTTTTTTGTATTTAAATTTTATACTTTTTTTTTTGTTCTATTTCTAAATAGCCTATTTGATATAATAGTTTAATGGTTAGCGGCTCAGTGCAAATTCCGGGCTAGTTCCTTACTTTCATTTTTGCCCAAATACCATTGGGAAAATATGAATCCATCTTCTCAACCCAGCTATGGGTTAAATAGCAGGGAAGACTAGGTTTTCTAACTGTGATTGGCAACCAGTTTAAAGAAGAACTCTGAATAAAAAAAAACAACAAAACAAATAGACGAAGACCTAGTAAAACGCGAATATGCAACAGCTGAAACGTCTAAATTAACAGCAGCGCAAAGCTATGAACTCTTATGTCGAATACGTGCGATGAGATAAGTAAGGTTTAGCCATTTCCTTATAAGGAAATAATCAGCATTCATTGACCGAGCAGCCACTGGTTGAAATTTATTTATTTTTTGTCTTAAAACAATATATTTTAGAAAAAAACAGATTACTCAAGTCCATTAACTGTTATAGCCCTTTTTAGTATTGATGGAGGAGTCCTTCCTAGTTTGGTCTGGTTTGGTTAGGTTTGGTTTGGTTTGGTTTACGGTATATCAACCTCAATGGGTTATTTAATGCCGAGAAGATTTTTATGTACTGCTGGTAATAATTTTTCCAACAAAGCATTGCTGGTATTAAAACCTATTGTTATACTTTCATAGTGACCCTTTTGGGGCGGGGTTAACTATTTTCCCATAGCTGGGACCCTGACAGGTGCTACCACCCCGGGTCAGGGTGGACTTGAGAACACCAGCAATTAAGTAGTCATTCCATGCCCCTCAAGACGTCCTGATCAAAGGCCTTCCTGTCGAATGTAGTTTATCGTCAGCCCCAGTCTTTCCTAACTTTTTGTTTCAATTTAAGCAGGAAAAGAATATCTTAAATGTTTATATCTGAGGTGTATGCGGAACTGATTGGGAAAATAACGTAAATTTCGTCAGTAACAATCACTGGGGTCATATATGAAGGCGACGAGAAAACTGAGATCAGAGTAGGACTGGTATTAGACCAAGACATGAAAAAAAAAGAGTTCTTATCAACTACCTGAGAGAATTCTTGTAGTTAAGCTGAAAGGCAATTCTTTTAACATACCTATCTGTAGTTGTATATGCACCGACAGCACAAAGTACGGAAGAAGAAATTAATAATATTTACTGTACGATTGAATCGCACGAAATTGCTGTTGTCATGGGAGACCTGAATACCAAAGTAGGGGAAAAGAGTGATAGTGAAATAGTTGGCGATTTCGGACTCGTAATGAACGCGGAGAAAAACGGGACCCATGGTGTACGATGAACGATCTGATAGTAGCCAAACGAAGAATCAAAACGACTACATATTACGAGATTGAAGAATGCAGTTTACACTGCAAAACATACACAAGTATCGACTGCGGAATCGACCACCTTAAACTACGAAAACTGAAGAGGGAAAAGTCAGCACGCAAATTGCAATACGACGCACTCCTGAATCATCTGAAATTGAAGAGGTATACAGACATCGTTAATATGCAGATACATTGAACTAAATTAGAATGGAAATTCGAAGTGGGACAATTTAAGAGAAGCATTAAGAGATCATCCCAACGAAAAATAAGATACGACTCAAAGAGATTAAATCGTCGACATGATGAAAAGGAGACAGCAAACAATGCCAATATATGGCATAGAATATAGGATATTACACAAATAGATTCAGAACAAATGTAGACAAGCAAAAGAAGAATGGCTCAAAGAGAAATGTACAGAAAAACAAAGAATGAGTTTCACAAATAAAGCGGATATTCACAAAAGAATAAGAGGACTAAAAAGAAAAAAGACATGCTTATCAACAGGAATCATAAATTATAAGGACGGGACTCTGATATTAGAGAATGAAAAATACTTCACAGATGCAGAGAATACATCGGATAACACTTCCGCAACGAAAGAGAAATATCGAAGGACCAGAAATGTTAAAATCTGAAATGAAATCAGCAATGACTAAATTGAACAACAACAAAGCAGAACGGAAATAGGACAGAAACAGTACGGGTTCGTTAAAAACACTGGAACAAGGAATGTGATATTTATGCTCAGAAGGATATCAGAAAGAGTAATACAAATGCAGAAGGATATATACCTATGTTTTATAGATTATGAGAAAGCATGTTTTTTTGCTTGTTCTTTTTTTGTCTTCTACTTCTTTCTTTTATGTACCATATCCCTTTAGGACGTAGACGATCATGGACCGCCACATCTTCCTGTCCCTTGTAGCTCTTAAAAAATTTTGCCATTTTGTTATTTCTCCCAAACATTGTTCCGCTATCCATTTGCTCAAGCCCATCAAGTATGTTACATGCTACTTTCCTCTGCCCCTCTTTCCTTCAATCTGTCTTGTGAGTGTCAGGTTTTCCAAGCCCTCCTTCCTCATTACGTGCCCCAGTAATATCAACTGCCTCTTCATGATGTTAAGTATAAGTTTCCTTTTTGTTTCCATTCTCTCTAAAACCTCGACGTTGCTCATATGTTCAGTCCATGGTATTCTCAGCATCCTTCTGTAGAACCATATTTCTGTTGCTTCAGGTCTCTTCTTCAACTTTGAGGAGATTTTCTAGCATCCGCTGCCATACAGGAGGACAGATATCAAGTAACAGTTCAGCACTCTTTTCTTTGTTTCTAACGAAACTTGCGTCTATAAAAAGGCCATTTTCCACCAACAGCTTCATCTACCCTCACAACCTTCCTCCGTAATCTTTATTTGTTGTTCAAAACAGTTTAGGTTTGTCATGTCAGTTGGCAGTCGTCACTCATTTGCTCTATTTCGTCTGACAATGTCGTTTCGGCTACTCCCGCAGGTCAAGTCACCTTTTTGACATGCTCAATGAATAATATTCCTAATTAAGTCTTCGCTACTCGAGTTAGATAAAACGTTTTAATGCTTCGTTGACAACTGCCCTTTTAATTTTATTCGCTTGTATTTCTTTTCTTCAACAACTGACGATCGTTAAACTCGTGTATCTGTGCGCCTGCGCGCAAGGGAAAAGGCGGGACTAAGGAAAAGAAAGCTGCGAGAAGATCGAGAATGATGAGAAGAAAGAACTGACCGATTAGAAAGTTAATGAAGAAAGAAAGAACAGTAAAGGAAAAGAGCGTCGACGGAGAGAGAGAGGGAAAAAAAGATGATAAAAAAGAAAAAAAAGAAAGAATTAAAAAAAGAAAAGAAAAAAGAAAAGAATAAAAAAAAAACAGAAAAAGGAGGAGATATAGGTTAAAAGGAAGAAAGGGGGAGTAGGAAGAAAAAAAAAAACGAGAGACGTTGAAAAGCGTAAACGATGGGGCGGTCCAGATCATTAGAAAGTGTCATCTATCAATTGCACGCCCTCTTTCGCCCAAATAGAGCAAATGTAAAGGAAAGAAGAATAAAAAGAAGATGCAATGTAAAAAAAAAAAAAAAAATTGTAGGGGCACGTTTGTCGCTTGATGACATTAAAAAAAAAAAAAGTAGGGGACACACGGGCTGGTTTGGCTTGGTAACGTTTCGGTTTTCTTCACAAATCGTGGTGCAATGACTGAAACTAAAACGTGAAATCGACTTGAGACGAAATGAATCGGGCTAGTGACAGTCCGGTCAGGCGGTTGAGTTGAGTTGGAGTGGGGGGGAAAGGATGAAAGAAGATGGGATTGGGGAGGATGAAGAATTGTCGTCTGCATCTTCTACTTTCTTCAAAAGCATGTGCAATGTTAAATAAAAAAGAAGAAAAAAAAAACAACAGCATGTATCGATATATACAGGAAGTTTATAAAGTCCGTGGACAGCTCTTACAAAAGGAAGTGAAGGAAGGAAAGCGAGAAGAAAAGGCTTAAACATCAAATGCAAGAAGACAGAATACATGGCTGTTAGCAAAAGGATGAATCCAAAATGCGAATTACAAAGCATTATTTGTCCTCGAATGACTAATCTTCCTTTTTTGTATCTTTTTAAACTATTTTTGACACATGCTGGCGCCCCCAATATGTGCACGTGGTGTAATGGTCGGAATAATAATGTAATCGGAATTAGAACTCAGTGACTCGGTTTCGAATTCCGGTTCTGATCGTTACGTTGTTTCGCGAAAGTACGTAGGGGAAGGGTATCAATCCACTTTTTCTCTATCCATTTGAACTCTCTAACCATGGTTGGTGACTAGTATAGGAGAAGAACAACTTAATCCAATACCGTATGTGTCCCTTGAACTGTAACTTAGTGTTGTGGATTCCGAGATGAAATCCGGTCTCAAAAGAATGACAAACGCAGGAATGCAATATAGCAAATAAAGGTATTGACGTAATAATACAATTGGTAATACGGTTAGTAGATCCAGAAATGTTGTTAGTAGCAATAATAATATATATATATATATAGTCTGGGAAATTCAGTATCGAAGTAGGACTTCCTTCTAAGTCTACGTGCTCGCAACTGTGACTCCTACAAAGCGGTTACCTCACACTCTTACTGTATCACTTCCGACTTCCGAGTATTCACCGGCAGCAGTACAAGTACACGCTGGTTGAGTCCACTTGTATGAAAAAGGGGTGGACCCCATAACACTTAGGTTAGTAGTAGTAT
Source organism: Acanthosepion lycidas (assembly GCA_963932145.1). NCBI lineage: Eukaryota > Metazoa > Mollusca > Cephalopoda > Sepiida > Sepiidae > Acanthosepion > Acanthosepion lycidas. The sequence goes on along the minus strand of OZ010601.1, from coordinate 58,551,565 downwards.
AAAGAAATGGTTGACTCTGTGGGTGTTTACAAAATATAAATGAGCCGCATCAGATAAGCATCCTCGGAAGCTAGCGGTCATATTGAGACATCATACAGGTTTTGTCGTGCGGTTTCAAGTCGAAACAACCCTGATGACGTTACAACTATTGTATCTATAATATAAGTTTCAGCTACTTAGATACCTGGACTCTATTTTCTCAAGTTAATCCCCAAAATATAAGGTGTTTTTCAAAAGTCTCCTGCACATATTTTAAGTACTGTTTATGTCTTCTACAACGGACTTATTCAACCTGTACAGGGATGCGATTCTTAGAGTCCTACGAGGATTCGTTATTGATGTAGGAGAATTTTTATATCTTTCGTCTGGCGACCTAATCCAAACTTGTAGGGTAATATTCTCTCTCACAACAAAAAGAATAATAACATTTTTTTTTATTTATTCTTACTACACCAGTCTTCCCTATCCCCCCTTTTACTCCTTGTGGGGCATTTTGTACATTTTCGTGCAAATAAATAATAAGATGAAAGTGTGGTATCTGTTCTTATCAGCTTAATCTGATTCCCTCTCTTTCTTTTCTATCTTCCCTTCTTTATTTATTGCTTTCATTTTCTCACTGGAAGTAAGCAGTGTCTTTTCCTCTCTTTCCGAGCGGTCAAAACGGAATATACCATTATTTTTGCGGTGCTGGTAGGGCGTAACGGTCGAGCGAACTAAAAAGGGAGGGAAAAGCACAATTATAACAGGATGCTATTCGACAGATGCTGCACATTCTCCCCTTACACTTGGTTAAAAATATGGCTTGTCATTGATAAAACCTGTTTCTTGAAACTATAGAACTTTTGTTTCATACTTTTTTATTTATAACTGAAACCTTCTTTGGACAGTGCTGACAGGCTTTAGCAAAATTCCCTTCCTCAACAGCGCAGGCTATGTTTGCTTGGACATGTACACCGCATGCCGTATGGGAGAAAATTCTGAAGATCCTTCTCTACGATGAACTGGCTACCTTCAAGAGGACGACCTCATGTTCGCTTCAAGGATGTCTGAAAAAAGGAACATGAGGGCGATGGACATGGTTTGTCAACGATTGCTCACGCTGGAGACGCGATTTACAGGCCGAGGGCTGCGGCGAGGTAGAGGAGAAACGAAGGCTTACGCAGGGGAGAAACGTGTTCGATGGAAAGAAAACAACACGGTGACATCAGGAGAGAGCATCTTCACATTGCACTCTTGTGTGGACCTGTACAGCCGTAAGAGACGCTGCACTGCCATCAGCAGCTAAGGCATAACTCTGCGGGTGCAGATTCAAGGTTTCTCGAGAAAGATGAATGCCACACACGCAAAAGAGCTATTTTTTTAACAATATCTAAAAGAACATAAAATTTATTTTTTCTTTTTAACAGGTATAGAGGTATATATTTACTTGTTTTAACAGTATAAAATTTATTTTGTAACATTATGCAAGGAAGTATAGTTTTTTTAAAACACTACAGAGGTATAAAATATCTGTTTTAACAATATGTATTGAATAATAACACATTTTTAACAATTTGTATAGAAGAATAAAATTTAAATTTCCTTTTTTAACAATATGTATAAAAATATAAAATTTCTCCATAATAATATATATATAGAAGTATCATTTTCTTTTTTCTATAATAATAAAGCACAGTGCACGTGTGTCCGTCTGTCCGTTTTTCGATCTCGGTGAATCATAAACAACCTGGAGTAGCAAGTAGTAAGTACTGTAGTTACATCCGATTAAAAATTAAATAAATAACTCATTAAAAGTTGAATTTAAATATCGAACAGAGATAAAGGTTTTAAAAAAATCATTATTAAAGGTTAAACGTTAATTTCGCTTTTGTCGCAGTTGCAATTTATAACGTCTAATTAAACTGCAATTAAAACTTAAGCGGGGTACGGTACGCTGCTCATTCTTCTTTTTTTCTTTTTCTTTTTCTGTGATGTATTCGAAATATTACATGGCTGGGGTTCCCTAATGTGAAGGGATCATAAAGAATAGTGATTTTAAAAGAAAATAAAAATTGCGCGCAAAATAAATGTAAACAAACTACGGAGATCGGTTGCGTACACGAAGAAAGATTATGCCGAATTAATGCAGCGAATATAGACAAAATAATTTTATTATTTCTAAATTCTTATAACTTTTACGTACATAGGCCGCTGAAAGTAAAAGGCGAAAGGCCCAAAAGACTACCACAGGAGCTAGCCTAAGGACCTCCTGAGGGGTGGCTTCTAGTTTAGTTAACCATATATATATATATATATATATATATATATATATATATATAAAGACATTCGAAACTGTATCTTATGCAGAACAGTCATTAGCCTGACGTGCCTTACCGCTCGGCTACAAAGGATCGTTCGTATAGGATTCTGTATCCTGTCGAAGGACGAATATTTTCTATGAAAATTTCTCGGACATTCAGGCCGGTAAATGTTATTTAATACTGTTTATTATAAACAGAGCATTTACTGCAAATACGTGTATCTATAAAAAGAATGTTAAACATAAAAATGTCTTTAAATTATTGTCGGACTTTGTCCATTTCATATATATTTGTGTATATATGTATGTATATAAGAGTATAAAAATTATAAGTATATTTTTTTTTTATAATCTGTGTAGAATCATAAAATTCATTTTCTTTTTAACAATATTTATATAAGTATAACATTTCTATTGGTATTTTTTAAAAATTTAGAATCACTAATTTAGATAGTGGACTCAAAGTTTTAATAATCTTGAAATGTATTACCCATTTTCTATTAAAGTAACATACTTGCTATTAAATATTAATATTAATATTAAATATTAATAGTAAATATTAATATTAATATTAAATATTAATATTAAATATTAATATTAATATTTAATATTAATGTTAATATTAAATATTAATATTTTCTATTAATTTAAAGTATTAAAGTAACATATTTGCGACGTTACCTTGTAACGTTGCAGACATGTTATGGGTTGTCTAAGATATTTTTCTGAAACCTTTATGTGACATTGCAGAAGCATTGTGGGGACGTCATTTAGCAAAGCGGGATGCTGGGGAGAAACATCTATCTAGCTAAATGAGTTTCTCTTTCTATTATTAGTTAAAATCTCTTTTTATAAATCAATCAATCTGGCTATTAACTTATTTATACGCGACTATAGTCCTAATCATATTTTTGTTTTCATCACGTTTCGCTCGTTGTGCCCTCATCAGGTTTCTTATTGATTCAAGTAATGTTCACTTTGCGATTCCATGAAGATAACCAGGACCGACTAGCACCTGCAAAAGGTCGGATGGCATAACGGCCGAATCGTTGTGATAGTACGAACAAAGATGAGGACTGTCCTGGTTAAGACGATAAACTACACCCGCGTCCTGGGTAAGATGATAAACTACATCCAACAGCAAGGCCTCTAATCGGAAGGTTTTGAGGAGCGTGGAACCACCTCTTAATTGCTGGTGTTCCCAGGTCCACCCTGACCCAGATTGATAGCACGTATTAGGGTCCCAGCTATGGGCAAACAGTTAACCTCGAAACTGATTTCAGAGCACTATGTAAAAACAGGTTTTAATACCATCAAAACATTTTTGTAAAAATTATTACCAGCAATAATTTTTAAAGAAAAAAATTATTACCATCAATATATTTTTAAAAAAAATATTACCAACACATTTCTGTAAAATTTATTATTAGCAATGAATTTTTGAAGAAAAAAATTATTAGCCGCAATACGTTATGATTAGGTTGGTGCAAAAATAATGACGTAATAATGTCGTTTTTTGACGTTAAAAAATACGTCAAAAACGACATTATTACGTCATTATTTTTGCACCAACCTTATACCAGCAATACATTTTTGTAAATAAAAATATTACGAGTAATAAATTTTCGAAGAAAAGTATTATTACTTTTTTTTTTTTTTGTTAAAAAATATTACCAGCAATATAATTTTGTGAACGAATTTTTTAAGAAAAATATTATTACCCTTTTTTTTGTAAAAAAAATATTACCAGCAATATAATTTTGTGAACGAATTTTTTAAGAAAAAAATTATTACCCTTTTTTTTGTAAAAAAAATATTACCAGCAATATAATTTTGTGAACGAATTTTTTAAGAAAAATATTATTACCCTTTTTTTTGTAAAAAAAATATTACCAGCAATATAATTTTGTGAACGAATTTTTTAAGAAAAAAATTATTACCCTTTTTTTTTGTAAAAAAGTATTACCAGCAATATAATTTTGTGAACGAATTTTTTAAGAAAAAAATTATTACCCTTTTTTTTGTAAAAAAAAAATATTACCAGCAATATAATTTTGTGAACGAATTTTTTAAGAAAAAAATTATTACCCTTTTTTTTGTTAAAAAATATTACCAGCAATATAATTTTGTGAACGAATTTTTTAAGAAAAAAATTATTCCCAGCAATAACATTTTTGGAAAAAAAATATTACCAGCAATAAAGATCTTGTCGGCATTAAATAACCTATTGATGTTGATATGCCGTAGAACAAAACAAACGAAACCAAAGATGAGGACAACAGTTCGCATTTAAATAATGATAATTCTTTAAACCAGATATTCAAGCAGCATCTTCCGACCATTTCTTTCAGACTATTTGGTGTCATTAACGTCGTAACTCATGCGTTCCTTTCTGATTCCAGTACCATGTGCGAGTTGATAGCAGGAGGTTCTTGATGGTCTGCCTCTTCATTTTTTTTTTTTTCCATAATTTGAATCCCAGTGTATAAAGTGATGCACAGCTTCTTTTTTTACTTCTCCATCCCGTAAACCGCTCTTGCCTTTCACAGATGGTGAGTGCAATCTTTGGAGTTCTTCATTAAGCCAAATGATGTTTTCAGATGACATTTACCACTTCTATCAATGGTCGTGTCTTCTTACCATCTAGGTTTTTTTTTTTAGTTATCTTGTTAATGTCCAGATGCTTGACCTGTACCAATGAAATGTTTCGACTGCTGATATGTAGCAGTGATTCGTAACCTACTTGCTGCGGCATACCAATGTGCCGCATGATACTCTTAAGTGTGCCGCGAAACATTGTCACGGCATAGCTACCGGGTGTAACAGAAAAATTGTCGAAGTCGTGTAACAGCATATGACACTTGTCTAAATTAAATATCTAAAAACCATTAAACTAATTGAGTTTCTTTTTTCCAGGTTTTCAGATAAAGCGTTTAGCCATCTTGACACCATTTGTCGTAAGAATCATAGAAAAACACTTTCATCTAGAAAGAGAACATTTCGCATCAGCCACACTATGTTCTCCCAAGTGAGCAATGGTAGGTGGCAAAAGATAATTCAAGCCTTCAGTAATGGTACCTACATTCATACTCTGGCTTCCATCTTCAAAGTCCATTCAAGAACCTTCAAGAGAACGCTGAATGAGTTTAAAACAGAGGTAACAGTAGGATGGAAAACTGGACCAGGAGGTTACAACAGCAAAAAGGATCATCATTTCAACTTAGAGCTAAATACTTTCTTATTGTTCAAAGTAGAGTTCAATAATGCTATAAAAAAACCTCAGAGAATTCCAGTAAGATATCTTTAATCATTTCTAAGATACAAGGGTTCAAAGATTAATCTAACAATTGGACAATTTTGCTGTTACACCCGGTATATATGCGTGCGTAGTAATAGTAAAGCGTTAGTATTTGAATAAATTTGAATAAGTATTGAACTTCTTTCTCAAATTTTTTTTTTTTCATTTTTCTTCGATTATGTTATTTTAAATAGGCGCTTTGTTTTAATATTCATGTTTTTAAAAGTATTTTTATTTTTTAACTTAACTTTTAAAAATTTTCCGTTATTTGAATAAATGAATATTAACCTTTTTTTCAAGAGTCTTGGCTTAATTTAAAGTCTGTGTTTTTTTTTTGTTTTTTTTTTATAACATTTAAATGTATTCCCTTTAAAAATGTTACTAAGTGTGCTGTAATATTTTCATTTGCTTCTAGGCGTGTCGTTGTTTAAAATATTTATGAAATACTGACATATGGTGTTGTAGTTTCAGTTTTTTTTTTTTTTTTTTTTTGGTAACCAGTCCATACATTCATGGATCCCAGAAAGAATTGAACTCAATCTGCGAAGAATGGTTTAGGAGAATTTTTTGCTTGCATTATCACACAACGGAAAAATAGCTCTGAATGTTACTCAGTTAATAGAAATGAATTCAGTTATGTATTTGACTTTCAGATGTGTGCGTTTATATTTAATTTGACAAAAAAATTTTTGATAATAAACAAAGGGCAAATTACATTTTCGCTTTCATAAATTCTTCAGTTAATTTTTTAATACCTTGAAGACGTTCGATCAACGACACACAACAAATAATGTTACACAAAGAAAAGGCAAGAATGTTTGCATTCAGGTTCCAATCTGTTGCTTTTGGAATAGAAGTCACAGCGATATCATGCAAATAAAACATACTCAGTTAAAAGTATTTTCTATTCTAATTCGTCATTAAAACAAACTAATTGATCTCTATTCCACATAAACAGTTCGTTATAATTTCAGCAATTTGTAAGAAAATTCATTTCTTTTTTTCTACGACACAGATTAGAATTTTCTCAGTCGATTCTGTTTATTGAACAATAAAAGAGCGGAGGGTTCTAATTTTGATAATTAATAGTAATAGTAATGGATTTTTCAATATCTTGAAGCTGTTTGAACCGCTGGCATGAAATTGAAAGTTGGAGAAAACTAAATAAATAATTGATGCTCTAGAGTTGATACAGTGTAACCTGGATATAAGAGAAACCAGGATATAAGAGAGATTTTCTCTTGTCCCAAATTAGAGCCATACTTACCTAAACAAAATAGACCAAACTCGGATATAAGATAAACCCGGATATAAGAGACTTTCCCGGTCCCGACAACTCTCTTATATCCGGGTTACACTGTATATGAAAAATAAAAGTTTAAATCGCATATAAAATAAATTTCCATTCCAATCCTAGCGATGTCACGCAGATAAAACTACTATTCAACTCAGTTTGAAGTCTTTTCTCTTCTAACGAGTCATTGAAACAAGCCAGTTGATCTCTGTATCGCAGAAACAGTTCCTCTCAGGTTCAACGATATTTAGCACAAAGAATTCCATTTCAATTATACCAGATAAAGCTTAGAAAATTTTCTACTGTCGATTCTGTTTAGAATTAAAATAACTTTACAATAAGCACTGTAACCAGAAATCTTTTTTTTTTTTCCAAATGTTTGTTCATATTACTATAAATTAAGAAAGGCAGGGTTGATTAATGTATAGCGGCTCAGATTGAGGAGAGCCGAGTTCGAATCCCAGTCGAATCCATTGCATTCACTTACGTGCTAATACCCTTGGGAAAGATATGAATCCTCTTCTCCTCCCAGCTATAGGTGCATATCAGGATGGCAACCGGTCTAGGAGAAGGAAAATCTCTGAATTCAAAACCGGCCTGGATAGGGTTGGGCTCTATCAGGTTATCTTACCCAAGAAACACGAATTCTACTGTGACTGCAGTACACATGGCATCCCTACGGGTCAAGGGATAAAAAAAGAAACAAATTAAGATCGCCACATCACGAATATCAAAAGAATATACATTTTTTTTATAAAATTGTATAAAAGTTAATATGGGGGTTCAATTTAGCATATAAATTCATTGTAAATCGATTCCCCTACGTAGGTGAAAGTAAATATGTTCATAGGAGCTGACTTCTTAAAATGTAATTTTTTTTTTATTTAAATTCGTAACCTGGAGTGGTTTATCAATAGTAACATATATAAAAGAAACGGCAGATTATAAATGGAAAAAATCTTTTATTTCTAAAAAATCGTGTCATATGAGCATATTTTGTTTTGGTTTCCGTAGGGTGATTAATTTACAACATATTTTCATAGCAAACTGGACACCCTGTTAAGCTTTATAAAATTTAATAAAATATTTTTTTCATGTTCGTGATAAAAACTACTTAATCTATTACGATTACGAGTTAGGTTTTATTGATGGATTGATTTGTTTTTTACGGTTTATCAACCGTTGACAGGTTATTTAAAGCCAACAAAAATTTTAGATTGTAAGAATTTTTTTGAGCCTGCTGCAATTCATACTAATTAATCCATAGATGATGGGGATAAGAGATGAATTCATACCTTTCCCTGATCTTAAAACACACGCACACACACAATCGCACATACGCACATACACACACACAATAGCACGCGTGCACACACACACGCAAATATATATATATATATTAACACATGCATAGACGCACGCACACACTCACACATAGATATGTGACTGCGTGCGCGCGCACGCGCGAAGTTTTTAACAGCAAGAATTCCGTCTATATTTCGGAGATGAGGTATTATGTGCACTATCTACATTATTCGGACTATTGTCCTCATCTTTGTCGGCATGTTTATCACAACGTTTCGGCTGTTGTACGCTCCGGCCTTCTTCAGGTGGTTGGAATGTCGAACTGAATCAATCAATCTCTCTCTCTCTCTCTCTCTGATATTGAACAGTTTTACACAGAAATATTGCATACCTTAAATATATATATATATATATATATATATATATATATATATATATATATATATATATATATATATATTATTATTATTATTATTATTATATACCGGGTGTAACAGCAACTTTGTCCAAATCGAGTAACAGCAAAATTGTCCAATTGTTAGATTAAGCTTTGAACCATGCTATCTTAGAAATGATTAAATATATCTTACTGGAATTCTCTCTCTCTCTCTCTCTATCCCTCTCTCTTGCCCTGTTTTATTTACTCTTTATGGGTTTAAAGTATTTATTTTTTAGGATATTTTTGATAAAGAAAGATAGAATAAACTAACTTCATAGAACAACGCAAAAGTCAAGAGGGAGGGGGGAAGTACGCAGAAGTAAATAATAACAGTCAGAAGAAAAATATATTTAGAATAAATAACTTTGGCAAACGACATGCACAAAGCCTGGGTCAAGCCGCAAATCCGGACTGTTAAAGAAGCGGAACTGGAAGAAGAAGCGGAACGGAGTAAAGAACCAAAACACGAAAAAAAAAAAAAATAAATAATGACAGCAAAAAAAAGAACAGGGGAAAAAAAAGCGGGAAAAAAAAACGACCATAATAAATGATGCGTTTAGCCCTCATATTATTATTTATAGGGAGATTAATTATGGTAATAGAAAGCGTCTTTATGACACAAGATTCTCGAATGGAGAACGGGAATGGAAGCAAGAAAAATAGGAACCGGAAAAGATGGCGAGAAGAAGAGGTAATTGTAATCGTGTCAAACAGTGGTTGAAATCAAATTAAGACGATCTTTTCTCATCGTTTCATTCCACCTCCTTTTTTATGGTCGTTACTTTGTTATTATTTCAAAGAAGTCAGACGCCTAATTTCGTTTCGTCATTCCAATCTTGTGTTCGTATTTTTTATTCACATAATTTCTTTCCTGCATTTTCTTCATCATTCTCCATTTGTACATACTTAAAGCAATTTCACCCTTTCTTTTCTTGTATATTAAATTCTCTGCATTATTAAAACTTTTTCATCCTTTTATTGCCCGTTTCTTGATTTCCCACCATTCTTAAATACTTTTTACTCCTTTTCGCATCTCTTGTTTTCTCTCTGGTCTTAAAAGCATTTTACCTTTTCTTTTCTTGTATATTAAATTCTCAGCAAAAAAAAAAATATTTTTTTTTGCTTTTTGTTTCAACCTTTGGAAGTAAAGTCTTATGAACCGCAGTCCTTTAAAAGTGCCGTGGTGAAATGATTTATTACATGGAACCTTAAAAGTGGTCTGTTTTTATTTAAATTATTTGCTCTGGATTTACATTGAGCTCTCTTGATTTTATCCTCCTTGGGTTTACCCATACGGATTACCTAATTTTTCATAAACTAACTACATATATATATATAAACTTCGGAAACAAGTTATTCCAAAAAAATTTCGCTTGAAGATGGAACGGAGCTTAGTACTTTAATTTATTAATTTAATTGAAATAATTATATTGAAAATTTCGGCTCTTGTTTTGAAACATGAGAACTCTTATGTAGCGTGTTGGAATCATATTTTTAAATAAATAATTATATATATATATGTGTGTGTGTGTATGTGTACTCTTAGTCATAATTATATGTATATATATAAACGATTTTAATCTGTTCTACTTCTAGCTGAATAACTCAGTGTTTTTTCAATGATTCTTACGATATATATATATATATATATATATATATATATTAATTATTTATTTTTAAAGAAAAAAAAATTTATAACATAAATGTTATAAAATCACTACAAAAATAGCCATTATTTTTGTAGTGATTTTATAACATATTTATGTTATAATTTTTTTTTTTCTTTAAAAATAAATAATTATATCTGCTCTACTTTGTATTGAGCACTCTTTTAAGAATAGTAATTGTTGGTTATTGGAATTCATTCCATATACACCAATCATATACTTGGATATATATATATATATATATATATCGAAGTCAACACTCAGAGGCGACGCAATCGTCAGGCCGGGAGTCTGACGATTGCATCTAGCATGAAACAGCCTGTACTATAATGCGATGATGAAATTTGCTGACATGAAATCACTATTAGACATATCACTGGAACTCATTTAATTCTAATCACCTCTATTCCTTATCCACTATATTAATTTGTACAGCCTCAAGGACTCTTTTATTTTCTAGGTTAACCGATTGGGTCACCATTTATTGCTTCCCTCTCTCATTTCTTTACTTTCACTCTTTCTCTCTCCCTCCTCCTCTCTACACCTCTTTCTTCCTCTCTCTCGCTTCTCTCGCTTTTTTTTCCCTAATTCTTTTATTATAAAAACTTTTTCCTTTTCCCCTTTTTTTTTTCTTCTTCCTTTTTTTTTCTAACTGTCTGGATGTATTCCATTTCTAAAAAAAAAAAACATTCCGGCTGAAGAGATGAATATTTAAATATATTCATGAAATAAATTGTAACTGAGATGGATTTTTAATAGTTTTCTTGACTTATGATATATATATATATATATATATATATATATATATATATATACAGATACAGATAAACACACACACACACACACATATATATATATATATATATATATATATATATATATATATATATATATATATATATTGTGTGTGTGTTTATGCAGCATTTTTTCATTAAGGCATGTTTCATTAAATAATATAGACAAGTTTTGTCTATTTACATTAAGCAAATTCCTTTCATATCGTCTTTCGGCTAATATATATATATATATATGTGTGTGTGTTTTGTTTTGTTTTTTTCAGCGTTTGACCTCAAGCAAGGCGAGAAGCCACTAGGATGCAAGGGGTTACAGAAAATTTGGAGCAAGATCGGATAGGAGTGATAGAAGAAAGGATGAGGAGAAGGGTAGTGGATAGATCAAGGCAACTGGAGATGTCGATTGACATTACATTTGAATAGCTGGAGATTATAGCTGTCATGGAATCTGGAATAGGGAAGGCAGTTCCACAGGCGAGAGGTGCGAGACATGAAGCTATTGGGGTAGAAGAGACGGCTACATTTAGGAGTTTCGACAGTGAAAGGGTGAGAGCAGGATGCCAGCCTCATAGGGCGATTGAACTCATGAAGTCTGGGAACCAGCGAATGCAGCTCCTCGGAGCAATTGCCATGAAAGTATTTGTAAAACAGACAGAGAGAGGCGACGGCACGTCTGTGAGAAAGTGACTGTAGACGAGATGCCAGAGCAGGGCCAATTATATTGCATATCCGCCTCTGGAGCCTATCAAGAGCCCCGAGACAAACAGAGTGTTTCCAGACCATATATTGCAGCAATACTCCATGCAAGGGCGAATTGTTGATTCGTATATATATATATATGTGTGTGTGTGTGTGTGTAATGTCATTCGCATGCAGACCTGTTTCGATGTATCACAGCTCATTAGTGCGACTAGAAAACCGAATGCTTCAAGCAAGGATCGAAACCCGACCGATTTGTTATCAGTTAGAGTTTCTACCCGCAAGCCATATATATACATACATACATATACAGAGAGAAAGAGAGTGAGTGAGTAAGATAGATAGATAGATAGATAATGAATACACTGAGATAGATAGATAGATAGCCAGCCAAAGACTTACGGTCACATCACGTTAAAACACGCTTCCCGTACGATCACCGAGGTTAAGCAACGCTTAGCCTGGTCAGTACATAGATGGGTGACCGCTCGGGAATACCAGGTGTTGTAAGCTTGGATGTGCAGGTGGTGTAATGGATAATGATTTGATAATCCGATTTCCAATCCCATTCGGTTTTGTTCTATTCATTTTCACTAGTAATGGCTATAGCAGCCTGGATTAAGGAATCAGATAGCCGAGTTCGATTACATCTCCTTATGTCCTGCTATTTACCCATAAAGAAAGTCAGTTATGTGCCATGCGTGATACACACTTAGGTGATCATGTATCTTTCGATACATAACTGACGAGGCAGATTTTTACCCGCAGTAGTTTGCCATTTCTTTCTGCGTTAGAACAGTTGCAAGTCTAGGGAACCCGGTCTGTCCTGCTATTTACCCATAGCTGGGGTTGGTGAAGAAGAAGAGAATTCATTCGGGTATTAGCACGTAAGCAATAGTTTCAACTGGAAATCGAACCCGGCTCTACGATTCTTCAATCCGAGCCTCTATCCACTACTCCACCGTTGAATATGCCGCTAAACAAAAACAACCAAGCATTTAATTCGTAAATGTTCCTTGCCAAATTTTAGGCGCGTTTTATACGCGGTTGCGAGTTATAGAGTGGTAATACGGTAGTTCACAAAAAGACAGACAGAGAAATGGAGAGAAAGAGACTGAAGAAAAAGAACCAAAAATGAAATAGAAATTGCCAAAAATGATCGTTTTTTGTTTTTTTAGTCGATAAAAAACCTCACTGCATCATTAAGCGGTAAAATTTAAAAAAGAAAACAAATGAATCTACAAAAAAACGCATCAAACTTTTCAAGCGAATAACGAATAATTTTGCTTCGCCATTTTTTTTTTTTTTTTTTTTTTTTAGGTATATTTAATTTTTTCATAGACGTTATTTTTATTTGCGCTTTTTTTCCGTTGAAATTTTTTTTTCCTCTGGGCCCCAAAAATGTGTCTTTTATTCTTTGTTCCTAAAAATATTAGTCGTTTGTCGTTTTTGACGGTGGGGGGGAGAGACTCAAAATAATTGGAGTTATAATTAAGAAGCGAGCTATTATTTAATTGCAATATCTTGGAAACTTTATCAAATTAGTGGTTACATGAAGACACGGGCATGCATCCTACAGACAAACTAAAATTAGAAGAGATATAGCCATAATCAGGAATTATGGATTTTACAAGCACCGAAATGAACAATGATCATAAATCTACGTCGAGATACAAAGACGACAATATTAACAATAGAATCTTGGCATTCATTTCTTTACTCAGACACCCACGCCAGAAGCACAATTACAGATATTTGATCTACTATGAATTTATGAGATAGATAGATAGATAAATAATGAACATACATAGATAGATAGATAGATAGATAGATAGATAATGAAAGTAGATAAATAGATAATGAACAGACATAGATAGATAGATAGATAGATAGATAATGAACAGACATAGATAGATAGATAGATAGATAATGAAAGTAGATAGATAGATAATGAACAGACATAGATAGATAGATAGATAGATAATGAAAGTAGATAGATAGATAATGAACAGACATAGATAGATAGATAGATAGATAGATAGATAGATAATGAAAGTAGATAGATAGATAATGAACAGACATAGATAGATAGATAGATAGATAGATAATGAACAGACATAGATAGATAGATAGATAGATAGATAATGAACAGACATAGATAGATAGATAGATAGATAGATAATGAACAGACATAGATAGATAGATAGATAGATAGATAATGAAAGTAGATAGATAGATAATGAACAGACATAGATAGATAGATAGATAGATAATGAAAGTAGATAGATAAATAATGAACAGACATAGATAGATAGATAGATAGATAATGAAAGTAGATAGATAGATAATGAACAGACATAGATAGATAGATAGATAGATAGATAGATAATGAACAGACATAGATAGATAGATAGATAGATAGATAATGAAAGTAGATAGATAGATAATGAACAGACATAGATAGATAGATAGATAGATAATGAAAGTAGATAGATAGATAATGAACAGACATAGATAGATAGATAGATAATGAAAGTAGATAGATAGATAATGAACAGACATAGATAGATAGATAGATAGATAATGAAAGTAGATAGATAGATAATGAACAGACATAGATAGATAGATAGATAGATAATGAACAGACATAGATAGATAGATAATGAAAGTAGATAGATAGATAATGAACAGACATAGATAGATAGATAGATAGATAGATAATGAACAGACATAGATAGATAGATAGATAGATAGATAGATAATGAAAGTAGATAGATAGATAATGAACAGACATAGATAGATAGATAGATAGATAATGAAAGTAGATAGATAGATAATGAACAGACATAGATAGATAGATAGATAGATAGATAGATAGATAATGAACAGACATAGATAGATAGATAGATAATGAACAGACATAGATAGATAGATAATGAAAGATAATGGATCATTGAGCCATAATCACTAGCTGATGGACTTCGTTTATTGAATTTGACACTAGACGCTTTATTTCTCGATGAGTCAGATTTCGAATCACATTTTGTACAAAACATGGTAATCGGAGACTGTCAAATTTCTGATCATCGAATAAGCGAATAAAACACACTTCAATGCAGTTAAATTACTAGATTAAATATGTAGGTCTGTATTTTAGGAAAAGTTCAGAATATTGGAGTCCCCCCCCCCTCAATAAATCTGTCCTATGTTTTTGACTCTTGTGTAAACCGGGCGTATGTCTAACAATTTCTACTCTAGAATAAACTGAGATATTAAAATTTAAATCATTGTTTGCTCACCGAACAATAGCGACGCACTTAAATGCAGCTAAATTAATTGATTAAATATGTGGGTCTGTGTTTTCGGAAAAGTTCAAAACATCGGGTCTATGTCTATTTTTTTTTTTTTTTTTTTTTTACTTTAGTGTAAAACAGCTATATATCTATCCTTTTGACTCTCGTGTAAACCGGGCTTATGTCTAACCTCTTTTCTTTAGTGAACAACAGACCTAAATCTCTCTTTTTGTGTCAACCGGGCCTATATCTAACTTTTTTACTCTAGTATAAACTAAGAGTCTCAAATTACGGATTATTGATCGACCACCGAACGAATAAAAAACACTTCAATACGTTTGAATTAATTGATTATTTATGTAGGTTTGTATTTTGGGAAAAATTCAAAATATCGGGTTTCTTGTTCGAACTGAATGCTTTAATTCACCCATATTTTCATCGACAAAGTTCAAAGTTGGCTTGAGAAATCATTCTATGTTAATCGGAGTCTTTATTATCATATAGATTACAATTTAAAAGGATTGCCCTGTCTACATAGCATCCCCATGTAAAACCAGTATCTGTCTAAATTTCTGAGATGAGGTATTATGTACACTATTTACATTATTCGGACTACTTCTAAATCTCTTACCTTTGTTTTAAACATTTTTGAATATCATTTTGTGCCAGAACATTTAATCTGTTTTCCTTCATTCGTTAAAACTACTGACTTTATAAAGGGTTCAGTTCGACATTACAACTACCTGAAGAACGCCGGAGCGTACAACGGCCGAAACGTTGTGATAAACATGGCGACAAAGATGAGGACAAAAGTCCGAATGGACTACTTTATTCCTGGATACATTTAGCTTCCGGTAAAAAACGAACGTATGTTGAAGACTTGACATAAATATAGGCCTACATCCCCCTTTCGAATGTAGTGCAAACCAAACACCTATCTGCTTCTATGACTCTACAGTGACATCGGTGTTAAAATGAACGAACAGTTGATTTAGTCACGCCAAGAAGATTAATGGAGGCAGATAATGACGAGGAAACACACGGGTAGATTTAACAAAACAAGATAAGGAATTTATTTACGGATTTACACGCTTGATGTTGTGTCAGTAGTTCGTTTCAGAAAAATAAATCAGACATGTTTTAAAGTCAGTAGTTTTGACGAATGAAGAGGAAATGTTCATACAACAGATGAAATGATCTGACACAAAATGATATTAAAAATGTTTAAAACAAAGATAAGAGATTTCGTTGCTCACAGAATGGATCTACAGTTGCATACATCCAAAAATAGAAGGAAGAGAGATTGTGGGAAATACTAAGATTTCTTGGATTGTTAAAAGATAATTCTTTGAAGTGGCTCATATTTGGTTCCGATGATATAATTGGCGAGCAGTTTTACACTGGCAAGAACTTGGACTCTGGTCACTGCTAGCGAGGGACTGAAACGAAAAATTTCACATGACTTCAGACATTCATCTCTTGTTAATTTAATTTTTACCAGATATTATATCAAAAGAAATTTTGCATAGGCTCGCCACATTCTTTTCTTTTTCTTTCTGGGCTTAACAACTATTTCTGTGAAGACAAGGTTTTCATTCATTCAAAACAATTTCACATAGACTCGCGAATTCAATTCCTCCTTCTTTTCACCTCACCTGCCAATTTCTGTGAAGACAAGGTTTTCATTCGTTCAAAACAATTTCACATAGACTCGCGAATTCATTTCCTCCTTCTTTTCACCTCACCCGTCAATTTCCGTGAAGACAAGGTCTTCATTCGTTCAAAACAATTTCACATAGACTCGCGAATTCATTTCCTCCTTCTTTTCACCTCACCCGTCAATTTCCGTGAAGACAATGTCTTCATTCCTTCAAAACAATTTCACATAGACTCGCGAATTCATTTCCTCCTTCTTTTCACCTCACCGGTCAATTTCCGTGAAGACAAGGTCTTCATTCGTTCAAAACAATTTCACATAGACTCGCGAATTCATTTCCTCCTTCTTTTCACCTCACCGGTCAATTTCCGTGAAGACAAGGTCTTCATTCGTTCAAAACAATTTCACATAGACTCGGGAATTCATTTCCATCTTCTTTTCACCTCACCGGTCAATTTTCGTGAAGACAAGGTCTTCATTCGTTCAAAACAATTTCACAATGATTCGCGAATGTATTTCATCATTCTGTTCCCCTCGCCGGTCAATTTCTGTGAAACCTAGGTTTTCATTTGTTCAAAACAATTTCACATTGACTCGCGAATTTATTTCCGCCCTCTTTTTACGCCACCAGTCAATTTCTCTGAAGACTAGGTTTTCATTCGTTCAAAACAATTTCACATTGACCCGCGAATTTATTTCATCTTTCTGTTCACTTCACCGGTCAATTCCTGTGAAGACAAGTTTTTCATTCGTTCAAAACAATTTCACATAGACTCGCGAATTCATTTCCTCCTTCTTTTCACCTCACCGGTCAATTTCCGTGAAGACAATGTCTTCATTCGTTCAAAACAATTTCACATAGACTCGCGAATTCAATTCCGCCTTCTTTTCACCTCACCTGCCAATTTCTGTGAAGACAAGGTTTTCATTCGTTCAAAACAATTTCACATAGACTCGCAAATTCATTTCCTCCTTCTTTTCACCTCACCCGTCAATTTCCGTGAAGACAAGGTCTTCATTCCTTCAAAACAATTTCACATAGACTCGTGAATTTATTTCATCCTTCTTTTCACCTCACCAGTCAATTTCTGTGAAGACAAGATCTATGTCTACCTTTTTGATTTACGTGTAAATCGGGCCTAAGTCTAAACCTTTTGACTTTAAGCTAAAACGAATCTATGCCTAACCTTTAGTGTGTATCAGACCTTTGTGACACTCGTGTAAACCGGGCCTATCACTAAACTTTGTTGCTCTAGTATAAACCCAGCTTATTTTAATCTCTTTTTTTTTTACTCTGATGTAAACCGAGCTTATGTTTTTTTTGTTTTTTTTTTTCTCTCTAGTGTAAACCGGGTCTGTGTCTACCTTTTTAACTCTAGTGTAAACTGGACCTACCTCTAACTTTTTTTTTTACTCTTGTGTAAATCGAACTAATGGTTATCCTTTGATTCGGGTGTAAACCGGCCTATGTATATCTTTTTAACTCTAGCGTAACTAGATTTACATCTGACCTTTTTCATGTTAGTGTAAATCGGGCTGACGTATAAACTTTCTATTATCTCTAGAATAAACCTGACCTCTCTCTAACCTTTCTTTACGCCAGTGTAAACCTGACGAATGCCTCCATTATTCTAAAGTGTAACCGTGAGCTATGCCTTCATTATTATCAAATGTAAACGTGTCATATGCCTCCATTATTCTCAAGTGTAAACCTAGCGTATGCCTCCATTATTCTCAAGTGTAACCGTGACCTATGCCTCAATTATTCTCAAGTGTAACCGTGAGATATGCCTCCATTATTCTCAAGGGTAAACCTAACCTATGACTCCATTATTCTCAAGTGTAAACCGGGCCAATGCCTCCATTAATCTCAAGTGTAAACCTTACCTATGTCTCTATTATTCTCAATTATAGACCTGACCTATGCCTCCATTATTCTCAAGTGTAAACCGGACCTGTCTGCCTTTTGTCTCTAATGTAAACGAGACTGATGTCTATCTTTTTTTATTGATTCAGTGTCATTTTCTGTGTAACTTGTATTAGACGTTAAATAACCCAACGGTTGTTGGTATGACGTTAAATTAACGATGGGTTCGTTAATTTAAACAAGATAAAAGGAAAAGAGAAACAATCATATTTTTTTTATTTCAGTTTTTAATTATTAACTTGTCTGCAAAGAAGCTTTGTTAATTGTTTTCTGAGTTTTTCAAATATATTTTTTGTATTAACTTCGGGTTTCTTTCTATGAAAATTTAAAGCATCATTTGAATAAAGGAATACCTCGATTAGTGCGACCAATGTGTACATTAAAAGATATGCACTAATTGAAAAGGCATTAATCGAATATAATAATCTATAAGAAATTACGTAATTTTTATCCGTAATTCAAGTCTCATTCACA
Organism: Acanthosepion lycidas; assembly: GCA_963932145.1. Taxonomy (NCBI): domain Eukaryota; kingdom Metazoa; phylum Mollusca; class Cephalopoda; order Sepiida; family Sepiidae; genus Acanthosepion; species Acanthosepion lycidas. The sequence goes on along the minus strand of OZ010601.1, from coordinate 58,532,419 downwards.
ATTAATTTCTAATCTGCGTACTTTTTGATTAAAATATAGGTATATACAGGGTGACCCAAAAAAATGGAAATTTTTGAAGTGCGTATTGCCAGACATGAGCAAGTGGCAACACTGCGAGACAGTGACCATGAGCAAGTAAACACTTCGCTATTTAGAATTTAAGATGAAATTTACAGTATCCCAGCTGAGATGTTGCAGCAGTCAAGGAGGAATCTCAACAGCAGATTTCAAGAATGCATTCGTACAGGAGGACGCCATCTACAGGACGTATTTTTTAAAAAATGAAAATTCCATCATTGTTTCTTAAATGGCATGTTTTAAGGTTTCAATTACTATGAATAAAATATTTTTCTTCGATCACTCTTGGTTTTATTGGATTGCTAAAAAGTTCCCGTTTTTTTGGGTCAGCCTGTATAAGAAGATACAATAAAAATGCTATGAATTAATCTTTATTAATCTGCTTTTTTTTATTGAAAATTTTATTTAGAGTTGTTTGGGCATTGTATTCTTCCGTTCTTCATATAAATGGTGGTATGAAAAATTACCCCTTCAAATTTTCGAAACATATAATCATTAGTATTTTAACTTGAAATTTTTATTTATATTTCCATACTAAATCTTTTATATTTCGATATTTTTAATAAATATATTTTTTTATATCTAATTAAATCGTCCATTTTCTAACGAAAAATCAGAAACTGCTTTCTAAGCCGTTTAAAATCAGCATGAAAAAAAATCAAAATGTTCAAAAAAATTTTAATAGAGACAAATATTCAAATATGCATTTTATTATCGACTTATATAATAAAATTTATCTATTTATAACCGTCCATTTCTTTAACCCGAGTTTAATTACTTTGATCACGTAATACCTGACAAACAAAATATTTACTCCTTTTTTCATTTTTAAATTTTAGAAAATGTTTAATTAATTGATAACTACAAAAAAACTTAATTTTCAATTACTATGGTTAAACTGAACAATGTTTTATCTCTCTAATCGTGTATTATGTATGCAGTAATCGAATAATGGTATATAAAAATTATAGCGCAGTAATTGAATGCGCATTAATCGAGCGATTCCTGTATACGAAAATCGATTTACTAATAATCTTTGCAGAAGGCGTTACGTTAATCTACTTTTAAGTGAAGCATTGGCAGTTCTGAATTTTGAGGGGTAATTTTTTCATTTGAATTTTTTAGTTTCTTTATGCAGCAAGTCCACAGCAATAAGCAAACAGGCATGAACTCATGAACTTGGTCGGGAAAGTTTGGTTTATCATATCAGCTTCGTTTACCGTCTGAGCTCCCGTCAGTTTGGTTTAGTTTGGTTTGGTTTGTTTTACGGCAATGGATTATTTAATGCCGACAATTTTTATTGCTGGTAATATTTTTTTCCCCAAAAAAATGTATAACTGGTAATATTTTTTTTTTCAAACATGTATCGTTGGTAACAATGTATTGTTGGCAGTAATTTTTTCTTCAAAAATTTATTGCTGGTAATAATTTTTACAAAGTATTTCTGGCATTAAAACCTATTTTTACACTTACATAGTATTCTGACCCCAATTTAGAGGTTAACTGTTTCCCCATAGCAGGGACCCTAACAGGTGCTACCACCCCGGTTCAGGGTGAACCTGGGAAAACCAGCAATTAAGTGGTGTTTCCACGCTCCTCAAAACCTCCTGAACAGAGGGCTTGCTACCGGATGTAGTTTATCGTCTTACCCGGGATGCGGATGTAGTTTACCGTCAGAACGGGCTCCAGTTAGAACGATGGTTAGAAGAAATTCATATCTGGCCTTCACTTTTTCTCAGTTTCTCTCGGAGGTCTAAGTAACTCTTATCCCTGAAAAAGACAATACTAAAAGGTCAGAATTCGTCTGACAATTAAAATAAAACACTTTAAAATTATCTAAAATTTGTAGAAGCAAAAAGCCTATTTCTGAATATTTTATTCTAAAACAATTCTTAATTTGAAAAATATATTCGTAAATATTTACGAAAAAATTTAACAAAATTCTCTTCCAGCTAACATATCTCAATGTTACGCAATATCTTGTGTGAATTGCAAATTTGAAAGCGAATAAGAAACATTAAAAAAGAAATTAAATTAAAAACGATTGTTATTAACTGAACGCTAATATTTGAACCTCAGATTATAATCCTCCTTTCTAGTAATCTACCAGCGCAATACCTGCAACCCATACGTATGACAAAGTGATTGTATGTTTCAATATGTATATGTGCATGAATGAAGAAGTCAACATCTTCCTGCTATGTAAATCATGCATACGCTTAACGGTCGTCTGCTTCTTCCATATTTTTCATTGCTTCTTTTTGCAACCATTGAGCTCCGCGCCCTTTTCTCCAGTACAAACAAACTGACTGGGAAACGTTTATGACTGAACCTTACAAATGCAGAGACCTTTCTCGTCTAACTCTGCTTTCGCTCGGCTGTTTGTTTTTATCATTTTCTCTGCCGGTTGAACCGTTGCTTAATTTTTTTCTGACTAAGCCCGACTCTTGAGTCAGTTCCCTCCATTAACTGGCCTTCCGCCATGATACTTGTCGCTAACAAGACAATATGGTGTGGGTTGGCTAGAAGTGTTGGGGAGAAATGATTTCTAGCTAAAGATGGCCTTTGCGATTATTGTTGCTGGCGAAGCGGGCAAAAACAAAATAAAATGGAATCTGGGAAAAGGTTAAGGAAAATAGGAATAAAAAAAATGGAAAATAAAACGAGGATGAAAGCGGGATAAGTGAAACAGTAACAAGAAAAGGAAGGTGATGAGAAAAAAAAAAGGCTATGGCGAAAAATGGGAATTCATAAAAGGGAAATAGTATTTATTTTAAGAAAGCTCAAGTGCGAGAAAGAAGACGGTCAAAAAGATATGAAAGGGAGATAGCCATAAGGAGACATAGATAGATAGATAGATAGATAGATAGATAGATAGATATGCACGGACTAAGATAGATAGATAGATAGATAGATAGATAGATAGATAGATAATGAACGAACTGACATAGATTGATAGATAGATAGATAATGGACGAACTGACATAGATAGATAGATAGATAGATAGATAGATAGATAGATAGATAGATATGCACGGACTAAGATAGATAGATAGATAGATAGATAGATAGATAATGAACGAACTGACATAGATAGATAGATAGATAGATAGATAGATAGATAGATAGATAGATAGATAGATAGATAGATAGATAATGAACGAACTGACATAGATAGATAGATAGATAGATAGATAGATAATGAACGAACTGACATAGATAGATAGATAGATAGATAGATAGATAGATAGATAGATAGATAATGAACGAACTGACATAGATAGATAGATAGATAGATAGATAATGAACGAACTGACATAGATAGATAGATAGATAGATAGATAGATAGATAATGAACGAACTGACATAGATAGATAGATAGATAGATAGATAAACAAACTGACATAGATAGATAGATAGATAGATAAACAAACTGACATAGATAGATAGATAGATAGATAGATAGATAGATAGATAGATAGATGTGAACGGACAAAATGGTTCTATGTCAGATTAAGTTAAGCTATGTAAATAAATGTATCATCGTAGCCAGTAGAAAATTTTTATTATTATTTTATGAAATAGTTTATGGTCGCCTCATTTCTTTCTTTCCTGTTATCCTAGGCATCGAATATCTATCCAATATACAGTACCACCCCAATACAGTGGTGATTAGAATCAGAATGATGCATCATTCATTTTTGTCCCCCATTCTCCATTTCCCAAATTGTAACACCGCATTTGACTGAAGATTTTTGTCGAATCTAATATACAAACAATAGTTTTAGTTCAGAAACCGGAGATTTGCTGAGAAGACATTATCTTCTCATTACGTATGGATTTGTCTCAGATTGATCTAACAATAATTTTAGCTAGGAATCTCCTTTTCTCAGCTAAAGGGTTAGATTAGAGTAGGACTTGAAATGCGAAAAAACACAAAACGATCAGCTTTAAGAAAGGACTCGTAACTGGAAAAACCGAATGAAAAAAGAATGTTAACAACAAATACTTTTTCACATCCGACCCAGTTCTGCGGAATCAGAATCAACGTTGAGTTTAAGGAAGCGAATGAGCCAATTGGAGTAAAGTGCCATCCAGATTAAAATTTTTCCCACTTGTGACGAATGCAGCTATCGTTTTTTTTGTTTTTGTTTTTGCATGCTAGCATGCTTGTTAACATTCGTGTCAGTCAGCTGTTGGCTCTAACGCTGGTCAATTGAATCTTCCTGCCTATTCATGGCAGCCAGCTATTGGCTCTCACTCTGGCCAGTAGAAAATGGCCGCAAACTACATGAAAACTGCCGTAGAAGCATGAAAAAATCGATTATTTCCACTATCGATGGGAGTTGGGAAATGGAAAGCCGGTCTTGTCCTTCCCGTTAACTTGGAGCATGTGCATGCAAATTTTGGTGCAAATCCCTCGAAAATTGCGGCCGTGCATTCGTTACACACATACACACACACACACACACACATCCTGCCTTTTATAGAGATTTGACATTCATATGACTTATTGTTGGCAAGATTGGTAGAGGGAAACAGCGATTAAGGAGCTTGCGTCAATGAATAGCAGAATAGAAGATAGGGGGATATTATGACTAACATTTTAATTACGAAGAATAGGAAGTTGTAGAGGGCCATGTTCGATCAGAACCTGATAGATGCAAATAACGTAACCTACCTAACGAGCTTATAAAAATGGATAACAGAACAGACGTTGGGATGGACAGCAATGGGATAAACATTACTTAGCGCTACAAAGGATAGGAAATTGTGGAGAGCCATGATCGTCTGTGTACTGAAAGGACAAAGGGAAAGCGCAAGAAACCTACCCTTAAGAACTTGATGACTCAATCTAATATATATAGAGAGAAATATCAGATGAGACACTGGGATAAACATTCCTTACAGCTACAAAGGATGGGAAGTTGTAGAGGGCCATGACCTGGCCGCTCACGGAAAAGCGGAAAACAGCGATTAACCTACCTACAGAGCTTGTGAAATGGAAAAAAGGCTTATAGAGATAGTAAGGAGATAGATATTACTAACAGCTACAAATGATAGAAGTCGGAGAGGGCCATGACCGTTCACATCCTAAAGGGAAAGCGGAAAACAGCGTGAAACCTACCTATAGAGCTTGTTTAAAAGAATAGCAGGACAAAGGTCAAGCTTCATAGTAAGGGAATAAACACTGCTTAGAGCCATAAAGTTTTCCAAAGTCTGCGAGCAGCTTAAGTAATTTGAAGCTCCATTTAAAACAGAAAAAAACATTTCGATTTTACCAAAATATCAATATTTGCCCCCATCATTATATAATCGAAAATATATTCACGTCATAGTGTTAATGGATATATCAGCCATTATTAAAAAGAAATATTCGGTATTGCTTGTGTCACTGTCAGCTGAAATTTGTAAAATCTTTCTCTTAAAACAATTTTTCCAGAAAATAGGTTTCTCAGTGCAATGTTATTGCTCTTTCTGTGATAGGCGTTTCCTTCCTAACCTTTTGTCCGAAGTAATGTGGAACGTCAACATCTTGATTATGTTATTATTTTCTCCTATTTTCTTTCTTTCTTTCTTTCTTTCTTTCTATCTATCTATCTATCTATCTATCTATAATCTGCAGTTATTAGCTCGATTTTGAAATTTATATTACTTAAAAGTCAATCTACGTGATTAACGGAGAGTCGTTGGATTAGGTGCGTTGTCACGAAAAAAGATTATGCTGAATAATTAATGTTTGTTGCGTAAAATAAAAGATTTTATTATTAGGCTATCTATCTATCTATCTATCTATCTATCTATATATCTATCTATCTCTCACAGTCTGTTCCTTATCTATCTATCTATCTATCTCAGGCTTTTCCTTATCTATCTATCTATCTATCTATCTATCTCTCACAGTCTGTTCCTTATCTATCTATCTATCTATCTATCTATCTATCTATCTCAGGCTTTTCTTTATCTATCTATCTATCTATCTATGTAAGTTACATGTGCAATCCATTTTAGTTGTTGCTATTATTGAAGTGATATCGTTTCCATTATTTGGTAGAGTTTTTTGTTTGTGATGCTGTACCGCCAATTTTTACGAATTTCGAAGAAGGTTGGTCCTCACTAAGATCTACAGGCTTCATTTGGTCAAAGCCGTTTTTTCATCATTGATCTGAAACAGCGACAGTTGGTGCCATGCATGACATCCGTATGAAAGTCTCAACCTGATGAAACTATTTAAGAACATGACTTAATTTTTTAGGTTAATGTTTTGGTTTTGTGGCAATTTGCTTTTATGGGTGAAACTCTTCCTAATATAGCCTATTCTATGTTCAATTTCCTTATCTCCTATGCTAAATTTGTTATAACTGATTCATAAACAGATATATTTGAAGTGTTCAGTATTTACTAATCCCACACCCTGGATTTTTATGATGGATTCAGGGTAGGTGCCATCATTGCTTTCATTCTAATTCCAGATCATAGTTTCTGTTTTTGGAAAGATTTGAGTCCTATTTCTTGGAACACTTAGCAGAGGATGTTGATTTTCTGGTTAAGATCATTCTTATCCCAACTATATCATCATAGCATCCTTTCATTATCAGTACATTGGCCTCATGAGGGAAACCAGGATCATTGTCTTTTATTAGTAGATTAATTTGGGATGTCGTATGGAATGCTTAAACAGATTTTTGATGTTAAACAATTTTGGGATGTGATATGGAATGCTTAAATTCACATCAATACAACTAAGTATACATATATATATATATATATATATATATATATATATATATATATATATATATATATATATGCATATGTATGTGTATATTTACCACTAATATTATCTATCTATCTATCTATCTATCTATCTATCTATCTATCTATATATATATATATATATATATATATATATATATATAGGTGGTATCAAAAATACTTTTACAAACTTTGGGGTCGGCTTCCTCACATTATAAAAAGAGCAATAACCATGTCCATATAAACATGTCAGCAGGACTTGTATTGGGTGAGAAATATCGTGTACACACACACACACACACACACATATATATATATATATATATATATATATATATATATATATATATATATATATATATATGTTGGATTCTCCCGTCGAATTCGACATATGAGGGTAACCAAATTCGATAGTCGATATAGTGGTGAAGGCTTTGTGTAGAATCAAGCACACTTTTTGAAGAACCAGACACAGAGACCGACCCTCAGGTATTGAATTCAGAGTTGTGCTTCTCCTAGACAAGTTGCCATCCAAGGCTATCCAGTCTGTTTTGCTATTTTCCCATAGCTGGAGGGAGAAGAACAGGATTAATATTTTTCCCAACGGATTCGACTGGAATTCAAACCTCGGCTCTCCGATACTTCATTCTGATTAGCTATTGACTACTCCAGCGAGCCTCCTAAATAGATAGATAGATAGATAGATAGATAGATAGATAGATAGATAGATAGATAGATAGATATTTACAGAATGGAATAGATAGATAGATAGATATTAACAGAATAGATAGATAGATAGATAGATAGATAGATAGATAGAGAGAGAGAGAGAGAGAATGAAAAAGAGAGAAATATGATGAACATGATCTCCCATCAGTGATTCAATAAATATCAAAATTTAACAAACTTTTGAATTTGTTTGTCACTGTAATCATTAATAAATTCAAGCAGCGCCTAAATTGGTTCCCACGAGTTCTACGTTTAACTTGTCATTTATACGATAGAAGGTCAATAAAATCACATTTTACCTACGAATATCTCCACAATCTACAGCAAGAAATTTGACAAATATTTACAAAAATATTGTACTCAATAGTCTGTAAAAAATGAATACAAACACTTGAAACCTTAACAATAAAATCAATCAACTTAGCATCAATAAAATATCATTCAATAATGGAACAACTATATACATTTGGACCCCCAAAAAGTAGACACCACAAAATAACGCATGAAAACGCGACATACGAAAAACACCAAGAAAAAACAGAAATCCTAACTATTGACATAATCTTATTAACCCACAAAACTTTTTTGATAACGGCTTATGGAAGTTTGAAGCGCTCAGAAAACTCTGAACTCCTGGAAACAGAGGAAAATAGGCTTGACCGAAGAAAATAAATGAGACATATTAAATAAAAGAACTTACTTCTCCATGACAAACCAAGAGACGCAAAAAAGGAAGAATGTCACAGGAAAAAATGTTGGAAATCAATTGATCTGTTTTGCTCCCCACGTATGCCATATTCACCTGACATTGAACCAACTAATGATTACCTTCTTGGATTAATTCAAAACACTTTAAGATTCAAGTGTTCCTTGTAAGATTTTTCATGTCAAAACCTACGGAATTTTATTCAAAATATATAGAAGAGTTGCCTGATTAGTGGAAACAAGTCATTACATATATATATATATATATATTTGTCTGTGTGTGTGTATAAAAATATATAGAAAATAGGAAAGAACTCGTTAGGTAAATAATCCCAAAGTTCTTTAGTATTTTTGTTTTAATTTTTAAAAAACAGTTCTCATACAAAAGTAGAGCCTAAATATAATTATTTATTTAAAAATATGATTCTTTCGCTACATAAGAGTTCTCATGTTTCAAAGCAAAAAGCAAAAGCTTTGAACATAACAACTCTTATGCAGCGATGGAATCATTTTTTTAAATAAATAATTATATATATATGTGTGTGTGTGTAT
>OZ010601.1:58488599-58518599 GCA_963932145.1 Acanthosepion lycidas | reverse complement strand
CTTTTCTTCACCTTTTGTTTCTTTCCGTTTTCCTTTTTATCCTTTTATTTCTTTTTTCCTTTTCTTCTCTTCTTCTTCTCTTCTTTTTCTTTTTCTTTTTTTTTCTTTTTTCCTTTTCTTTTTTTCATTTTCTTTACCTATTTTTTCTTTTCCTTTTCCTTTTCCTTTTCTTCTCCTCTTGTTCCTTTTCTTTTTCTTTTCTTTTTCTTTCATTGTTTTTCGTTTTTCTTTGATTCTCTTTCTTTTTTCCTTCATTATTTTCTGTTACTTTTTCTCTCATTTCTTTAATTTATTGTTATTATTATCGTTATTATTATTATTATTATTGTTTTGTTGTTGTTTTGTTGTTGTTGTTGCTGATTTCTATTGTTAATATTCTTATTAACCCTATTTGACCATTGTCATTATCAATAATTGCTATTTTTATGACCTTGTCCCCTTCTTCCATATTATTATAATTCTTAACTATCTTTTCTTCTTTCTATTTTATCCTTATTTTCCTTCCTCTTCTTCTTCTTCTTCTTTCTCCCCCTCACTCTCTCTTACACACTCACTCATGCTTTTTTCTTTATATATTCTGTTTTTTTTTTTATTTATCACTCTTCATCTTCACCCTTTCTTCTTTATTCACATTCCAACTCTTTCCTCTTCGTCATATTTTCTTAATGTGATTCACTTCGTTTCGCAGTTCATTTCATTTTCTGATTTTTTCTTTCCCGACTTCTTTTCTTATTTCCTTCTTTTTCTTTCTTTCTAAAATTTCTTTCTTTCAATTATGCATTAAAATCCTTCTTTCTTAAATTTCCTTTACTTTTTCCAAAGTTTCTCCTTCATTTTTTTAAAACCCTTCTCTGATAAATTAGTTTATTCCTAATTATACTTTCTTTTTTTTTTCTTTACCAAATTCTTTTCCAAATTTCCTTCTTTTATAAATTTATTCTTCTTTAAATTCTTTACCAAATTTTTTTCCTTCCTTGTTACATTTCTTCTTTTTTAAATTCTTTACCAAATTTCCTTCTTTCTTAAATTTATTCTTCCTTAAATTATTTATCAAATTTCCTTTTTCTTCCTTCCTAGATTTCTTCGAAAATGTCCGGTAGGGCTATATAAATAAATAAAGAATGCTTACAGAACGATAGGAACAAAGAAAGAACGAAAGAAAATGAGAGTGAATTAAAACATTTGAGAATAACGAATGAAAGTTTTTATTTTCTCGACGAAAGAACGCAAGGAAGAAAAGAGGATCTATTGTGCAAACTCGACAAAGATCTATTTTAATTGTTTTCTTTCTCAATCAGGATATGAACCCCGAAGAGAAACCCTTTCAATTCTTCTCGTAGTCAAAATTCCCACTTACAGCCGTCTGCTTAGCCGCCGAACAATTAGTGATGTAATATCGATGCGCTGTGTCCGGCCAGCGAAATATGTTTCTTTGGCGATCGACTAGGGCTTCACGCCCAGCTCTCAGGACGATGGTGGATTCGCCCTTGTTTGCACGGGCGCCCTGCCGCAGCGGTCGCCATGTTTACATAGGAGCCGTAGAAGCTGGCGATGACGTCGCAATGTAAATGGTCTTCGTGAGTGCACAATTTAATTGACATTACCTGCGTCAATTCGGCCTAATAGAGCGGTATGGTCGTCGAGAGGATGCACTGATGGGACTTCCCCTCAGAATTGGATCATGTGCGTTGGAGAAAAAGCGAGATTTGCACACACTAAACGCATCTCGTTTTTATTTTTACATTTCTGTCACTAAGACTGTCGTCTAAACTCTTCTCTCTAGATCTCTTGCTTCCTCTCTCGATCTTGCTCTCTCTTTCTCCCCATTATCCTTTCTCCTTCTTTCTAGGTTTACTTTCTCCCTGCCCACCTCTCTCTCTCTCCCTCTCTCTCTCTCTCTCTCTCTTTCTCTCTCTCTCTTTCTCTCTCTCTCTCTCTCTCTCTCTCTCTCTCTCTCTCTCTCTCTCTCTCTTTCACAAATTGTCTTTCGTTTCTTATCTTTTCCACTTTCTGTATTTACATTTTTTCTTTAATTCTCCGTTTTTCTCTCTTCACATTCTGTCTTTTTCGCTTTCTTTTCTTTTAATTTTTGATTTATATACATATATATATATATATATATATATATATATATACACCCCTCATTTCATCTTTTAGTATTTTCATATTTTTCTCTTTTTCTCTTCCTTATCTTACACTTTTTTAAACACTCTATTACTCTCTTTGCTTCTTTCTCGACTTCTCTCTCTTTTTCTCTTTTTACCGATTTCTCTCCCTCTTTCCTAGTCTCACTCTTTCTATCTCTCTCTGTCATTCTCTTTTCTCTTTGTCTTCTTCTTCCTTTTCCATTTTTCTCTTTAGCATTACGTTTTTCTCTCTTCCTTCTATCTTTTTCTCTCTCTGTCGTTTTCTATCTCCTTTCTCTGTCTTTTCCTTCTCTCTTTATTTTCTTCTACGTTTGGCTTTCTCTCTCTCTCTCTCTCTAATTGTTCTTTTTTCTCTTCTTTTTCTTTCACTGTTTTTTTTATTGTTTTGTTCTTGTTGCCTTCTCTCTCGACTTAAGATCTTTCTCTGTCTTTTTCTCAAACGGATATTCTCTTATTAGTCCTGCCTTTCTTTCACTTTGTCTGCATTCCCCTCTCTCTCTTTTCTCTCTCTCTCTTCTCTTTCTCTCTCTTTCTTTTGATATGGCATTATATTTTTCTGCTTTTTCTTTCTTTTTCTTTTTCTTTCCCTTTCGAGTTATGCGTCCCTCCCTTTTTATTTCTCTCTTTCTCGCCTTCTCATTTCATCGTCTTTTCTCTTCTTCTGCCATTTTCAGTCTTCCCTCCTTTTTACCCACTCCATCTCCCCCTTTCTTCTTACTTTATCTTTCGCCTTGTCTTATTCGTTCTTTCCTTCCTCTCTCTCTTTATACCTCTCTCCTTTTTCTTTACTCCCCCCGTCTCTCTCTCTCTCACCCTCTCTCTTTGTCTCCCTTTTCTTCGGATTTCTCCTCTTCCTCTCTATTTTTCTCCCCTTTTAAGCATCTCTTTTCTGATTCTGATCTTTAAGAAAAACTACTTGTACACTTTGTGATCGAAGAAATTCGAAACTGGCCATTATCTGAACTCGAACACCAACTTTTCCACCATCTCAATCTTTTTTTTGTATACTTTTTGGAGATATTCACGCAATTGTCTTTTCTTCTTTTCTTTCTTTTCCATTTTCCTTTCCTTCAAATTCCTTCCTCTCTCTTACTTTTTTGCTTTCCATTTTTTCTCTCTTTACTTTGACTCACATATCTCTTTTCTCTCTTTCTTTCTACTTTATCTCTTTCCTTTTCCTTCCCACCTCTCTCCTCTTGTCTTCTCCTCTCTTTTCTTTTCTCTCCTTAATTTCCCTCCCCCTCCTTTGTTCTTAATTTTCTCTTTCTATTTCTTTTCACTCTCATCACCTGTTTCTATTTTGTTTTGTTTTTGTTGTTGCTGTTGCTGTTGTTGTTGTACTTATTTTCTATATTCGGCCGGAGTTCGAGCCCTGCTTAAAAGTAATATTTTGAATGCTTTTCAGGGCGGACAAAACTTTTCCATTTGGAAAAATTGCGTTCTCTTTGCATATTTTGCTTTGATTTGTTCAACGGCATATCAACACCTTATGGATCATTTAATGCCAAAATTTAATTTTCTTAGGAGCTTTGAAGTAATAAAAGATATATGTTTATTCTGCTTCCACAGTTGAATACGTGGTACATGATACTCAGCTTTTGTGCATATGAAGGGTGTTCCAATAACTTGGACCGATTTTAAATGTGAATTAAGTTTAAGCGTCTAATGATTTTTTTCTTTTTCTTTCAGATTTAGCGGACATTTGGGCGATATTATTTTTCACACATGACTTAAATAAAATGATCCAATAGAGAAATAGATAAATCTTCAGCAATTACACTGATTTATTTACTGCTGACTTTGATCCGTCTTAATGAAACACCCTTTACATGTTTGTGTGGGGTTATTTCGTGCCGAAATGTAAATATTTTGTACGTAGTTTTATGCTTTCAACTAAAGATACTTTTGTACATAATTTTATATTTTCAGATAGATCATAAAATGTATTGTTGGTAATTTTACTATAAAAAATTATTTTTATATTTATTTAGAATTGCACTGATTGTCATTTTTCTATAAAAATATATTGTTGCTCATTTTATTATAAAATGTACTGTTGATTTTTGTTTGGGGTACACTATTTTTCCCATAGGTGGGACCCTAACTGGTGCTACCACCCCAGGTTAGGATGGAGCCGGGAACAACAGCGATTAAGAGGTGGTTCCGCACTACTGAAAACCTCCAAACTTCGAATCAGAGGTCCTGCTGCCGGATATAGTTCATCGTCATACCCAAGACGTCTGTTATCAAAACGTGTAAAGATTAATAAAAACATTGCCAAAAACATTTTTTCAAATTCGAACTTTTTTCCATTCTCTCTCTCTCTCTTTGTATTTCTCTCACTCACTCTCTCTCTCTCTTCCTCTTTTCTCCTTTCTTTTCTTTCTTACAGACTATCTACCTTCTCGCTGCTCTTTCTCTCGCATAATTTCTTACTGTTTTTGTCTTCAGAGAATCTCTACTTATTTTCTTGTTTTTCTTTATTTATCTCTTTCTCTCTCTTTATCTCTCTCTCTCACTCTCTCTCTTTGTATTTCTCTCACTCACTCTCTCTCTCTTCCTCTTTTCTTCTTTCTTTTCTTTCTTACAGACTATCTACTTTCTCGCTCACTTTCTCTCGCATAATTTCTTACTGTTTTTGTCTTCAGAGAATCTCTACTTATTTTCTTGTTGTTTTTCTTTATTTATCTCTTTCTCTCTCTTTATCTCTCTCTCTCACTCTCTCTCTCTCTCTCTCTCTCTTTGTATTTCTCTCACTCACTCTCTTTCTCTTCCTCTTTTCTTCTTTCTTTTCTTTCTTACAGACTATCTACTTTCTCGCTCACTTTCTCTCGCATAATTTCTTACTGTTTTTGTCTTCAGAGAATCTCTACTTATTTTCTTGTTTTTCTTTATTTATCTCTTTCTCTCTCTTTATCTCTCTCTCATTCTCTCTCTCTCTCTCTATCTATCTATCTATCTATCTATCCATCTTCGAGGTTTGAAACGTTTCCAGTAATTTGGAATATCTCAAGAACGCAGCTCTGGCAAACAATCAGAGCGGCCCTTAATGCGTATGCTTCAACGGACACTCTCCCGTGGGGTTACGCACAATCCGCAGGTGGCTGATGCATTCACATTATCCGAGTGAACTGATGATCCACGCTTCGTGCAAGGATCTTTGCCAAAATATCTCATCATCCATACCAGTCAATCCCACCTCCAGTCAAAATTCGACATCATGAGATTTCTGATTTTTCCAAATATGCAAAATCACGGGAGAAATAGCAATGGGCAAGATAAGAAGCTGACCATGGCTCAAAAAAGTATCTGCAGACACTTTTGAAAGTGGAAGCGATGCTAACATAAAAACTGTATGAGTTCAACCCCAGGTGTATTACTTTGGACTAATGATCTATTACGGTAGGCTATTTTTATAGACCCGGAATACATAGATGCTTAGGACGGTAGATGTACTTGAATAAAAAATACTGTTTAAATAAAAAGCAGAACTTCTACTCGAATATGAGTATCCATCAAAAATAAGGTTTAAACAAAATGAAATTATATATATATATATATATATATATATATATATATATATATATATATATATATATAAGCAATATAACCCGTCATCGCCCGGGTGTTTCATGACTAGTAATTTTTGCTGTTCAATTGGAGCCGTTTAAGTTTAAAGTCAGCCCACCTGAAAATCAATATTAATAACAACATTTGGTTGCAACTGAGGCAGATCCCCAAATGGGGGGGTGGTTAACAATTTGAATGGGGGGAGGCCCTGAAAAGGGCCGTTTTTGCGTTCTCAATCTTGCAAGGAAGGAACCTATTTCATTGACCGTCATAATAATAATAATATACGATAATTTTTATTTATAATATATATTTTGTTTTTTTAGAATTCTAATAATCTTTTGCGTTAAGCTTCAACTCTCTAAATTGATTGTACGCTGTTTTTTTACAGACGTTAAATTTTGTCTTTGATTTTTGCGCAACGTTTAAAAAATCGATTTTTCACCTTCAAGGTTGTAATTTTTTCCAGAGAATTTAGACTCAAAACCAGCACTGAAGAATTATCTATCAAACAAAAAAAATTCTGATGAAAACTGTGGAAACGCATAAACAACATACGATCACACACACACACATACACAAACACACACGCATACATACATACACAGACATTTTGAGAATTATATATATATATATATATATATATATATATATATATATAAGTAAAGGTTAAAATGCCAACCAACCGTGCAACCCGGGTTTCGAGCGTAAGATCTCCTCAGGCGCGTGATAACGGATTAATAATAACATTCACTAATTCCTTCGAAATATATATATATATATATATATATATATATATATATATATATATATAGGGAGAGAGAGAGAGAGAGAGATTACATCGAAAACATGTCAAGATCGCTACACAATTGCAGTTGAGCTTCGATGCGCATACAAATTATTGTAAATTACTACTAGAAAGTGAACGATATAATCAGATTTAGAAACAAAATACAATAGTATTTTGCCGGTAATTTTCAATCGGCTGATGAGATGCGTTGTAAGCGCATCGAAACACCACTGCAATTGTGTAGCGATTTTGACATGTTTTTGATGTATTATCTAAACATAAAGAATATTGCTCTACTTTGTATTGAGCCCTCTTTTAAATTAAACGTTACCTACGTTGGAATTGGATTCTATTAGTTCTCAGCTTACCTATATATATATATATATATATATATATATATATATATATATATATATATACAGTGTAACCCGGATATAAGAGACCCGGATATAAGTTA
Source organism: Acanthosepion lycidas (assembly GCA_963932145.1). Classification (NCBI taxonomy): domain Eukaryota; kingdom Metazoa; phylum Mollusca; class Cephalopoda; order Sepiida; family Sepiidae; genus Acanthosepion; species Acanthosepion lycidas. The sequence goes on along the minus strand of OZ010601.1, from coordinate 58,511,635 downwards.
AACCCGGATATAAGAGAGATTTTCTCTGGTCCCAAATTAGAGCCCGTGTTAATGTATATAAAATAGACCAAACCCGGATATAAGAGAAACCCGGATATAAGATACTTCTCCAGTTCCGACAACTCTCTTATATCCGGGTTACACTGTATATATATATATATATATATATATATATATATATGTGTGTGTGTGTGTGTGTGTATACACGCGCGTGCACACACACACACACACACACATTTATATATAGAGAGAGAAAGAGAATCTCTTTCTTTCCATGCTCCATTCATTCACAGTTTATCTCCTCTTCTTTCTTTGGATCTTTCAAACGTTTTATCTCTTTCTTTCTTTCTTTCTTTTTCTTTCTCTTTCTTTCTAAACTTTTTCTTTCTTTCTTTCTTTCTTTCTTTTTCTTTCTCTTTCTTTCTAAACTTTTTCTTTCTTTCTTTCTTTCTTTCTTTTTCTTTCTCTTTCTTTCTAAACTTTTTCTTTCTTTCTTTCTTTCTTTTTCTTTCTCTTTCTTTCTAAACTTTTTCTTTCTTTCTTTCTTTCTTTTTCTTTCTCTTTCTTTCTAAACTTTTTCTTTCTTTCTTTCTTTCTTTCTTTTTCTTTCTCTTTCTTTCTAAACTTTTTCTTTCTTTCTTTCTTTCTTTTTCTTTCTCTTTCTTTCTAAACTTTTTCTTTCTTTCTTTCTTTTTCTTTCTCTTTCTTTCTAAACTTTTTCTTTCTTTCTTTCTTTCTTTTTCTTTCTCTTTCTTTCTAAACTTTTTCTTTCTTTCTTTCTTTCTTTTTCTTTCTCTTTCTTTCTAAACTTTTTCTTTCTTTCTTTCTTTCTTTTTCTTTCTCTTTCTTTCTAAACTTTTTCTTTCTTTCTTTCTTTCTTTTTCTTTCTCTTTCTTTCTAAACTTTTTCTTTCTTTCTTTCTTTCTTTTTCTTTCTCTTTCTTTCTAAACTTTTTCTTTCTTTCTTTCTTTCTTTTCGCAGCCATTCTTTTCCTTCTGACAAACGCTAAGAAAATCCATCTTTTTCTCTTGGTAATCGCTCTTTATATCAGCGTCTCCATTGCAATTAATTCCTTGACCTTCTTCCAACATTTTTCCGGGACATTTAATCGACAGATTCTCCACCGTCAGGTCGATTATTGATTTTATTTCTATTTTTTATTCTTAGTCCTAATTTCGTTATCATCATTCGTCATTAGTTATTTATTTAAAGAAGAATTTTATCTTTGGCCAGATGTCATGCGACAGCAAACCAAGTCAATTTACTCAAGGTCTTTTTACTTTTTCCTTCTTCTTCGGTATCTCTTTATTTAACTACTAATAATTACTGACTGTAGCAGCTGACTGAGAAGACATTCAAACAAAGCATACTCGATAGAGTAGAAACTGTGATTCACTAGGAATTGCGCAAATAGAATCGACTCGACCGAGGAGACGACTTAGATACAAGACATATATTTCTTAGATAATACAAAAAATAAGATTATCTGCAAGTGACATTCAAATGCATCCTGCGATTAATACGAATATCTGAATTGGAATTTCCCAATTCTCACTTTGACAGAGTTCAAAATGCCTTACATGACCTTGTGGGTGATGAATTATTCCCACCCTACAGCCCTTTTCTCTTGGCTACTCACTAAGACAAATTCAGATGAGAATCATTCTTTATTGTCACCAGTTCAGACTTTTACGACCAAAACCTGCCTTGCTACACTCATACTGTCAAATTCCTTGAAACTCAGCAATACGCTATTCCGTTTAAGTGGACTTACGGGGAAAAAACTATGAATTTAAATTATTTACTGTAGATGGACGAAAGATTTGACACCGAGCGGCAAAGTGGCATTGAGATAGCGAAAGATGTCTTCCAAAAGCTAAGCAAAGTGTTAAGAAACATGAAATTTCCATTAGAGATAATGAAAAAGTGCTGAACTGCTATGTACTATCAGTCTTCTTATGTGGCAGTGAATGTTGGACAGTTTTCTCACAGTAGATTTGAGGCAATAAAGAATTGTTTCAACGGAACGATGCCAAGAATTCTCTGTGAAGTGCTAGAATGTTTCTTCTTGTCTGAGTCCATTCTTCAAATCTATAAGTCAACCCTTCGTGCTTGCATGGAATATTGCTGTCATATATGGTCTGGTGCTCCCGCTGTACGTCTCAACGTCATCGACGGATAGTTCCTGATCTGGCATCTCGTCTACAGTCACTTTCTCATGGCAACCGCTCCGACGAGCTACTTTCGCTGGTTCCCAGACTGCATGAATTTAAACGTGCTACTTGATTAGCATCTCGGTCCCAGACTTTAGAAACGGTTAAATGTAACTGTCTCTTCTACTCAAACGGCTTCTTCTCTCGCACTTCCCATCAGTAGAACTCCCTTCCTCTTACTTTCTGATAACTATAATCTTCAAATATTCAAGTGTAATGTCAGTCGACATCTTATGATACCTTGATCTAGTTACTCGTCCTTCTCGTTATCTTTTCCCCAAACACATCTCTTTACTCTTGTTCTCTACCCTCTGTAACCCCTTGCGTGCTAGTGGCGCTCCCGCCTTGCTCGGAGTGAAATGCTTAAAAAGATACAATGGACGAAGGATGTGAGTAACGAGGAAATTTTAAAGAAAATGGAACCCTTATACTAAGAATCAGAAATAGATAATTGAAATTTCTAGGATACATAATGAGGAAAGACGGCTTGGAAAATTCGACACTCACAAGACATTTTTCAAGGCATGAAGAAGAGAGGGCAACATCTAGCAACCTACCTAACGAGATTTTGGTGGGTATATTGAAGGCAGAACCGGGCAGAGAAGGAATAGCAAGCGGCAAATATTACTAAGATCTAGAGCCACGATCGCCCACGCCCTGAAGAAAATGTAGAGTGATGGCTAACAAGCTAGACACAGAATATATTGCTTATGTAATGAATTCGATATTCACAGAGTGACCTACTATCATCCTAGTTTAAGCCGACTGATATTCCCAATCGGTCACCCATCGACAACACTAACCAAGCCCGACGTTGCTTAACGTTGGTGATCGTTCGATAATCGGCGTCTCTTCGTAACATGGCCGCATATTGAGTAAGCTATTTCTATTAATCTATCTATCTCTTGCTCTTTCTCTCTCTCTTGCTCTTGCTCTCCCTTTCTCCCTCTTGCTGTCCCTCTCTCTTTGCCTCTCTCGCTCTTTCTTTCTCTCTTGTTCTTTCTCTCTTGTTTTTATCTCTCTTGCTCTCCCCTCTCTCTCTCTCTTGATTTCCCTCTCTTTCACTTTTGCTCTTTCTCTCTTTCCCTATTGCTCTTTCTGTCTCTCTATCTCTCTCTCTCTCTCTAATGCTCTCTTTATTGCTCTTCGTCTGTCTCTTCATTTTTCTCTCTGTTGCTCTCCACTTCTCTACCTCTTTCTATTTCTCTTTCTCTCTCTCTCCCTCTCTCTCTCTCTCTATCTATCTATCTATCTATCTATCCCTTTTATTTCTATGTCAATTCAGGACGTGGGTCTCTCCGCAGATGCCTCTCTTTTTGTTAAGCTCATCCACACTTAATTTTGTCTTTGTGGTACTTGTTCCTTCATTCGTTTGTTCAGTATTGTCAAATAGATTACTTTACCAGAAACACGTGTAGTAAAATTATGGAAAATAAAGCATGATATTTTTTTAAATAAATTCACATTACAACAAAAAACGTTTGCGGTATCTCTCTTCTTTTTAATATATATATATATATATATATATATATATATATATATATATATATATGAATGAAAAAGACAAAAGGAGAAACCTGACTCAGCCGACGCGTTTCGTCATCTAGCGGACTTTAAAAAACAAATGTAAAAGCTCTTTAGATGGCGAAACGCGTATAGTTTTACTCATTTTGTCTCTTCTACAAATACATTCTCCCTGAGAATATATATATATATATATATATATATATATATATATATATATATATATTGCTTCGTTTACACACACACACACACACACACATATATAACGAAACTTGCCGAAATTAAAAATTGTATCTATGAACACAAAAGGGGTCTTACACACAAGAATTTATCAAATGCATAGAGTTATACATAGAAATAAATTTAACCACAACTTTGATTTAAAGAATGTCACATTTATTAAAAGAGAAAGTAATTTAATTAGACGGAAAATTCTCGAGAATGACGATATAAATCAAAATTCCTCATTATAAGGGCCATAGTGATAATATAAAACTGAATCCCCTATTATAGCTGTGATAGGGATGATATAGAGCTGAATTCACTATTATAGTGGCCAGAGCGATGATAGAAACCGGAGTTCCCTATTATATTGGCCGTAGTAACGATATAAACCTGAATGCCTATTATAGTAGCCTTAGGGGTGATACAAATATGACTTCCCTATTATAGATCCATAGTTGTCATAGTGACGATATAGACCTGAATTAGTATATTGGCTATAGTGACTATATAAATCTGAATTCACTGTTATAGCAGCCATAGTGACGATATAAAATTGAATGGCCTATTATAGCGATCATATTGACGATATAAAACTGAAACCACTATTATAGCGTTCATAGTGACGATATAAAACGGTATGCCCTATTATAGAGGTCATATTGACGATATAAATGGGAATTCCCCATTAGAGTGATAATAGTGACGATATAATCCTGAATGCTCTATTATATTGAGCGTGGTGACTATATAAACCCAAATTCCCTATGATAGAGGCTATAGGGATGATAGTCTTGAATCCCCTGTTATAGCGATCATAGTGACAATATAAATCCGAATTCCCTATTGTAGTCTCCATTGTGGTGATATAATCCCGAATTCCTTATTATAGCGACCATAGTGACAATATAATCCTGGATACTTTATTATAGTTGCCATAGTGACGATATAATCCTGAATATTCTATTATAGTGGCCATAAAGATAAAATGCATTATTAGAGTCGCCATATTGACGATATAAAACTGAATTGCCTATTATAAAATTTAGAATTGAGCGGGTAGTGAAAATGATCCTCACTGGATTAGTGTTATTGTAGCCCTCGGTCAAGCTAAGCGAAACTCTAGAACAGGCTTGCACAATTAAGAACCTTGAAGGGTCACACTGATTGCAGAAAACTAGGAACGGTTGCGAGAGTAAAATTTTAGAGTAAATTACTGAATATGAATTAGATAGAAACAATTACAGGGCGCGATGGATAAATTGTCGTCTAAATTACGCAAAAAATGACATTAACACTGATATCTCAGTTTAACAGATATATTTACCAAAATTGCACAAAAATATCTTGAAATACTAAAGAGTAAATTTATCCATTAAAATCGCCATTAGCTTCGACCACAACCTAGGGACGACTTCGAAATATCACGCAACTCTTCTGCACGGTTTAAGTTAGTGAATCCTTGTCTTCACTTGATCTAGTGTAAAGGGTGATGTAGTCGCAGAAATTATCTGACGGTCATGACTGGATTCTCCTGCTTGCCAGATATAGATTCTTACAGAAAACAACCTCTTGACCCAGGACAGCACTACTCTTGATGTGGGTCTCTATGTTGAGTCTTCACCAACAAATTCGGGAGTTCTTTCCTTATCAAAACGATCAGAAAAAATTACACAAAAATACCTTAAAATATTAAAGAGTAAATTTATTCAATAAAATCGCTATTGGTTTCAACCACGATCTCCAGCGGACTTCAGAATCTCCAGCAACACTTCTGGACGATCTCCTTGTTTAAGTTGATGAATGCCGCCATAATCGTTGCCTTCAGTTCATCTTTGGTGTTACAAGGAGTTTTGTTGGTCTCTCTCTCAACTGCGACCCATACATAATAATCAAGAGGTTTGCAGTCTGGGGAGTTAGATAACCAGATATAAAGGGTGATCTATTCGCAGAAATTGTCTGACAGCCATGACTGGGTTCTCCTGCTTGTGTGGCATGGTGCAGACCCCACTTGCAAAACATAGGATCTTCCAGCAGCCACCCTCTTAACACAGGACCGTATTACCTCCTTGGTGTATGCTTCTGTGTTGAGTCCGAGGCCATCACCAACAAATTCGGGAGTTCTTTCCTTATCAAAACGATCAGAGTGAGTTTTCCGAGCTGTCGTTACACTCATCTAACTCTTTCTGAATCCTCTGCACTGTCCTCAGATTGACACCCAAACACTCTGAAATGTTTGTATTGGAGCTTCCGGCTCCAATGCCAAGCAGTACAACATGCTGTTTCCAAATTTTTGACAGAGTAAATTATGTCATGGTGCTTTCTTACAGACGTAGCCCAACTGGCCCTACTATACTGTGCAGTCGACAAAATCAAAACTAAACTATTTGCCCGTAGTTGAGACCCTAACAGGTGCTACCACCCCGGGTCATTGTGGACCTGGGAACACCAAGAGGTGGTTCCACGCTCCTCAAAACCTCCTGATCAAACGCCTTGCTGTTGGATATAGTTTATCGTCTTATCCAGGACGTGGATGTAGTTTATCGTCTTACCCAGGACGCGGATGCAGTTTATCGTCTTACCCAGGACACGGATGCAGTTTATCGTATACCCAGGACGCGGATGCAGTTTATCGTCTTACCCAGGATGCGGATGCAGTTTATCGTATACCCAGGATGCGGATGCAGTTTATCGTCTTACCCAGGACACGGATGCAGTTTATCGTATACCCAGGACGCGGATGCAGTTTATCGTCTTACCCAGGATGCGGATGCAGTTTATCGTCTTACCCAGGATGCGGATGCAGTTTATCGTCTTACCCAGGACACGGATGCAGTTTATCGTATACCCAGGACGCGGATGCAGTTTATCGTCTTACCCAGGACGCGGATGCAGTTTATCGTATACCCAGGATGCGGATGCAGTTTATCGTCTTACCCAGGACACGGATGCAGTTTATCGTATACCCAGGACGCGGATGCAGTTTATCGTCTTACCCAGGATGCGGATGCAGTTTATCGTATACCCAGGATGCGGATGCAGTTTATCGTCTTACCCAGGACACGGATGCAGTTTATCGTATACCCAGGACGCGGATGCAGTTTATCGTCTTACCCAGGACGCGGATGCAGTTTATCGTATACCCAGGATGCGGATGCAGTTTATCGTCTTACCCAGGACACGGATGCAGTTTATCGTATACCCAGGACGCGGATGCAGTTTATCGTCTTACCCAGGATGCGGATGCAGTTTATCGTCTTACCCAGGACACGGATGCAGTTTATCGTATACCCAGGACGCGGATGCAGTTTATCGTCATACCCAGTACGTTTGAATTAGAAATATACTTTCTATGTTATCCCATGTATTGTTTTTTAACACTATCATAAGAAATAAGGATTAGCGTGATACACCGCAGGATTTGAGGTTAGCTTTTTGTAACTGTTTTTATTAAACGACCCCTATTTTAAGATTTAGAGGTCGCCTTATACGGGAAATATATGGTATACTGAAAACAGCTCGCGGGTGACACGCGGCTCGCACGTCGTTTTTTGTTCAAGTCAGCTGTTGAGTAATGTTTATAAAGCTAGTGGAATACTAATCAGGATTTCGTAACCTAGTAGGTAAAAGATGAGCCCGAAATACGATTTACAGGCCGAGTACACTAAAATCAAGCAGGTGCCGAAATTTGAATATATGGGAAGCGTTTTGACAGAGGACAGTAAAATGCGACGCTAAGATCCGAAGACGTATTGGGATGGCCAAAAACGGATTCCAAAAGCTATATAGAGTATTACGAGACAGGAGGATTTCGTTGGTAAAGAGAAAAGAGTACTGAACTACTACGTGATATCTGTCATTGTTTAAGCCAGTAAATGTCGGACGGCCTCTTCAAAGATGAAGAAGAGACTCGAGGCAACGGAGGTATGGTTCTACAGAAGGATGCTAAGGATGCCATGGACCGAACATGTGAGCAACGGCGAGGTTTTGGAGAGGATGCAAAAAGGAGGAAACTTATAATTAACATGAGGAAGAGGCAGCTGGAATTTCTGGGACACGTAATGATAAAGGATGGTTTGGAGAATCTGATACTCACAGGGTGAATAGAGGGAAAGAGAGAGAAGGGAAAGCAACGCGTGACATACCTAGGGGGTTTAAGCAAGTGGATGATAGAACAGCGTCTAGAAGTAACAAAGGAACAAAACTTATTGAGAACTAAAAGAAATAGAGGAAAGTAGAGAGCCATGATCGCCTACGTCCTGAAGGGACACGGCACATAAAAAGAAGAAGTAGGTACTCTATTAGTTTGGCCTTGATCCAACCTAAGTTTAGTAAATTCCTCTATTTATGTTCCCAATACTGTCTTATATTCATTCCCATAGATTTACACATAAATGAAATTGCTCTCAAACACGCTTCGATAGGCAGTAGATTTATAGAGACGAACCCATAATTGTGTCTTTTATCTATTTTCCATCTCATTATTGTCTCTAATCGCTTGTATGAAAAAATCCAGAAAGAAAGACAAAGGTGTGATTGAAATAAAAAGGGTGAAAGAAAGGCATAAATGAGAGCGAAGTGGATTATTTTTGTTGCGTCTTCCATCAAATAACTTCCCCTGCCGCCATTGTTCAACAGGCCAATTCGTCTTGGACGGTGCAATGTCTCTTCATGTACACATGCACCGGCGACCACAAACCTGTCAGCTTTGATTAACCCAAAGCCTACCTCTACATTTGTAGTTGGTCTGAAGAAACCCTTCTCTTTATATTTTATTAGTCTTTAGTTTTTAGGGTTCTTTTTTGTTTTTGTTTTGTTTTGTTTTGTTTTCACTCTTTTCCAACGCCATTTTCTTTCATTTTCTGGCAAATTATATTTAGTTTCGTATCTGGATTTTCGATCCTTTTATGACATCAAATTCATTCGTCCATTTTTCTTCGCTTTCAGATTTTTTTTTTTTTTTTGCTGTTGGGGAGGGAATTTTCTATGTGTCTGTTTTATTCATTTTTTTTTTGTTTTTTATCATTCCTTTTCTCTTTACTTTCCTCTTATGTTTCATTCAGATGTACATACCGACTTTTTTCTTAACAAATACAAGATTTAATTTTTATTTACAGAATTCATTATTTATCATCATTTTTTTTATCTATATATACATTCCTTTCTCCTTCACTCATTCAATTTTTTCTTCCTTGTTTTTTCTAGTATTTATTTCTTTATTTCTTTATTTATTTTTATTCAGTTAACCCCAAGCATGGCAATCAAAACCATTACGATGCAAAGATTTACTGAGACTGACAAAAACAGAGAGGACAAAAAACGGGACTCCTCATTGTATAGAGGAAGGGAAAAACACAGAATATAATTGAATGAAGGATAAAAATGGAAGAAAAGTAAGGAAGAAGAAAAATGAATCGATGGCGGAGAAAGATTAAAGTAACGAAAATGATGGAAAAGATGAAGGAAAAACAAGAAATTCATGAAGGAGAAAAATGAAAGAAAAGCAAGGAAGAAGAAAATGAATCGATGGCGGAGAAAGTATAAAGAAACGAAAATGAAGAAAATGATGAAGGAAAAACATCGAATTGATGAAGGAGAAAAATGAAAGGAAAACAAAGAAGAAGAAAAATGAAGATTCATTCGCTTTCCTTCTTATTTTTCTTTTTTACTCGTTCTCCTTCTGTCATTCCATTTTCTTACTTCCTGTTTCATATTTCTTTAATTTTATTCTCTTTCAAAGCAGACATTTTCTCTTTCCTTTCTTTCATTATATTTCTTTCTTCAATTTTTCAAATTCATTCAATCGTCTTCCTTTTTCTTATTTATCTCTCTTTAATTATCTCTTAAATTGTTTATAGATAGATAGATAGATAGATAGATAGAAAGAAACAGAATGGGATAGATAGATAGATAGATAGATAGATAGATAGATAGATAGATAGATAGAAACAGAATGGGATAGATAGATAGATAGATAGAAACAGAATGGGATAGATAGATAGATAGATAGATAGATAGATAGATAGATAGATAGATAGATAGATAGATAGAAAGAAACAGAATGGGATAGATAGATAGATAGATAGATAGATAGATAGATAGATAGATAGATATTGGTGCTTCTTCGAAGTTTAATCGTTAGCTAATCATGAAAATTATTATTATTATTTTATTTCCTTTGATTTCTGGTGTGTACTCATTTCCGGGCACCGACCTGGAACCTAAGGTAAGATATGGCATCATGACGTTTTCCACTGAGCAATTTTGAAAAAGAAAAATCGCACATATTTTACATAGATAAAGGCCTTCGTAAGATGTGGGCTGTAGTCGTGAGAACAATTTTTTGCGTTTCTTTAAGGCATGGACTTCCAGGAATCCCTTAAATGAGACTATTGGAATCTTTTCTAATCAATCCGAGTGCTCCAACTAGAACTGGAATTGTTGATGCTCCCATGTGCTACATTTTTTGAGATTTCGATTTCAAGGTCCTTGTATTTTGATAGTTTTTTGAAGATCTTGAAAGATACATTGCAGTCTGCAGGAACTGACATATTAATAAGAAGTCACTTTTGCGTTCTCTAATCACAATGCCTGGGCAATTAGCTTTGATTGTTCTGTCTGTGTGTATAGTGAAGTCCCATAAAATTGTAACAGGTCCTAATTATTATTATTATTTTCTATTCTTCTTCCCCACGGTTTTTAGTTTTAAACTGGCGGGCTTCTATCATGGGTACTCTCCATCAAGTCCTACAACTACAAACAGATAGCACCTAACTGAGTAAGAGTGGTGTTCATATCAATTTCTTGCAGTTTTCTTTCCGTAAATGTTTCAGATTTTCCAGTGCAGATATTGGCCCACTCTATCATGCCGGGTTTTATATTCAGTGGGTGCCAATACAGCGCAACCTGATACAAAATGGGCAATTGTTTTTGGATATTTATCACAGAATCTGAATTTCGAGTTAACACATTTTTCTCAGTATGTCTGTTTGCTAATTTCTAAAAATCGTTATCATTATTATTATTACAATCATTATTATTATTATTATTATTATTATTATTATTATTATTATTATTATTTCCTTTGATTTTTGGCGTTTACACATTTCTTTCCGGGTCCCGCCCAGGGACCTAAGGTTAGAAATGTCATCATGACACTTTCCACTGACAAAAAAATAAAAAGATAAAGCCCTTCGTAAAGTGTGGGTTGTAATTGTCAGAACAATGTTTTGTATCTCCTTGAGGCATGGACTTCCAGGAATCCCTTCAGTTAGTCTACTGCAATCTTTTCCAACCAGTCCTAGGGCTCCAACTACAACAGAGATTTTTGATGTTCCCATATGACACATTTTTGAGATTTCTATTTTAACGTCCTTGTAGTTTGACGGCTTTTTGAATATCTTCAAAAATACATATTATTATTATTATTATTATTATTATTATTATTATTAATGTATGTATATGTATAGCTGGCCACTCGTATTCGAGGATGCCCATCTACTAAGGCTGCTGGCCAATCCCTGATGCAGACGTTTGCTCAGGCACATTTGTGCTTATTCAACAGCCGCATAGCCCACTTGTGGTTTATACAGCAATTATGCTGAGCAGACATTAGTGACAGTTTCTGGGAAAGAACATATTATCTAGCGTGATCAACAATTTGAACAAGGCCAGCACACTCAAGCCCTCGGCCACTATGACTTGTGGTTGGAACGTTTGCATTCTGACCATAAGACTCGGGTTCGAATCTCATCATGGTCGATTCGTCAGGAAAGAGACTTCTTGATGTTATCGGACTGATGGAATCGATAACCAGCGTACGGCACCTTTGGAAAGTACCTGAAAACCATACCATGGGTTGACCCCAGCCTTGTGAGTGAAATTGGGTAGACGGAAGCCTTTGGGGCCGTCGATAGCTGTGCTAACACGAAGTCACAAGTCAGTATTATTATTATTATTATTATTGATATCCATTCTCTTTTTTAGATGTTTCCGCCAAGTGATGATTGTCATATCTCAATTCCTACTTACAGCTTAGAATTATAACACTTTCCTCGACACATGAGTTATTCAAAGAAGCACTGTCACCTGTGTAAATCTAATGATTTTATGCGTTCTTAAGGCGTCATGCGAGGCACAGAGATTCTTTGAGATAGTCCCGAGTACGCAGACTGCAAGAGGGACAAATTATGCTACTACTTGCTATATTTCTCCTTAAGTCAGAAATGGCTTTATGACATTTTCCACTGATCAGTCAAAAAGAAACTAAAATCAAACACATTTTACATAGATAAACCTCTTCGTAATATATGAGTTGTAAAAATAATCTTTTGTATTTGCTTAAGGCATGGGTAATCCCTCCAATATGTCTACCAGCATCTTTTCAAATCAATCCAAAGGCTACAACTACAATCATTGGTGTCTTCGTGTACCACACTTTTCAGATTTCCACTTCAAGATCCTTGATAGTTTTTTGAAGATCTTCAGAGATGATGTTATTATTATTATTATTATTATTATTATTATTATTATTATTATTATTATTACCTTATTACACGCGGTTTTTTCTTTCCGGAGATCGGTCATTATGACTGCTCTCCATCAAGTCTACGACCTCAGGCAGAGAACTCTTTTCGCAGAATATTTGCAGTGCCAAGCAGCTCAGACTTCTGAAGCCAAGTAATCTTAGGTTGTATTTCACGTTTCTCAATGTAGAACTTTAACATCATTGGGAACTAAAAGAATACTAATCTGAACGTCTCAAATTCTGGCAAATCCACCCCGTAGATCGGTGCATTTCTTGACTGTGTCAATTTTTATTTATTTATTTATTTATTCATTTATTTATTATCTTCATATTATGGTCGCCAGGAACAGCCAACTTCAATGAGGAAGCATTTTCTTGTTTCTATATCAAGGACGGGGATATTAGGTTTGGAAAGCCTCAATGTTGAAATCCCACAAAATCTTGATGTGGTTATTTTCTCTGTTTCTCTTACTCATAGCGGTGCCATTTCTCGTGAAATTCAAGTCTATCGTTCATAAATCGGAAGCAATGCAGATGAGAGGTCGCTTTATCATGGCGGATCTTGTAGTCTTTCTGCACAAGCATTCCACAGTCGTAATAATATGAATGATATTTCCCACCTCCGTGCTACACAGCCTGTAATTGTCCGAATCCACTTGTTTTTCTATCATAATAATAATAATAATAATAATTATAATTATAATTATTATTAGTATTATTATTATTATTATTATTATTATTATTATTATTATTATTATTATTATTCACAAAGCCTTACCCGCTTTATTTTATAATCAATGATGGCTGACTGACAATTTCATTTTTCGTTTCACAAAGCGCGGGTTTTTATATCGTCTGCTCTTCCCATTATTATTTTTTTATGCACATCGAAACCACTGCATCGAAAAAAAAGAATTAAGAAATTTAGCGATGTTTATGCATTCTTTTTTGCGGAGATAAGAGAGGGAATGCGTAAATGGACTTTTATCTGTTTCTTCTTTTTGTACTTACTTTATAAGCGATTTCTTATTTCGGTTTATTTTCTTTGCTCTTTTTTTTTTTTTATCTCTACCGACAATAAATTGATAAAACAACTCTGGCTTCATAAGACAAAATGAATAATACACTGACATCGAGTATTTCAGTTTCTATTATCCCATCCATTCTATCAGCATCGACAATTTTTCCCATCGCCGTTAAGACGTCGCTCTAGCATTTATTTTTAATATTAACATTATTATTGCTTACATTTTATTATCAGAAAGATTGTTGTCTTCTTAGATGTATGCAATAGTTTTCAGCGAAAATCGATTTTCAACTGTATATCCAGTTTCTACGTTCCAAAAGATACACGGGTAAATTTACCACTCGTCTAATATTATTATCGAATATGAGTTGGGTTGTGCTAGACTGTGTTGGTTGATTTTACAACAGATCAACCTCTGTTGGGTAAATTATGTCGAATTAAGTCTCTTTTATATTTGAGACTATAAGGATTTATTTTATCTAGTGAAAGGTAAATATAGGTTGTTCATATTTAAGTTAGAAAGTATTTACTTGGTGCGAAAATTTGTAAATACCGCTCGCATTTGTCTACAAACTTTAAATGGTTAGGGAATAAGCAAATAGTGGTCGTTTATGGTCGATTTTGTATTTAGTTTTTTCGTCCATACGTAAATGGTGGTCGTTTATATTTGAACATATAAGTATTTACTTGGTTTGGGGTAAATATTAGTTGTTTATATTTGTGTATATAAATGTTTACTTGCTTTAGGGTTAAGTAAATATTGATCATTTATATTTGTGTATATAAATGTTTACTTGCTTTGATGTTAAGTAAATATTGATCGTTTACATTTGTGTATATAAACATTTACTTGTTTTGGGGTTAAGTAAATATTGATCGTTTATATTGATGTATATAAACATTTACTTGCTTTAGGGTTAAGTAAATATTGATCATTTATATTTGTGTATATAAGCATTTACTTGCTTTGAGTTTAAGTAAATATTGATCATTTATATTGATGTATATAAACATTTACTTGCTTTGAGGTTAAGTAAATATTGATCGTTTATATTTGTGTATATAAACATTTACTTGCTTTGAGTTTAATGTAATATAACAACAATTCTAAATAAAAGCTTATGTAGCTCTATTTGACTAATTCAGCTTAAGCTGTGAAAACAGTTATTTTAATATAGTGGATGGTTACAAGCGGGAGGGGAGATGGGATGTTGCTATTTCATTACCACAGTTAAGTAAATATTGCTCGCTTAAATTTGACTATATAATCATTTACTTGATTCAGTGCTATGTAAATAGTGATTGTTTTTGTTTGAGTCTATAAGCTTCTTTCTTCTTTCTGAAATCGATACATTTTGGTCGTTTATATGAGTGCAGGACAACTCAACACCGCCGACTCAGCACCTCCAACTCAACACCGCTGACTGAACGCCGGAACAACTCAAAACTGAGACAACTCAGGACCGAGATAACTCAGCACCAGAAAAATATGACTTTTTATAACCGAATAAAAGCTATTTATGAAGGATTAAAACCTTAATTAGTGAATTTTTTCTCTTTAAATAGGGCATTTGGAAAGGCATTATGTAAAATATGAACGACTTTTTTTGTTTTTTAATTATTTTTCATAAAGTAAAATTTAAATTATTAAATTATTTTTTATAAAAATATTTTAGAGTATGGATTTACTTTATTAAAATGTAAAATTCATTACGATTTAATTTATTAAAATAATTAAAAACAAAAAAAAACTGGTAGTACCTGTATATACCTCTGAGATGAGGTACTATGATTACTTATATTATTTACATTAGTCGGACTGTTATCTTCATCTTCATTGCCATATTCACAACGTTTCCACCGTTGTATGCTCCGGCCTTCTTCAGGTGATTGCAAAATTTCCCTTTAGAAACTTAACTCTCTAATTTTGTGTACAGCCCTACTGTGGCCAGGTATTGAACCCACAACTCTTTGGGTTAAGATACTGGATTACTTTAACCAAAATCCACTGGAGCATGTGTTCAAATTTACGCGAAACTCTAATCATTTGTTAACTCAACCCACGCTTTTATTCAAGGACACAGGCCCAGTAGATAAAAGCGTGGGTTGAATTAACAACTGATCGGAGCTTCACGGAAATTGCATCCACTCTACACGGGACTAAGATTGTAAGATTTTAATGTTACAGTTGTTGTGTAGAAAGACTAACTAAACTTGTCTACACTTATTATTGAAATATGGACTCGTCCATCCGCTATGAATAGAAGATCTACTCATGGAACGGGGGCAAAAAAGTGGGTCGTAAAGGCGTAGAGCTTTCCAGTCGTCCGATTGTCGCACTGAACTGCTGTATTCAGATTCTCAATCCGTGTTATGTGATTAAAAACTTCTTCACTCAACTTTTTGCTTCCAGTATTTTTCTTACAGTTTTACTGACCAGCGTTATATAAACATCAGATACACCATCCACAGACATGACACATTTCATTTGTCCGGAAATTTCTCGTAAGGACATTTATATACAAAACACCTATGTACATTTCGGCAAACATGGATAAATGTGCTCGCAATAAGACGTAGTGTCAAACGGACGGTTTTCTCCATGACACCGCTTTTTTAACTTTTCGGTAATTTTTATTTATTTAAAAAGCGATGATTAGACCTTCAATAAAACATACATATGAAAAGTAAATTTATACATTTTCTTGTTCTTGAGAATTTACAACAAAAATAATAAACACGATTAGATTGTTTATTTACACTATTCATTAATTATATCATTAATTGGAATGGTTGGCAAAACATCGGCCAATTGATTCAAACTTTATAAAATGGTAAATAATAAGGATTTTCTCAGATAATTCACATAATTTAGCAAATGTTTGTAAATTTATGAAAAAAAATTGTTTTCACATTTCTTTCTTTATAAATTAGTAAATAATAAATATTGCACTTCATTAGTTTTAATTGTATTAGTTTTTAAAATGTTTATCGAAAAATTGACTAACCTGCTCTACACATATTATGCGTCAAACGTCTGCTCATGGAACAGTGGCAAAAAGGTGGGTTGAAAAGACGTAGCGCTTCCAGTCCAATTAAGATGTTAAATTAAGATTTTAATTGACAATTAAAGTTACAATTTTAGTCGGACTGAACTATTGTATTCACAATCTATGTTTTCATGGCACAATGGTTAAAAGTGTTAGTTAGATCCCGTGTCAGGACCCAGAGATTGTGGATTCAATAACTGGTTGGGGCGCTGGAGAACTTGGAGAGGGGAACTAACAGAAGATAACTGATAACTGACATCCATTAGACATGGCACGTGGAACTAGAACAGAGTTCAGTTCGACATTCTACCTGAAGAAGGCCGGAGCGTCCAACGGCCGAAACGATGTGATAAATATGGCAACAAAGATGTGGACAATAGTCTGAATAATGTAAATACAGTTTATATTTGTAATTCGTGTAAATTTCAAAAGACTTACTGAGAGTTTGAAGGGGTTATCTTTCTTTGATCAGATATTTTATATTGAGTTTGATTGCATATTCAAATTGTAAGTTTGTTTGAAATAATATGTATTGCAGACTGAGTATTATGATGAAAACATGGTTTTACCGTGAATATTAGAATAATGACTGGTTTCGGGTAGAAAATTCCCCTCCTCACTGAAAAGGAATGAGTTAAGTGTCTCTTAAATAAGAAAAGTTCATCACGTGATAGGCTCACAATGACTTGGCGGGACTGTCATTCTGTATTTCTAATTTGAGCCTATTTTAATGGGTTTTAAAAAGAATTTAGGATTTTGAATCCTACATTTATATCTTAGTTTCAGTGGTTAATCTACTTAGAATTTCTTCATTTACTCCTACGCAGACCGAATTTTTAGGTGTAATATATATATATATATATATATATATATATATATATATATATATATACAAGTATATAACTGGTGCATAATTTTTGTTCGTGGTGTCAAGCTTTTTGAATTTTCCTATACTTGTATTTTGATCGGTCATTCTAGCTTTTGTAACAACGTTTTCCCCTGGCGAAGGATTGTTAATTAATTTGAAACTTTTAAAACCATTTATTTTACATTCAACATCATCACTTGATACGACACTGGAGGTGTTGAAACAAAATGGCTATTTTTGTAGTGATTTTATAACATATTTATGTTATCATTTTTTTAAATAAATAATTATATATATATATATATATATATATATATATATATATATATATATATTGTTATGAATGATCAAAAATAGTCTCCCCTTGTTTTGTTATTCCTCTCTTTGAGAGAGATATTTCTGTGTACTGCGACTATAAATGGACACTATACGCGAACCTTGTATTCTGAGTTGAATGATACTTTCTTTAAGCCTACACCTGCGTACTTTTGTCATTATATATATATATATATATATATATATATATATATATAAGGCGTATTAAAATATAGACCGCAATTGCCATACCCCCAGTTCAATTCGCAAGAGTCTGATTGATTAAATATAAAACATCGGTTCCTTTCGTTCGCTCGTTTGAACGTAAAATGAAAATTAAACTGCAACTTTTTCGTCCTTACTACTCACTAATTTACGTAAGTCAATCAATGATAGAACAGACGTTTGCGCAATTAAACACGCACATAAATCGATAAATAACCAACAGATATTGATTTTATTTCGATTATACATATTAATGGATCCCATTTGACAGAATTGTAGCTTTAATTGTCAATTAAAATCTTAATTTAACATCTTAATTGGAGGCAAATAGTCAGCGTGTACAGTAAAAAAAAAAACGATCTCGACGGTTTGTTTACATTTGTTTAGGCGCAATTTTTTAAAGATTAAAAAACTCAATTCTGAAAGATTTCTTCTTATAAAATCGATTTTATTGAACTTTATGGTCATCAAATATTCAAAATATTTCGAAAATGTCTCGGTTTGTCCGTTAGAAACGGCTCTTGACCGTTTTGTCGACCGGGTGTAATAACATTTTTAAATTTTTTGTCCGAACAGATTTATAATAGATTTTTATTTAAAAATAGAAGCGATTCGTTTCCAGTTCAATTCGCAAGGGTCTGATTGATCTCTATCTATAAAAGGCAGGATGTGTGTGTGTGTGTGTGTGTGTGTGTGTGTGTGTAACGATTGCACGGCCGCAATTTTCGACGGATTTGCACCAAAATTTACATGCACATGCTCCAAGTTAGTGGGAAGGCCAAGACCGACTTTGCATTTCCCAACTCCCATCGATTTTTTCATGGTTCTACGGCAGTTTTCATGTAGTTTGCGGTCATTTTTTACTGGCCAGAGTGAGAGCCAATAGCTGTCTGCCACGAATAGGCAGGAAGATTCTACTGGCTAGCGTGAGAGCCAACAGCTGTCTTTCATGAATGTTAACTAGCATACTAGTATGCAAAAAAAAAAATCGATAGCTGTATTCGTCACAAATGAGAAAAATTTAAATCTGTATGGTACTTTACTCCAATTGGCTCATTCGCTTGCTTAAACTCAACGTCGATTCTGATTCCGCAGAACTGTGTTTGGTGTGAAAAAGTATTTGTTGTTAAAATTCTTTTTTCATTTGGTTTTTACAGTTATGAGTCCTTTTTTAAAGGTGATCGTTTTGTGTTCATTTTGTTTAGTTCTTCTTTCGTAACAGATTTAATGTTTAGTATAGAGCTTAGAAAAAATTCACAGTGTGAGATAGGCAAGAAGTAAGACATGTAACAACATCAGCACGGCAAAGGGCACTCCTTTAAAGGCAAGGAAGGGCAAAAATATTTTAAGTCAAGTGAAAGTGATTGCTGTATGAGTAGTACGATTTTTTAATCAAGCACGGGCAACGCCAGGTCATGCTGCTAGTTAGCTGTAAAACAAGCGGCTTGATTCGTTATTTCTTAAGGAATATAATACAAGTTTAAAATAGCTGTAGCTTCAATTTTTGCTATATTATTAACGAAAGCCTGACAGACACGTACGAACGGTAGGTAATTACAAGCATATTAATATATAGAAGATATGATGAACAACGTTTGAGTTACATTTTAGTGACCCTCATTTCAATTTTCAAACATTTTCTTGAATTTCATTGGTTGTTAAATAAAAATAAGCTTCAAGAAATTTCCATAAAACAATAAAAAATTTGTGCAAAAATCGGCTCAATTATCTTAAAAAAAATATTTCTCAAATTCATCCCTAATTTAAATGTTTCAAGAAATCCTATTGGCTAAAAAATAAAAAATAAAATATAACATTCGCCCACGCATTTCTCAGAAAAATTTACCAAGCTGCTAGAGCCGATTTTATTGTTAAAAAAAAACTATAAATAGAAACAGCAAACGAATTTTCGTCACATTTTGAGACTCACCCACGCGAAGATACACACGGGAATTATGTGTCAAAAATTGACGCCAAAGAAACAAACTTTCTTTACGAGAGATTAGAAAAATTCATACAACAAACTTTTTCACGTATTATCTTTCATAGAAAAATCTTTTGTCTAAGTTAAATTCAACCTTTCAATGAAAGGCAGACAACTTTTTAGACATTGAACATTTCTGAAGCAACAAACAACATTTTCTCTAAAACAGACTTTTGCACACATTACAAACAAAGAAATTGTAAATTATGTATATAAAATTGAATTTGTTGTTTCAAACGTGTATTTTTTTGTCGTGAGTGATTATCGTCACCATTTCTTATAATTTATGTTTGTGGATATTGCATATTTTATTTGCAGCACAATCTTAAATATTCACGCAATCCACTACAACATGATAAAATTTTACTTTACCAAATATATTATTGTATATATTTCTAAGGAAAACTGATCTTATAAGCTGATATTTGTGCGGTCTGTTTATTATAAAATTATATATATATATATATATATATATATATATATATTTATATATATATATATATATATATATATATATATATATATATATATATATATATATATATATTCTGAAAAGTTTAGCAACCTTAGTTCGTTCATACTAATTCATCGTGAGAACATAGAATTGCATAATAAACTGTGAAAACCTGTCTAAGTTTGTTTGAGTTGAGCCAATTTTTTGTTTTTAATTTTTGCTGGAAACTGGCACAAACCTCTACTCGCTCAAACTCCAGCTCTAATTAATAGATACTCATTTTTATTGATTCCCTCCATGTTTGTCGTCTGGCTCACTCAAATCTCGATTCTTGTTGGACTTGTGTACACATTGTGAAAGGCAACGGAGAAAGAGAAACTAAATAATGGCGATAAAACAGAAAATAAAACAGGGGTTTTATTTCATTATTTTTATATCTTTATTTCTTTATTTTATTAGCATTTCGCATTTTTTACTCAGTCGCCATTACACCAGATTTCCGATCAGGTAACACGCTTGACCTTCTCCGTTTAAAGAGAACCAATTCTACTCCTAGGGTATTTTTCTCTCTGTCTCTCTCTCTCTTCGTCTCTCTCTCTCTCCGTCTTTCTCTCTATTTTTGGCTCTCTTTTCTTCCTCTCTGTACATTAATATATATCCCTCTCTTTAGTGTCGTTATTCCAGTTTTTACTATTTACTTTTTCTTTTATATTCTTCTTCCTTTTGCCTGAAACACAAGTTAATTTTTCTTTTTTTTTCTACTTATTTATACGATTTCTTTGGCTTTCTCCTTTTTTTTTAGTGTGTTCATTATTATTATGAGATTTTATTACACAGACACGCACGAACACACGCACACACAGACAAAGGAGATTCTTAATTTTAACGCCTCTAAAACGAAACTACTCTCTATTAATCATCTTAAATGAACATTTGTGCCTTTCATGAGCATGGCTGATGCTAACCTCCAAAAGAGCAATTAGATGCGCCTTCTCGTTGTCATGTTTTCCACTGACTGAAGTGGAATGCTTATATTGAATCAACTGCGAAATCTACCGCTGGTAAAATCACTTCACACTGTCGTGCTAAACAAGTTTTCCTTTCCAGAATGTGTCTTGCACATTTACAAGTTTACCATTCATCCGCGAGTCGAATATTGCAGTAATATCTGGTCTGGTGCTTCTGCTTTATATCGAGAGATTCTTGACAAAATCTAAAGAAGAATCTGCAAAGTTATTGCTCCAGACCTGGCATCTTGGCTTCAGTCACTCTTCTACCGTCGTATCATAGCTTCACTTTACTACGGTAATTATTCTCTTTGGTACCTCGGCTTCACGAATTTAAGCGCTTTACTAGATTAGCGGCTAGGTCGCATTATTCCACTGTTGAAATCGCTAAATGTAACCGTGACGGTCATCTTCGATCACTTTATAACCTGTTCTTTTATTGTCCTCTCTGTTTCTTTGACTCTCAGTAACGTCTTGTTTCCCAGTGGCTTTTACTATATTGCGTAGGAAGAAAAGATTAAAAAGAATTATATATAAACATATAGCTATAAGCCGCTCAAAATTTAAGTTTACTTGAAGCGGTCCATATTAAGTTACATCAACCGTCTCTTTCTGTTTTACAGTCACCTGGAACCATTTACTTTGTATTCGTGTATTTCCCTCTTTTTTCTTTTCTTAGATTTTACCACACATTTTTTTATTATTTTTTTTATTATTTCACCAATAAATTGTCATGTTAATCGTGGTGCCTTTTACTACCTCCTTACATTTTTTATCCTGCAGTATGAATTGTTTGCGCTTTTGTCAATTAAGTTTGCTAATGGTTTCTTATATATATATATATATATATATATATATATATATATATATATATATATATATATATATATATATATATATATATATATATATATATACACACACATACACACATTATGAAATGGACAAAGTCCGACAATTATTTTAAAACATTTTTTATGTTTAAAATTCATTTTATAAATACAAATATTTAAGTAAATGCTCTGTTTATAATAAACAGTATTAAACAACATTTACCGGTTAGAGGCACGTCAAGCTAAATGACGGTTCCGTATAGGATGCAGGTTCGAATCCTGTCGGAGGACGAATATTTTCTGTGAAAATTTCTCGGACATTCAGGCCGGTAAATGTTGTTTAATACTGTTTATTATAAACAGAGCATTTACTTAAATATTTGTATCTATAAAAAGAATGTTAAACATAAAAATGTCTTTATATATATATATATATATATTAATTATTCCTTTATTTAATTATTAATTTTAATTATTCAGGTTTTTCTTGTTTATATACTAATAAGGTCTAATTTTTTTATTATAATATTAAATTCCTTTGTATAATATTAAGAATTAAATAATAGCATTTATATAAAATTCTAAAATTTCTATATTCTACAATCTTAAAAACTATTTCTTAACTTCAAAGCTTTTATTTCATTAGGTAATTTTTTCCTATTTGAACCAGAGTTAACATTTTAAATAAAAGTCATTGTTAATCTTCAATCTTTTTAAACCTCTGCCTCGATTTGTATATATATATATATATATATATATATATGTGTGTGTGTGTGTGTGTGTGTAT
>OZ010601.1:58458599-58483599 GCA_963932145.1 Acanthosepion lycidas | reverse complement strand
CTTATATTATGGGTAATCTCCATCAAGTCCTACAGCCACAAAAAGATAGCAGCTTTCGAAAAAATATTTACCGTACCAAGCAACGCGGACTCCTGAAGCGATAGGTATACTCGGCATTATTCCAGTTTACTTTATGTAAGATATTTAATTTCAGTGGTATAGACCCTAACGCTCCAATAATAACTGAGACAGTAGTGTCCTAAACAACCCACATTCTGGCAATTTTGATCTATTAGGTTGTTGCAAAAATAATGTCGTTTTCTCACATGTGTTACTATGTGAGAAAACGACATTGTTTTTGCAACAACCTAATAGTAGTACGTTTATTTCTAGTAGTAGGTTTATTTCTAAAGCGGGTCAATCATTTTTGACTTTGATATTATCAGCACTGGAAGCACCCATGTCATCATGATCATCATGATCATCGTCATTATGTAACACCTATCCTGACTCCACGTCCTGGGTATGACGATAAACTGCATCCGCGTCCTGGGTATGACGATAAACTACGTCCAACAACAAGGTTTCAGATAATGTTTTCGTAAAAATAATGTTGCCAGCTATACGTTTTTGAAACAATAATGTTGCCAGCTATACGTTTTATGGAAAAAATAATGTTGCCAGCTGTACGTTTTTGAAACAATAATGTTGCCAGCTATACGTTTTTTGGAAAAAAACAATGTTGCCAGCTATGTGTTTTTGAAATAACAATGTTGCCAGCTACGTGTTTTTGAAACAACAATGTTGCCAGCTATGCGTTTTTGAAAAGATAATGTTGCCAGCTATATGTTTAACAGTACTGTATATTTAATATATGTATAGGTATATGTGTATGTATATATATATATATATATATATATATATATATATATATATATATATATATATATATACCTTAATTTGGCATTAAATGACCCACAGTGGTTGATATGCCATAAAACCCAACCAACCAACCAACCAACCAACCTACCCTGAGTCCACAGGATCGAAGTACTCCATAAGACCAGCCGTTGGTAATATAGACAACAATTTATCGATCGCACCCTGTATATGACCCACATTTGCCACAGTTTGTTCATTTTTGTGTATATCCTGGCTTTGTCAAGGTCTTTTCATGGCCCCCTTTTAAAACTTGTTCTAATCCAATCCGAGTGCTGTGAACCTATTTTTCTTTTCATTTTTTTATGATCGCTCGCGTCGATTACGTCTCGAGCACTTGCTACCAATCGAAAGGACCGGGCAAGCGTGCACGTCCGAAGCTGTTGACAGCTCCGTCAAAACTCGTTTTTATTCGAACCTGATTGTCTTGCTTCAACGATATGATATGTCACAGAAACGGCATCTCCAACAACAACGGTGCTCATTAACAAGCAGCTTTTTTTTTACACTTATTAGATGCTTTACTTAACGGACCGGTATCCTCATCTTGATTGTTACAATGTTTACAATACACAACGCTTCGGCCGTTGTATCCTCCGGCATTCTTCAGGGTTCTGTCTTATTATATGCTTGGCTATTTGGACCATTATGCTCATCTTCTTTGTTCATAAGACAGACCCCTGAAGAAGACCCGAGGGTACAACGGACAAAACGTTCTGAGTTTAATCACAAAGATGAGTTTACTGGTACGGATAACGAAAAAATCATTTTCGGCCATCTACAGATGTCTATCATATTGTATACTTTGCTATACCAACAAGTATACTCATCTTGATTGTTAAACTCAAAAGCGTTTCGGCTGTTGAACACTCCGCCCTTCTTCAGGTTTCAGCTTTATTATATACTTTGCTATTCGTACCAGTATGCTCATCTCAAAACATTTCGGCCGTTTTAATCGCCAGCCTTCTTCTGGTTCTTGTCTTACTTTGCTATTCATAACAGTAAGCTAACTTTGGTTGTCATGCTCACAACGTTTCAGCAATTGTAACCTCTGGCTTTCTTCAGGAGACTGTTTATTATATACTTTGCTATTCGAACAGGTATACACAACTTGGTTGTTATACTCACAACGTTTCGGCCGTTGAAATCTCCAGCCTTCTTCAGATGTCAGTCTTATCGTATACTTTGCCATTCGTACCAGTATATATATCTTGGTTGTGATAACAACGTTTCGGCAATTGTACCCACTGGCTTTCTTCGGGAGGCCGTCTTATTATATATTTTGCTACCAGTAAACATACCTTGGTTATTTGGACCGGTATGCTAATTTTCTTTGTTATGCTCAAAATGTTTCGGCTGTTGTACTCTCCGGCCTTCTTCAGGTGTTTGTCTTTATGGTCTTTCTATTCGAACCAGTATGCTCATCTTGGTTGACATACTCAAAATATTTCGGCCGTTTACACTCCGACCTTCTTCTGGTTCCTGTTTTATTATATATTTTGCTCTTCATAACAGTAAGTACATCTTGGTTGTTATACACACAACGTTTCGACCGTTGTATCCTCCGGCCTTTTTCAGGTGTCTGGTTTATTACATACTTCGCTATTTGTACCAGCAAACACATCTTTGTGATTATACTCAGAACGTTTCGGCCGTTTGCCCTCCGGTCTTCTTCAGAGTTCTGTCTTATTATATGTTTGTCTATTCCGACGAATATGCTTATCTTGATTCGTATACTCACAACGTTTTCCCCCCACCTATGGGTTAATTAGTAAGACTTGTATCAGTAAATTATTATTATTACCAAAAATATTCTTATACTCTAAAAATGTTTTCTGGCGTTAAAAACTTGCAACGGGTTGATAAGCCGTAAAAAAAATGAATCAATAAAAAAAAACCACTGCTCTCGCATTTTTCTCTTTGTCTTAACCTTATTTTTATTCTCCTTTTCTTTTCTTTTTTTTTTTTACTTTCTCGAATTTCTTTCTTTCTTATCAACATGGCGACTGTACATGTAGCTTGACGTTTTTGGGGGGTTTTGTTTTGTTTTGTTTTTTGTGTGTGGGGGGGGTGTTTTTTTTTCCTCTTCACCTAGCAACAACTATATTTTGGGTCAGTGCTTAAAACACATCTTAAAACATTGCTCAGTCCCCTGGAGGACGCGAACACTCCAACCGTGCTTTCTCAACCGACTCTTTCAATCAAAAGGCCAGTCGACTTTGATCAAAGGATAAACGCCATCTTTCGCTTCGGTGATCACAAAATACATCCAACCCCTGTTTTCGCCTCTCAATCAATTCTTTGTCTTTTACCGAAGACGAATTGCTGCCAAGGCTGATTTGTCAGCCATCTTGGACAGGTTTAAGGTTTTTCTTTAGATTGTCTTCATACGGGGATGGGCGCGTAATGTTGTGCGTGTATAGGTATGCGTTCGCGCATGCGCACATTCGAACGGGTGTGCAACTGTGAATGGGAACGTATCTGTGAGAGTGCAGGTGTATAAAACCTGCGTGTGCGCCTCTAAGTGCGCATGCGTATTTTCGCTCTTTTCTTCACTTAGCATCTTCGACCGGAAATGCTTTTAATTATTAATTATTTACCAGGAACTGATTCTATCTGTTGTCTAAACAGCTGTTTATCTAGCCGTATTTATAGGTTTGTGGACACGCAGGAGCTTTTTTTTTTTTGTGTGTGTGTGTGTGTGTGTGTGTGTGTGTGTGTGTGTGATATGTTTTCCCAGTTAGTGCTGTTCGATATCGTCTCAGGCTGAGATGACAGCGATCAGGAATGATATAGATAGTTGGCATTATAGCTCAGATTATTTTTTTTAATGATATGTCCCTTCAGAACGTAGACATACATGGCTCTCCATAGCTTCCTTTTCTTTATTGTCTGTTGTCATGATTTACTGAGAAAGAAATAGGGATTTACTGTTGTCGTCGACATGGATTGAAATTCAAAGTTTTCCATCGCTTCCACCGGTTGCCACTCAAAGCTGGAGAGGCCAATTTGCTATTACTATTTAACCCATAGTTAAGTAGAACGGTAAGAAACAGTTTCATGCCTTTTCGAAGGACATTTATGCAAATGTGAACGCAACAGATTTGAAAACACCTGATATAACAGGCACACACACACATACACACACACAAACATATATATATATATATATATATATATATATATATATTAGGTTGGTGCAAAAATAATGACGTAATAATGTCGTTTTTTGACGTATTTTTAACGTCAAAAAACGACATTATTACGTCATTATTTTTGCACCAACCTAATAATTCATGAATCATTCATACAAAAAACAATTATAAATTATAATTGCACCTTTTAATTGATATTAAAATAACCTATCCGCCGTGCAACTTTCGGATAATAATTGTGACATTTCTGTATTTATTGAATGCCACAATGACTGAAAAGCCTACCAGTACAAAGAATTCTCCTATTACCATATTATTAGGTTCGTGCAAAAATAATGTCGTTTTCTCACATAGTAACATATGTGCGAAAACGACATTTTGCACCAACCCAATAGTACAAAAACGCACTATCTTCAAATTTAAAAACTCTAACTCAGCGTTGCGACCGCGCGCTCCCAAAAAATTTCTTACGATTAACAATAACATATTTCTGAAAACATTTTTCGGGTTACATTTATACTTTCGTTGTTACCGAGAAGTAAAAAACAAAAACAAATCTATTTCCATACCTGATGATATCTGTATGAACAGATGAAAGCTTGTAAAAAAAACTAAAAAAAGACCTTATGCAAGTGGAATTTATAAACAGACATCGTGACATTCATCTACAGGTTCGGGGTTAATGTACTTTATTACATTTGTTTGCAAAGATGTATTCTCGCCATTTAAATCATTAACTTCTATATCTGTTTTTTGTATGAATTATTCATGTAATATATATATATATATATATATATATATATATATATATATATATATATGCAGCATATCTTCATTCAAACATGTTTCATTGAATAATACAGATAGATTGTATCTACTTATTTTTATACTGATCCTTTCCATTGTCTAATCAGTTTCTTGTTGTTAAGATGATATTCATCAAGGAATGCTCCGTAGATTTTTTATAACCCAAGTACTTTCGACCTTTTCTAAAATCATCTTCAGGGGTAAATTAAAAAGACAAGCTTATTGTAACTGCGATAAAATCTACATTCCGTTGCGATGGTGATTTTTAAAAACACACACGAATGGGCTCTGTTATAGTTGTTTCAGAATTTATCCGTTGTAATCATGGATTTTTTTTTTTTTTTTTTTGCAACACAAGCGTTTCAATATAAGAGAGCTGACTAGAAATTATTAGAAATGTAAAATAGCATATATATTAGCTTGGTGCAAAAATAATGACGTAATAATGTCGTTTTTTGACGTTAAAAAATACGTCAAAAAACGACATTATTACATCATTATTTTTGCACCAACCTAATATATGTGTGTGTGTGTGTGTGCTAGTAGGATAAAGAATTCGAATAAATTCATAAAATTCTTCCGACCGGAAGATGTCAACTTAGTAAACAGGTATTAATTGCCTTAATACAAAAAAAAAGTTTCCCCTTCCATTTTAACCGAAGACGCCAGCCTAACACACAAAGACGAAACGCATTGTAGTTAAAAATATTTTCCATTTTTCTCATTTCCCTATATATATATATATATATATATATATATATATATATATATATATATATATATATATATATATATATAAAATGAACTCTGAATACGGTCACAATGTGCTGGCTATGTTTGGAAAATTAAAAAAGAAACATTCTCGTAACTCTAGATGCATACATAAAAGATCTATACTTTCAGTTAGAATTAAAAAATTAAAAAAATTCTTGATAACGGCTAAAATATTAGCCGAAAGCGCTCGAGCATAAAGAATATTGGCAGAAGTTTTACACACTTTATATCCAAAAAAGAAAAGGCCTATAGGAATATGAGAAAAATAAAAAAATTATCCGCAGTACCATGTCGGTTGTATTTAATGAAACTTGTATAAAAGAGGGATTGCCGGCCAAATACACAGTCATCTACAGTCAGACAGTTTCGCTCTATCAGGGCTCATCAGTGCGGCTAGACATCTGATAGCTTCAAGCCGGTATCGAAACCCGACTGATTTGGTATCAGTCAGAGATACTACCTCGAAGCAATCGTCGCACGGCAGAGCGGAAAGGAAGTTTTAACGTTTTTACTATGCGAAATACGTCAGTAGCTAGAGAAGCTCGATTCGAGTAGAAGAGCATTGCATTAGCAGCAGCAACCACTGTTTATAAAATCACATATTTTTCTCAAAGAGCTCAATCGAATTATTTCGAGAGCATTTATATATATGTATGTATGTATGATAAAAATATACATATACTCACATATACTTGCACGTACATATAAATATATTACCTGATTGGTCAATTTTAATAAAAACATTAAAACTTACGCACACTCATTTTCAGCCTCTATATATATATATATATATATATATATATATATAGCCTGTATATATATCACGTGAGAGAACGAAATATTAACAAGAGAACACAACAATACTTACACATACACAGTAAAAAACCTTCAGATATTAGAGGCTATCTACATTAAAACAAAGCAAGCCACACTCAACAAAATTACATTTCAAAGTAGTCACAACGCATCATATTGCATCTAGACGTATGGTTCTGTTGTTAATATTTCGGTCTCTCACGTGGTACGACGTCATAGAACCGCATTATGAATTTACGACCTGCGTCTGCTATTCCACGACTGTTATCGTCGCATAACAATCTTCTATGTCAACATAACAGAAAGTCATTTTTGATGGGGAATATCTATAAATATATATATATGAAAATATAAAAATATTACCTCAGGAACTTAAATTTCACCTTGGGTTCATCAGGCCAAAATTTGTAAAATTATGTATTGACCTGATTACAAGTTGCAACTTAAGTTACGCCGTTATTTTTTATATTTTTATATTTTGTTTTATATAGTGCATTTTTACTGTATATTTTAGAAGGAAGTTATTTTGGGGTCATATAACTTCACAGAGACCACAAGAATTCCTATCGTAAACAAATGTCGAAGAAACAAACTAATATACTAAGCTGAACAACAGTTCGAGAGAAATTATAAAGAGTGGAAATTAATTAGTTGCTTGAAACAAATTGGCGGCATTGAAAGTTTAAAACGAATGACATCGAAACTGAGCCCTTTTAGATTTTTTAGTTTCGTTTGTTTTACGGCATATCAACACCTCAATGGGTTATTTAATGCTGACAAAATTTCTGGTAACATGTTTTTCTACAAAAATCTATTTCTGGGAATATTTTTTCTTGAAGAAATCTATAGCTGGTCATATTTTTTCAAAGAATGTATAGCTGTTTGTATTGATAGTACTTTTTTTTTAAATATTGCTGATAATAATTTTTCCTTCAAAAATTATTGCTAGTAATATTTTTTATTACAAAGTATTTCTGTTAGTAAAACCTATTTTTACACAAGTATGGGTGTCAACTATTTGCCCATAGCTGGGACCCTAACAGGTACTACCACCCCAGGTCAGGGTGGACCTGAGAACTCTAGTAATTAAGAGGTGGTTCCATGCTTCTCAAAACCACCTGATCAGAGGCCTTGCTATTGGACGTAGTTCATCGTCTTACCCAGGACGCGGATGTAGTTTATCGTCATACCCAGGACGATTAACTGCAATGGAGAAAGAAAATATGTGATACATCCTGAATAAGTAGATAAATGCAGACGTTAATATTGGTGGAATAGTTTGCATGCTGTTTACGTGCAAAAAAAAAAGGCTGGTAACAAGTAGAATAAAATCTGCGGAAAATATCGATCGATGAATGGGAACAAACACAGACATAACTGACTTATAGAAAACGGGCAATAGAACTGGATCTCTATGGAATCCAGGCCTCCCCAAAAGTCCTTGAGACATTTTTTTCACAGTAAGGTTCGCTCTGTACAAGGCCTACTCGTCAATGGATAGCTTATACAGATAGGAGAGAAAGATAACGGTTAACTCTAGACAGGTTAAGATTGTAGTGATCAAGGAAACATCCTCTTGGCAGTGATTCGCGGGAAGAAGCTGTGAATTTCTCATCGATAGGATGTGGGGGTTTCCTACAATGTAAGTGGCATGGTAGGTCCTAGCCGTGAAGGTTAAACCTGGCGAAACCAAAGAATGTTGTTGGTCCGAGAACTTTCTATGGTAGTAACGATAGAGAAGTGAGAGGCTAGCCATATCCCGCTTGTGTGTGAGAAAAGAGAGAGGTTGGAGGGTGTAAGATCGTTCTTCTCCCACATTGACTCGGAAACGCTTCTGAGCTTCTATCAAAACTGAAAAGTGGGAACCGGGCAGCTCCCGCCCAAATATGACAACAGTACTCCATTTTTTGTCTGAGCTGCCTCTTCATGAGGAGTCAGGTACAGACCGGAGCGGTACAGGGAGCCAACCATTTTACCTGCATCTTTAGTGATGGATCGAATATAAGAGCTTTCCCTTGAGGTCGGGTGTGAGTTTGACGCCCAAAAAGCACGATGTCACTCCGAGGGGACATCCGTTCACCGTGACTGACGTTGGGAATAACTTTAATATAATTTGTTGGTGGCAGTTTTAATTCATAGCTTCCTTTCTCCACGATTGCTTGCGCTGTCAAGGCTAAAGATCTCAGTTTACTTTATTATTTACTTATAGTAGAGGAGAGAAAACATGGGTTGATGCATTTCATAACAGCATAGGTATGAAATCAATACAACGGCTTACGGCCATATCGCATTGATACACCGGTTCCTGTGCAATAAAACAAAGTTAAGCAACGTCGAGTCAGTACCAAGATGGATGGGCGCTAGGGAATATCAGGTGCTGCAAGCTCGGATGTGTGTGGGTTTAATGGATAACGGCTTGGAATTGGAACTCGGAGAGCCGAGTTCAAATTCCAGTCAGGGTCGTTACATTCACTTACGCGCAAATACCCTTCGAAAAGGTATGAACCCGCCTCTTCTCCAACCCCCAACCCCTACTCACTGTGGTTAATTAGTCAGACTAGTATCAGTAAGTAATTACTGTCTACCCACAATTCTTACACTCTAAAAATGATTTCTAACTAAACAACTCGCAAAAGGTTGATAATCCATAAACAAAGTCAATCAACAACCTTGGTCATTGTTTGAACTCACGTAGATCGGGGCCTTTTCCCTGCTGATCAACGCTACTTCTCCCCCTCCTCTCCTTCTCTCTCTCACTCACTCTCTCCCCCTCTCGTGCATATATATATATATATATATATATATATATATATATATATATATATATATATATATACGGATCTAGGTAAATTGCTCGAAATCAATTGCTCAACAATAAATTGCGCGATATATATATATATATATATATATATATATATATATATGTGTGTGTGTGTGTGTGTTCAGCATATATTTTATATTATAAAAAACAATTTGTACAAAGAATTAACTAGCAACGTAATGTGATTAATCGCGAAATCACTTCGCTAACAAGACGGCTCTGTGATTTCTAATTCCAAGCCGTCATCCATTACACCACCCGCACATCAAAACACACATCACTTGGTAGTCACAAAACGGTCACTCCTCTAAGTTCTGACCAGGCAGTACGTTGCCTAACTTCGGTGCTCGTACGAGAACCGGTCTTTCAACGACATATGGCCGTAAACCACGCGCGTGCTTTCGTGTGTATGTGTATGTGTATGTGTATGTGTGCGTATGTGTGTGTGTGTGTTTGTGTGTCATAATATATACACATGTGAAATATGACGGCAAATGCTTATATATATATATATATATATATATATATATATATATATATATATATATATATATATATGGAAAAAAAAGCAGGGGTCGATGTGGAGATGAGTGCCATCGAAGAGGAAAACTTTTGAACGGAGAGTCAGTTATGCGGACATAAAATTCAGCTGGGTCCATAAAATCAGGCATGCAGATAGATTTCGCGGTGAAGAGTCGGCCTAATCAAATAGCGATCCCCATTTGTGCGTGGCATGTTATTTTGTACACATCCCTAGCGGACCGGAACGGGAAACACGGAATAATACAGCAAATGGTGTTAGGATTTATATAAGGAGGTATCGGGAAAAGATGATAATGGCGGCAATTGTTGTTGCCATTGTTGTTGTTGTTGTTATTATTCGATGGCTTAAGATATATTATCTATTTGGGCTGTTCGTAAAATTCTTAATGCCATTATTTGCAAAGAAAGAAAGAAGGAAATCGACAAGGAATCGAAGAGTCTATGGAGGGAAAATAGATTCACAAGAAAGGTAACGATAACCAAAAAAGAAAAAAAAAAGGACGCAACCTTTCAAGCTGTAAAATTCTGCTATAAACAAATGTACTATCAACATCTGATTTTCTAACAGCAATTTCACACAATGCACAGCCCGAGAGCCACTCAAGGTAGATTGTTTCAGTCAAAATGATAAACCTGAGATATATCATACGAATCGATTAAAAGATGGTTGGGAATGAAACTATGACGATAAGGCGAATTACTGCTGATTCACTCATAACCTGCAGAGGTCATGTTTGAATTCAAGGCATGAGAGTCACTTAATGTAGAGAGTAACTTTTAATTGTTTGATTTGGCTTGTTTTGTTTTACGGTATATCAACCCTAATGGGTTATTTAATGCCGACAAAAGTTTCATTGATGGTGATATTTTGTTTCGTCAAAAATCTATTTTTGGTAATAATTTGTTTTTTTGTTTTTTTTATTTAAAAAATGTGTTGCTGTAATAATTTTTTTTTTCTTCAAAAAACTATTGCTGGTAATATTTTTTTCCTCAAAAATGTATTGATGGTAATAGTTTGTTTTTTTTTTCCTTCAAAAATTTATTTCTGGAAATAATTTTTTACAAAGTATTTCTGGTATTCAAACCTGTTTTTATACTTTAATAGTATTTTTACTCCAGTTCCAAGGTTAGCTATTTGCCCATAGCTGGGACCCCAATAGGTGCTACCACCCCGGGTCAGGGCGGACCTGGGAACACCAGCAATTAAGAGGTGGTTCTATGCCCCTCAAAACCTCCTGATCAAAGGCGTTGCTGTTGGATGTAGTTTATCGTCATACCCAGGAAGCCAGATATAGTTTATCGTCTTACCCAGTATACGAATGTAGTTTATCGTCCTACTCAGGACGCGAATGTAGTTTATCGTCTTACGCAGGACGCGAATGTAGTTTATCGTCTTACGCAGGAAGCCGGATATAGTTTATCGTCTTACCCAGGATGCGAATGTTGTTTATCGTCTTACCCAGGACGCGGATGTAGTTTGTCGTCTTACCCAGGACGCGGATGTAGTTTATCGTCTTACGCAGGAAGCCGGATATAGTTTATCGTCTTACCCAGGATGGCTTACTGTTAAAATGGTAATAACGAATAAGGTGCGTGATACGGATGAAAGCGTGGGTGGAAGGAATCGAAGATTATGAAAATAATGAGGAAACATAACGACTGACACTATACTTCTAAGAGTTAAGACTTTAGATATTATGAAAGCATCCACACAGGAGTCCGTTCCACAAAGTGGAAGTTCTCCCGGGAAGATGTCCGAGCGGAAATTTCTTCTTACATTCCGAATACAGGGGGAAAGGCTGTAAAGGTCTGAACTAGTGGAAGTGAAGAACATTTGCCAGGGAAAGAGTGATTGAGTATCACCAGGCCTTTAACGTTGTGGCTATGGGAAAGAGGTGAATACAAATGGAGAATACAAGAGGAAGTGAACGAATTTAAACTCTATCGAAGCTGGAAAGTGTGGAATCGATGTTACGTATGGCACAAGGCCAAGCAAAACTGAGTGCGAGACCCACCACCCCGAAAAATCGAACTCACTACCGTATTAACACTCTACAAGGACTTCTCCTTTCCAATTTAGGAAAATTTTGCTCTTTTTTTTTCTTTTTCTTTTTTTTTTTTTTTTTGAGCAGCTTATCGACTTCTAGGGATTTTTTTTGAGCAGCTTATCGACCTCTAGGGATTTTCAAATGCCGAAAACAAAATATTTGTCTATATTTCTGAGATGAAGTATTATGTATAGTATTTACATTAGTCGGACTATTGTCCTCATCTTTGTCGCCATATTTGTCATATAAAGTTTCGGCCGTTGTACGCTCCGACCTTCTTCAGGTAGTTGGAATTTCGAACTGAACCCTTTATTTCGCTCACTGGGGTAGACCGTTCTAGTTCCGCGTGCCATGTTTGATGGATGTCAGTTATCAGTTATCTCCTGCTAATTTTCCCTCTGAAAGTTCTCCACTGCCTTAACCAGGTATGGAACTCACACTCTTTGGGTTCTGTCACTAGATCTAACCAACGCCTTTATCCACTGTGCCATGTGTCCTCAAGGAGAACGTACGGCCGAAACGTTGTGACAAATATGGCGACAAAGATGAGGACAATAGTCCGACTAATGTAAATACTGAACAAAATATTTTGTACGCAATTTTATTTTATTTTTATTTTTTTCGTTAATGATGATTTTAGTGAAACAAGTCTTAGTAATTAACCCATAGCTGGGGGGATGAGATGAATTTATACCTTTTGAAAAGGTATTTGCATGCGTAAGTGAATATAACGAACCCAACTGAAATAGGAACTCGACTCCCCGCTTAACAATTTCGAGCCTTTATCCATTGCACCACCCGCACATCCAAGCTTACTGCCCCTGGTATGCTTAAGAGGTCACCCATCTAGAGTCTCAACCCTACTTCTGTGATTGTATGGGAACCGGTGTTTGAAAGTGATGTAGCCGTAAGCCTTAATGTCAGAGAATATATATATATATATATATATATATATATATATATATATATATATATATATATATAAATTAACTGATTTAAAAATATGGCGATGGAACCATATTTTTAAATCAGTTAATTTATAATATTTTATGCCCTGTACATTTTCATTGAGCACTATTTTGTAAAAATAGAAATATCAATAAGACCAGATTATATATCTTACTGTTCTTTCTTTTTTACTATAATATATATATTAAATATATATGTATATATAAATAAAAAGAAAGAACAGTAAGATATGGAACTAAAGTCTTTAATTTAATTACAAAATTAAATTCGGACCTTCCATTTATGAAACATGGTTAGAAATGTGTAGCGGAAAAACCATATTTTAAATCAATTAATTTATATTATATATATATATATATATATATATATATATATATATATATATATATATAATCGACTCTCCCGTCGAGATTCGACGTATGAGGGTCAAGCAGATCAGTTTCCAGGAAACCGACAGCCCGACACCGGCACATGAGATTTGATTATAGTGGTGAAGCCCACGTGCAATATATATAGATAGATAGATAGATAGATAGATAGATAGATAGATAGATAGATAGATAGATAGATAGATATCAAGAGAGAGATAGTGAGGGGGAGAGAGAAACAGATAATTTCAAAACAGAGCTTCGTTTAGAATGAAATCTGTCATCATAACTGGAGAAAACTTTATATACAAGCACTTTATATATATATATATATATATATATATATATATATATATATATATATACCTATATTGACGGGAGTTAACCAGAAATGACAAAAATGCAACATGTCATTAAATGATGGTAAAATGCATTCTTAAAAAATTGCTACTACACTCGTAATAAATTTTGTTTAGTGGTTTTTATTGTGTCGTATATTGGTTTATATGTAAATACATTAGTACATTGGTATATATATATATATATATATATATATATATATATATATATATATATATATATATTATTTTCTATTTTAAAAATATATGTTTCCACAGGAATTAGCATGTTTCAAAACAGAAACTAATCTTTTAAATTTAATTATAAAATTAAATTTAAAATTCATAGCTCCGTTCCATTTTCAAGCGATATTTGAAAAAATCCATATCTCCGTTCCATTTTTTTTCCAAAAATTGCTTCAGAATGGAACGAAATTATGGATTTTAAATTTAATTTCATAATTAAATTTAAAAGTTTAGTTTCTGTTTTGAAACATGCTAATTTCTGTGTAGCAATGGAACCATATTTTTTAAAAAGAAAATAATTATAATATTATGCTCTACTGTTCTGTATCGAGTACTGTTTTTTTTTTTTAATAAAAATAACTACTAAGAACACCGGATTGTAAATCTTACTGTCCTTTCTTATTATTTTAATATATATATATATATATGTATATATATATATATATATATATATATATATATATATATATATATATATATATATATATATGACAATAGGAAAACTGTAGTTATTGCTGACGCGTTTCGTCCAATGTGGACTTTCTCAGAGCAAAAAACGAAATGAATTTAGTTAAAGAAAGTAACTAATAATAACAAAAAACAGAATGTTCTTAGCAACTGGAGGAATGTAGCGAAAGCTATTTTAATATTGTTAACTGAAAATAACGTCAGTTATTGTCACGTGTTTCATATTTAACGTGTTGAAGTTATTTTCATTTTTTTTTCTTTCCCATGTCCGTGTATATTTTCTCCTTTTCCCACTCGTTTAGTGAGAGAGCTTCTTGATTTTGTCCAAATGGGCAGAATACAGCGGCCTCTCATTTTGGGGTTGATTTTGTGTTTATATTTAGTTTGTTTTGTGGTTCATTCCCACCCCTCTCATTTTTCATCACAGATTTTTAAGTATTTATTATCATTAAATTTTACGGCGTGGAGCGCGTTTTGTAGCCCCCCCCCCTTGTGAGGATGCGGTATTATGGTATATGGAGGATTGATTGGTGACGGACGAGTTTTT
This sequence comes from Acanthosepion lycidas, assembly GCA_963932145.1. NCBI lineage: Eukaryota > Metazoa > Mollusca > Cephalopoda > Sepiida > Sepiidae > Acanthosepion > Acanthosepion lycidas. The sequence continues at coordinate 58,468,820 of OZ010601.1, read as the reverse complement.
GTGGTGAATGGGCAAATTATAATGAGTGAATGGGTCGTGAATCGGATTAGCTAGGTATAAGATAGTTAGTGAAGACCAGCCTCAAATCCTCCCTTTCATCGGCCTTGTGCCATACTTTTATTTATTACAATAAATTGGACGAAACGCGTCAGCAATAACTACAGTTTACCTATTGTCATTTATATTTATAAATATTGTCTTTTCTACAGGTTAACGCTGAGAATTTTCACATATATTAGGTTGGCGCAAAAATAATGACGTAATAATGTCGTTTTTTGACGTTAAAAATACGTCAAAAAACGACATTATTACTTCATTATTTTTGCACCAACCTAATATATATGTGTGTGTGTGTTCCTGACTGTTCAGTGTGTTCCGCCAATTTGAAGATCTGCTCTTCTTTTTCATCTTACATAATATTAGGTTGGTGCAAAAATAATGTCGTTTTCTCACATATGTTACTATGTGAGAAAACGACATTATTTTTGCACCAACCTAATATTTCTTCCCATCAACCAGGTCTGACAGGACCCCACTTATAATCCGGAGAGGTTTCCTTTCAACTATTAGAATTACTCAAGGTTAAAATCTCAGAATGAAGACGAGGTTCGAAAAGGTGCAACGATCCGGCGGATCGTAATCTCGACAGCTCAACTCGGACTTCAAGTGGAATTCGTATATACGATCCATCGCTAAAGATGCTGGGAAAATGGTCGGTCCTCTGTACCACCCCAGCAAGTTCCGGGCTCCTGTTATCCTCTACCTTTAAAAAAACTAGGCCGAAAAGGGAGTACTGTTGCCATATATGGGCAGGAGCTAACCCGTCTTTACTTTCCAGGCGTGATAGTGTCCTTGTGAGTGATGAATTATTTTCCGCCCTAAACCCCTTTCCTACAAACGAAACGTCGCAAGCCTCTTGCAGTTCTATCGCTATTTTCATGGTAAATGTTGAGACGAAATACATTCCTACGTTCCACCAGTTTTAACCTTCATGGCTATGACCCACCATGCCAAGCACATTGCAGCGAACCACCTTCATTCCCTTCGTATACCATTATAAATCTTTGTTCTGGGTAAGACGTTAAACTACATCCATGTCCTGGGTAAGACGATAAACTACGTCCAACAGCAAAGCCTCTGATCAGGAGGTTTTGAGGTGTGTGGAAGCATCTCTTAATTGCTGGTGTCCCCAGGTCCATTCTGACCCTGTTAGGGCCCCAGCTATGGGCAAATAATTAACTATTACCAGCAATACATTTTAACAAAATTATTACCAGCAATGCAATTTTGAAGGAAAAATATTACCAGAAACAGATTTTTGACAATACAAAATATTACCAGCAATAAAAAAAAATTGTCGGCATTAAATAACCCATTGAGATTAATATGCCGTTAAACAAAATAAACCAAGCTAATCTAAACCAAAGAATACATATTCTATTCATACGAATCTAAACTAAAAATGTTGTCGGCATTAAATAACCCATTGAGGTTGATATGCCGTAAAACAAAATAAACCAAACCAATCTAAACCAAAGAATATATATTCTATTCATACGAATCTAAACTAAAAATGTTGTCGGCATTAAAAAAAAACATTGAGGTTGATATGCCGTGAAACAAAATAAACCAAACCATTATATATCATCGTATACCATCGTATACTTTGGAGAAATATAGGTTCCACTCGAGCAGCTTCTTCTGCCGAACTATTACTCCGTGGAGCCAACTTCCAAGAGGATGCTTCCCCGATCACTACAATCTTAAGCTATTCAAATCTAGGGTTATCCGTTATCTTCCCCACATACCTGCATAAACTCTACCTTTTACTCTGTAACCCTCTACATGGAGTGGCTCCTGGGTCTTGTACATCACTGAAAAAAATCAGACAAGAACGCCATTGCTCGAATTACTGTAAATTACGGCGTCCAATCGACCTCAAGATTTTTAGCCCAACACTGTTTAACCCAACGTTATAGATTTAGGTCTATATCTACTGAATAGGTCGACTTCCAAAACTTACGGTAGGTTAGCAGTGGTTCAAAACTTAGGTCTATCGATAAATGAAGTTAACCTACAGTATACGATAACCTGTGCAAAACCTACATAAGTTCACAACTCTTAACTGTATAGTGAGTCATTAATCATACTGTTTTTCTCTATGTCTTTGTATACCAAGAACGTGAGAATAACGAAGATCGAGCTGTGGCTCTAGATATCTCTAAAGCGTTTGATAGGGTTTGGCATGCCGGCTTTCTTCGTACGCCTCAGGGATATGGCATTACAGGACGATTATTTTGACAATGCAATCATTCCTGCCAAAGCGTGAAATGAAGGTAGTCCTAGACGAGTTCTCCCCCAATCCGTTTCATTCGAATACTGGTGTTCCCCAAGGCTCTATCCTGGGTCATACACTATATCTGATCTTCACCAACGATCATCCTGATGTCATCAGTTCCCAAGGAGGCATCTACGCAGACGATACTACTATTTACTCCTGTCTCAATAGGAAATCTGGCATCGCTGTCAAAAGTAACTGGGCCGTTGGTCTTGAAAAGGACCTCCAATCTGTGGTTGACTGGGGCAGGAAATGGCTTGTAAACATTAGTGCCTTCAAACCGAAACTTCTCTCCTTTACCCACCATAGAGAACCCTCCCTGCCTCCCATCAGAATGAATGGCTGTTGCCCAACGCCACGACAGCGCCTCTATGCACCTGATTGTTCTCACGCTTTCCCCTGACCTGAAGTGGAATAACTACATTGAATCAATAGCTTCATCTACCGCAAGGATAGTTGATTCTCTGTGTTGTGCCAGAAGGTTTTTCTCGTCTGAGTCTATCCTTCAAATCTACAAATCTACCATTCGTCCTTGCATTGAATACTGTTACCATATATGGTCTAGTGTGTCCGCTGTTCATCTCAAGGTCCTTTCTCGACAAAATCCACAGACGAATATGCAATGTGGTAGATCCTGATCTGACATCTCGCCTACAGTCACTTTCTCACAGACGTGCGGTGGCTTCCCTCTGTCTTTTCTACAAATATTTTCATGGCAACTGCTCTAACGATCTATTTTTACTGCTTCCCAAACTGCATGAATTTAAGCTGGCAACTAGTTTGGCATCTTGGTCCCAACCTTTCACTGTTGAAACAGTTAAATGTAGCCATCACTTATAGTCCATCAGGCCCTTCTCTCGCACTTCCCGACAATGGAACTCCCTTCCTCTTACTTGCTTCCCTGATAACTATGATCTTCAAATATTCAAATGTAATGTCAATCGACATCTTCTGATGCCTTGATCTTGATCCCCATCTTTCTTTTTATCTTTTCCCCAAATACCCTTCTTTATTCTTGCTCTCACTCTCTGTAACTCCCGCCTTGCTTTGGTTGATATGCTGATATATATATATATATATATATATATATATATATATATATATATATATTTCTTAAAGACATTTTTATGTTTAACGTTCTTTTTATAGATACAAGTATTTAAGTAAATGCTCTGTTTATAATAAACATTTACCGGCCTGAATGTCCGAGAAATTTTCATATAAAATATTCGTCCTTTGACAGGAAATTTTCTATGAAAATTTCTCGGACATTCAGGCCGGTAAATGTTATTTAATACTGTTTATTATAAACAGAGCATTTACTTAAATACTTGTATCTATAAAAAGAACGTTAAACATAAAAATGTCTTTAATAAATAAATTGTTGGACTTTGTCCATTTCTTAATATATATATATATATATATATATATATATATATATATATACACAGGGTACGATAGATATTGTCGTCTAAATTACGCAAAAATGAAAATAACACTGATATCTCATTTTAACAGATATATTTGCCAAAATAATATAAAAAAATATCTTGAAATACTAAAGAGTAAATTTATTCAATAAAATTGCCATTCGCTTTAACCACGCCCTACAATCGACTTCGGATTCTTCTGCAACTCTTCTGTACAGTCTCCTTGTTTAAGTTGGTAAATTCTGCCATAAACTTTGCCTTCAGTTCATCTCTGATGTTACAAGTATTTTTATTGGCGTCTCACTCAACTGCGGCCAACACATAATAATCAAGGTGGGGTGCAATTTGGATAGTTAGGAGGCTAGATGGAAATAGTAATGTGGTCGCAGAATTTTTTTTAAAAGATATATAAAATGGCGACAATTTACCCATCGCACCTTTATATATATAGCCGATGATAGCAATTTGTCTACCTCCCAATGCCATGTCTTTTCAAGTCGGAGATATTCATGACTTTCCATATATTCTTTATTATCAGGGAATTGCCATGATTTTGAAAAAAGTGTGGTGAGGTTTCTCGTTGCCTTCTCAGCAGTTTTACATTCAGAATAATCTTCCTCTTACACTGGCTACTGTTCAAAGAAAAGAGAGCCCAGTATAACCCATAATGGGTAAATTGTCGCCATTTTATATTTTTAATTTGGCGCATGCGCATTTTTGTTTTTGATTTTGTCGACTGCACCGTATAGTTCTAATTCTGGCCTAGTTTGTTGCTCTGGCGAAAGACATAAACTTATCTCTCCTTCCCCATTAGGGGTTATACTGGGCTCCCTAAGTTCATGTCTTTCGCCAGAGCAACTAACTAGGCCTGAATTAGGACTATACGGTGCAGTCGACAAAATCAAAAACAATGTGCATGAGCAAAATTAAGAATATAAAATGGCGACAATTTATCCATCGCACCCTTTGTTTGTGGCACTCTGCTAGAGGTATGGTAAGTGGTGTACAGTAATTGTTAGGAGGGCTGTCCCTCTTGTTTGCGACTCGTTGGTAAAGATTTGCATTTTATACCGGCCATATAAGTCGGCTCCTGATTTGGAAAGATTTTTAGGCTTGGCAACTGGACATGTACGCCGCAATATACGATAGGTTTTTCGGTGGAAAATAGTTGTATGAGATAATGCAGGGGTGTAGTTGGAAGAGAAATAAGGCATCATTACTTTATGTAGGCTATTCTTTCGTTTATTTCTAGATAACTTCGGACAGACGTCAAAAGCACACACACACACACACACACACATATTAAATAACTTTATTTTCGTACGTAATAAAATATTTTCTACTTCGTGCATTTCATTATCGTTAAAACAATAAATTTGTTCCAAACTGACATCTTTATCGGCATTATTAGTTCAAAATTTCGCTGAAGTGTATCCAGATTGCCAGATACCTGAAGAAGTCCCAAAGCAAAATAGCTGAAACGCTGTGATAGTAATAACAATGGTGAGGATATTAGTCCAAATGTAAAAACGGCTAACTTCTCAGTAATTCAGGCAGAGAATAACTGATATATTTCAGTCTTATATACGGGAGGATCGAAAATGCCTCACCAAGGAAGCGTCTTTTAATTCATTTCACCGTAAGCAAGCCGGGAATGCTTATATAAGCAGGGGGTGTTATAGGGAGTGAAAAGAGAAAAGACTGAGTATAGGGAGGATTAAGGAAAGGATAAAAGCTGAAATGGATTCAAGAAGATAGAAGATGGTGATTGATGTTGCATTTAAATTTTTGAAGATTGTAGTTATCAAGGAAGCAAGTGAACGGAAGAGTGTTCCACTGGCGGGAAGTACGAGAAAAGAAACTGTTAGGGTAGAAGTGTCAGAGAGTTTGACCAGCACAGCTGGAGACGTATCTCTGACTGCAGGATATCTACTAACCGAACCACGTGATCAGATGTGGCACAAGGCCGAATTTAATGTGGTTTATCCGAGGCCGTAGACTCGGCAAAAAATTCCCCGTAGACACGCATAAAACGGGGTCGGGTAGCAGACGAAACTCAGCCTTTCGACATAGCCTTGTCGGGTGATCCTCTCTACCTGTAGTCATTGAGTTTGACCAGCACAGCTGGAGACAGATCTCTGACTGCAGACCAATATACAGTATTTACTACTGTATCTATGTGAATGGGAACATACCCATTATTGTCCGTAGGTATGCTACAGCAATATACAAAACAAATAAGTCCAGATAAGTCATTAAAATGTGAAATCGATACATCTTTTTATTTCTTATTTATTTATTTTTTTTTTTTTTTTTCGTTTTCTTCTAAAACAATTCTGGGAATTGAATATTTTGATCCACTTGTAAAAAAAAAAAAAAAAAAAAAAAAAGAAGTGAAAAGATTTTTCGGGGTCTGGGAGAATTTTTGTAGATTACCACTCATTAGACATTTGCAAAGATATTTGTGAGAATCGAAATTTATTGACTTTTATCAATTTATAAGTGTGTGTGGGGGGGGCTGTTTATAATATCGATACAGTGTAAAATTGATTCCTGATTTATAACTGAGTTATTGGATCTGGCTGCTATTTTCATCATTGATATCGATTCTGTATTAATATTCTTAATATAAAAAAAAAAATTTAAACAACATTTTAAGGGGTTTTTCGTAAGCATATCCACAAATATTATGGCGGAGATAAAAGGATATATACTTTTATTAATTCATGTTCTTTAAATACATGCATCCGTTTGTTCTTTATTTCAAAGAAATCTTTTTATATCAAAAATAAATATATATATATATATATATATATATATATATATATATATATATATATATATATATATATATGTGTGTGTGTGTGTGTGTGTGTGTGTTTTCATAGACAGAACAAATAAATCCAAATGACTCAGTAAAATATGAAATCGATTTTGCACTGAGCCAATACACATCCCCGCACCTTTGAAAATAATAAAAAATAATATTGGAAAAAATCAGGGGTCGATTTTACACTGTGAAAAAACGCTGCTTCTTTCTTTCTTTTTATGTGCCGTGTCCCTTCAGGACGTAGGTGGTTATGGCCCTCCACTTCCCCATGTCCCTTCTAGCTCTCAATAAGTTTTATCCCTTTACTACTTCCCCTAGGTTATGTTCTGGCATCCACTTGCTTAAGCCCGATAGGTATATCATGGGTTGCTGTCCCTTGTGTCTCTTTCCCTCTATCCACCCTGTGAGTATTAGATTCTCCAAGCCCGCCTTTCTCGTTACGCGTCCCAGAAATTTCATATGCCTCTTCCTGATGTTAAGTATAAGCTTCCTTTTTGCTTGCATCCTCTCCAAAACCTCATCGTTGCTCACACGCTCGGTCTATGGTATCCAGAGCATCCTTCTGTAGAACCATACGTCTGCCGCCTCGATTCTCTTCTTCATCTTCGAGGAGATCGTCCCACATTCGCTGCCGTAAACGAGGCCAGATATCACGTAACAGCTCAGCACTCTTTTCTTTGTCACCAAAGAAATCCTCCTGTCTCGCAGTACTCTGCCAAGGTTTTGGAATGCATACGTGGCCATGAAAGGATGGCCCTAGTCGTAACCCGAGTTTCATGTTATATATATATATATATATATATATATATATATATATATATATATATATATATATTCCTGTCTAGTAATAATCTGTCTAGCTTTTGGAATGTGTCTTTGGCACATCCCAATACATCTTTGGATCTCAGCGTCGCACTTACCGTCTTCTGTCAAAATACTTTACAGATATTTAAACTTCCGTACCTGCTTGATTTTAGTGTCCCCGATCAGTAGATCACATTTCGGGCTCATCCTTTTATTGAAGACCCTGCATTCTGTCTTCTTGTAGTTTATGCTTAGTCTCGCTCTCCTTCGCTACTTTCTGTAGGAGATTTTGTAATTTCTTTTCCATATCTGCTATCAGTACTTTGTCATCTTCTGTTGTTAAGATTGTGCCTGCCAATAATGAATCCTGGAAAGATTTCCATTTCTCTCAGAATTGCCTCACTGTATAGGTTGAATAAGTCCGGTGAGAAGACACACCCTTGCCTTACACCCTTTTCTATTTTTGTCTATCTGCTGAACTCATTCTCTATCCACACGGAGGCTGTTTGCTGCCAGTATAGGTTCTTGATTATTCTAATATCTTTCCCAAATATATCAAGCTTTCTGAGCAGTTCCAATAGATCTTTGTGGTGTACTTTGTCGAACGACTTTGCGTAGTCTATGAAACATAGGTGCACTTCTTTCTGTATTTGTATTGCTCTTTCTGATAACATTCTGAGCATGCATTACATCTTTTAAAATGATAAAAAATAACGTTGTAAAAAGTCAGGGGTCGATTTTATACTGCGTCAAAACGCGTCACCACATCTTTTAAAATGATAAAAACAAATAAGGTTGTAAAATGTCAGGGGTCGATTTTACCCTGCATCAAAATGCAGTACCACATCTTTTAAAATGATAAAAAATCAAATATTTTTCAAATCGGACAAATGTTGTACATTAAGGTCTATTTTTTTGCCTAAAAAATGTTCCCCTGCTTTTTACGTGTGTTCTTCTTACCGAAATTAAGCGGTTGCGATCCTGGCTACTAGTTCGATTGTAAACTTCTCAAAGATTAGTAGATAGACTGGTACTGACATAAAAAAAATACACTGCCATTTGTAATTTATCTCTGAAATTCCACCATTTCAACCGAATTTTGTCTCTAAAATTCAATAGCAATAAACACACACTAAAAGAAATAGACGCAAACCCGAAAGTCGGCTGTTCGGCACCCGGTGGCGTCCCGGAAGCGGAAGACCGGAAATTAACTCGGTATCACGCGGATATATTACGTCAGCAACGGAAGTAGGAAGGAACATCTCAAATGTCGGATCAATTGTGATGCGATTCCTTCTGTGTGTTTGCTTTTGTCCTGTTTCCATTCGGCCTGGCTCCGAGACATGTGACTTACGGAAAAAAAAAAACACGTGTGTGACGTGGACTGACCCCGCCTCATTTTCTCTGGGTAAATTGTATGTCTGTATGCGCGGTGTGGTAGGTAGCAGTAACTTACAGTCTTCTACTTTATTTGCCCTGTCGCTTCATGGGGTAGATATCATGGCCCTCCACGACTACCTTTGTAGCTCTAAGTGTTACTTAGCCCCTTCTCATCGCCCCGAGTGCCAGTACTGCTATCGAGTTAAACAAACTCAGTAGGGACCTTAATGTCTTTTCTCCTGTCCCTATTCTCTCAATATGTCCTGTGAGTGTCAAATTTCCCAAGCCGCCTTTCCTCATTATGTGGAGCCTCATACTAAGTATAATCTGCTTACAGCCATATCATATTGAAACATCGGTTCTCAGTATGATCACCGAAGTTAAGCAACGTCGAGCCTGGTTATTACCTAGATAAATCACTGCTTGGGAATACTATGTGCTATACTGTCCTGGGTATGACGATAAACTACGTCCAACAGCAAGAGCTCTGATCAGGAGGTTTTGAGGAGCGTGGAACCACCTCTTAATTGCTGGTGTTCCCAGGTCCATCCTGAATCGGGGTGGTAGCACCTGTTAGGGGTCCTAACTATGGGCAAATAGTTAACCCCCAAACTGGGGTCAAAACACTATGAATGTGTAAAATATGCTTTAATACCAGAAATACTTTGTAAAAAAATTATTACCAGCAAAACATTTTTGAAAAAAGTTATTACCAGCAATACATTTAAAAAAAAAAACTATTACCAGCAATACATTTTAAACAAATATTACCAGCTATACATTTAAAAAGAAATATTACCAGCTATACATTTTAAAAAAATATTACTAGCTATACATTTTTTTTAAATATTACCAGCCATACATTTTTTTAAAAATATAACCAACTATACATTTTTTAAATATTAGCAACTATACATTTTATAAAAAAATATTACCAAATATATATTTTTAAAAAATATATTACCAGCTATACATTTAAAAATATATATATATATATGTTTTCAGCTATACATTTAAAAGAAAATATTACCAGCTATACATATTTTTAAATATTATTAGCTACACATTTTAAAAAAATATTACCAGCTATACATATTTTAAAAAATATTACTGCTGTTCAAAGTCCTCAAGTCAAATGGTTTCTGTTGTGTATCAACTACTAAAATAGCCCCTGCAATTCGACGAGAAAATAATGACACACTGAACGTGTTGACGTTTCGCACTAATTCGAACGAAAGGTTAGAAAGGAAAACCACTTCAATGCTAGAAAGAGCGATAACAGTTACTGGACTTCAGAAACCTATTTTCCTGAAAAATTGTTTTAAGAGAAAGATTTTATAAATTTCAGCCGGGAATATCACTGGTGAACTAAAGAGCTACTGTTACCATTAAAATTAAAATGTCGACTGATGGCCGTGTCTTTTGCTTCCGAATCTGGC
>OZ010601.1:58426099-58456099 GCA_963932145.1 Acanthosepion lycidas | reverse complement strand
ATGCTAAGTATACCACAGACCGAGCGTGTGAGAAACAATGAGGTTTTCTGGAGAGAACGCAAACAAGAAGGAAGCTTGTACTTAACATCAAGAAGAGGCAGCTGAAATTTCTGGGACATGTAATGAGAAAGGAGGGCTTGGAGAATCTGATACTCACAGGGCGGAGAGAAGGAAAGAGAGACAAACGGAAGAAACGCGTGACATACTTAGCTGGCTTAAGCAAGTGGATGACAGAACAGAGTCTGGGCGAAGTAGACAAAATTTATTTAGAGCTACATGAGATAGGAGGAAGTGGAGAGCCATGATCGCCAACATTCTGAAGGAACACGTTATATAAAAGAAGAAGAATTGTTAATATACTTTAAGGGATCGTTCGCATTGACTCTCTGGTCCAAACTACGGTCGACTCCCCTTTTTTTTAATGAGGAAAGCCGGCTAGGAAAATTTAACACTCAAGTGACATACAAAAGGTAAGATGGATAGACAGAAACTTCCTTATGTAAATGGAGGGTAGAACGGATGCTGGTGGGAATAATCAGTCAGTTATGGGCCATGCGTGATAAACACTTAGGCGGTCATATATCTTTTGATACATGATTGGCGAGGCTGATTTTTCCCGCAGTAGGTTGCCATTTCTTTCTGCGGTAGATCAGCTGCCATCCACTAGAACCCTGTCTGTTCAGTTATTTAACCATAGCTGGGGGGTAGAGAAGAAGAGGATTCATACGAAGATATTAGCACGTAAGTGAATGTAATGGATTCGACTGGAATTCGAACTCGGCTCTCCGATTTCCCAATCCGTGCCTCCTAGTGGCGATAGTACGGGGATAAATATTACTTGAAGTTACGAAGGATAGTGAAATTGTGGCGGGCCATGATCGCCCACGTCCTGATTGTACACGGTACATGAAAGAAAATATTTAATCCTTTCACAGATTGAAAAATTGTCAGTATATATCAACTCATGAGATTTAATCGAACTATTATTTTCGTCGTTTTTTTAATGTTATTTCTCCTCAAAGATGTAGGCGATCATGACTCTCCACAAGTTCTTTTTCTTTAATACCTGTGAGTAGCCATGTATCCTTGGAAAAGATGGTGGAGTAGTTTCCCGTTACCCTCTCTACGGTTTGGATTTCAGAGATTTTTTAGTATGTTTGTCATCCAAGATCGATAGCCTACCTACCCATATGTTAGATAGTCCAGTCTAGAAGAGAAGAGATGGATTCATGCCTTTCCCAAGGGCGTTAGTGCGGAAATGAACGCAACAGAATTTGAATTTGAACACGATTCACCGATTCCGTTGTTTTTGGTTTTTTTTTGTTTTTTACTAAAATTCACCTCTTTACAAGGCAAGAGAGCCACCCAAGGTAGAGGATTACTGTTAAAATGGTAATGAAGAATGAGACGTGTGATATAAATTAAGAAGGATGTGGTAGGAAGTGAAGATTATGGTAATAAGAATAGATAACGATTAACCCTTGAATAGACTTGGGTTAAGACTGTAGTGATCAAGGTAGTATCCCCGTGGGAGTATGTTCATAAAATGGAAAATCTTGGGAAAAGGCTGTCTGAGTGGCGCTTTCATTTTAATTTGGAAATGGGGCTGATTTGAGTCCGTGGAAGTATTTTGATGTATCATACTATAAATTAATGAGCTCATCTGAACATTAGCCATGGAAATAGCGATTGCTTAATAACTGAAAGTGATCGAAGAAGCATCCTCTCCAGTGTTTGTTCCCCAAAGATGTGGTTCTCTGAAAGAAGTGCACTTCATTTGTACCAATACGAAGGAAATGAGGCTGATTCGACTCTGTACATGTGTCATGGTGTGCTCTGGCTGTAAAGTTCTGAACTGATAAAAATAAGGAATATAGCGCCTCTGAGCATTTGTCATGGAAATAGTGATAGAGTAACGATAGGCATGTGACATTTTATCTGTGGGAAAGGGGTCGTAGGATTGAAAATAATTCATCACCCACAAGGCCGCGCAAATGTTTTTGGTCATTGTCAGAACTAGAAAATGAGGATTAAGAGTGCCAGCTCAAATATAGTAGCAATTGTATCAATAATCCATTTTTGCCTGAGCTGTGTGAATACAAAAAGGATTGGCGATATATTCTGAATAAAATCCATTTTTGGTCTGATCTGACTCTTATAAAAATCGGGCGGTGGTGGCTGGCTGCTTCTATGCCTCTCTACTAATGCGGCCAATCAATCCCTGTTTGTAGACGCCAGCTCAGGTACATTTGTGTTTGTTCAACACCCACAGAACCCAGCTAAAGTTTAAACTGCAACTATGCTGAGCGGACCTTAGAGTTTCTGGGAGAGCGCATTATCTGTTATGATCAACTGTCTGAACAAGGCCTGTGCGCTCAAACCCTCGGTCACGATGACTTGTGCCTTCGTGCTAGCACAACCATTGACGGCTCCCAAATAGTACCGTCTACCCAATTTTATTCACATGGATTGGGTCAACCCGTGGTTCGGTTTTCAGGCATTTTCCTAAATTGCTGCAAACTGGGATCACCTCTCGCAGACCGATAATATGAAGAAGTCGTCTGGGGTACCTCAAAGTAGTGTAAGGGTTAGCAAGCTTGTTTCGCTAGAACAGTTACGACTGAGTAGTGCGTTCGATCTTCACTAGGTGCCCCCTACTTTCGGCCTTGTGTCACAAATAAGCAATGCTTGGAAAATCACTATAAAGAAGTCATCTTTCTAATAAATCGACCATGATGAGGCTCGAACGTAATTTTCATGGTCGGAAAAACAAGTGAATCAGTGTTAAATAAAAAATCATGCAAAAATATTACCGTAATTCCCCATGTTTAATACGCATTTTTTCTAAAAAAAAATAAATAATAAGGGGTGCCTATTATACACAGATACAAAAAAATCTTTAAAAAATTGCCGCAAAACAAAACAAGAATTATCATAAGACTAAATTAGAATAATATTATTCTATGTTTAAAACCAATTTTTTAAATAAGAGTAGGAAACGCTGGCCGTAATGAAACTGGAGAGATATAATTTATAGGGTTTGATTACCAAACAAGGGGTACGTATTATGCATGAGTAGAAGCATCTTCATACACTTTCAGCACAATTTTAGGGGTGTGTATTATGGATGAAGGTGTATTATACATGGGGAATTACGGTAATTATATTGATCTAAGTTAAGACTGAATAGTGAGTTCGATCTACAATGTGTCCTATACTTGCTACGCTTTAAAAAATCGTCATATCTTAGCAACGCTCCAAGGAAACCCTAAAGGATAGAAAGCTGTCTGACAGAAATGATCGTACACATTCTTAAAAGACACGGCGTATAGAAGACGAAGAATATCATTTAATTTCTCTTCTAGTGAAGCCGTGGGTTATTAAAAGTTCTGAAAAAAAAATAAAAGACTGCCATTTTGAAGATTCAAGTAAAACGAAGAATCATAGATAAGACGAAGAATAATCCCTTTTTCATATAACAAAATAAAAGTAGACACATCAAGATTAGAAATATTTTTACATAATACTTGTATTATGTATAGCTCTAAAACTATCTTTATAATACTAAAACTCTGCGAACTTTGTTTGCTTGCTTCTGTGTTTGCCATCCTGCACACGAAGTCATATATAGAGAGTGGGGGAAAGAAAGATGTAAATTTATTATCGTGTAGGAAGTGGCGGGAGAGAAGGAAATCGTGTGTATACATGAATTGAAAGTGAGATCAAAAGAACAAAAAAACGCTTTCTCTTTCCACTTCTCCCTGTTTCCACTTCTCCCTCTTTCACACCTCTCTTTCCACCTCTCACTCTTTCCACCACTCTCTTTCCATCTCTCTCTTTCCACCTGTCTCTTTCCATCTCTCTATTTCCACCTTTGTCTTTCCATCTCTCTGTCTTTCTACCTATCTCTTTCCACCTCTCTCCTTTCATCTCTCCCTTTTTCCACCTCTCACTTTCCACCTCTCTCCTTTCATCTCTCCCCTTTTCCACCTCTCTCTTTCCACCTCTCACTCTTTCCACCACTCTCTTTCCATCTCTCTCTTTCCACCTTTCTCTTTCCATCTCTCTATTTCCACCTTTGTCTTTCCATCTCTCTGTCTTTCTACCTATCTCTTTCCACCTCTCTCCTTTCATCTCTCCCTTTTTCCACCTCTCACTTTCCACCTCTCTCCTTTCATCTCTCCCCTTTTCCACCTCTCTCTTTCCACCTCTCACTCTTTCCACCACTCTCTTTCCATCTCTCTCTTTCCACCTTTCTCTTTCTACCTCTCTCTTTCCACCTCTCTCCTTTCACCTCTCCCTTTTTCCACCTCTCTGTGATTGCGTCCATAATTATTTATATTTCAACTTTCTTAAAAAAAGAAAAAAAAAAAAGAAAAGAAAACAATATTTTAAATATTTAAAAATATTTTTTGGCATATTTAAAAAATATTTTCAAGTGAATATAATTTAATTTTGGCATATTAAAAATATTTTTAAGTTAGTCTGATTTTAAAATATTTTAAGTGAATAAGATTTCAAAATGCGAGCTGTTTATACAGTAAGTATTTTTATTTCAACTTTCTTCAAACACACAATTTTTTTAATGTTGAAATCAACTTCAATGTTTTATAAACTGAAGCGTCAGTGGCCCAACGGGTCACGGATAGTTAATATTTAACATTGCACACAGACATATCAAGATTCCCAAGAACACTGAGAATTCTATGGATAGAGAAAATAAGCAATGAGGAAGCGTTGAAGATAATGTTAACAAAAAGGACTCTTAAAAGGATAAGTAGAATCCGAAATAGTGAAAATTTCTGGGAGACATAATGAGGAAAGACGGTTTGACAATTGTAGCATTAGGGCAGGTTAATTTTCACCATATTTAAAAAATGAAAATTGCACTCAGTGTGAAAGGTGGGATGAGATGTGATAAGTAGTAATGCTAAAAATTAATTCTTGGTTTTTTGGGGATTTTTTCCAATTTTTGAGCATTTAGTTTTTAAGATCGTCCGAATAATGTTTGGTTTGGTTTGGTTTATTTTGTTTAACGGCATATCAATCTCAATGGGTTATTTAATGTCGACAACATTTTTAGGATAGATTCGTATGAATAGAATATGTATTCTTTGGTTTAGATTGGTTTCCTTTATTTTGTTTTACGGCATATCAACCTCAATGGGTTATTTAATGCTGACAAAAAAATTTATTGCTGGTAATATTTTGTTTTGTCAAAAATCTGTTTCTGGTAATATTTTTCCTTCAAAATTGTATTGCTGGTAATAGTTAACTATTTGCCCATAGCTGGGACCCTAACAGATGCTATCACCCCGGGTCAGGGTGGACCTGGGATCACCAGCAATTAAGAGGTGGTTCCACACTCCTCAAAACCTCAGAGGCCTTGCTGCTGGACGTAGTTTATCCCGGGGTGGTAGTACCTGTTAGTGTCCCAACTATGGGCAAATAGTTACTCCCCCCAAAACTGATATCAAAACAATATGAAAGTGTAAAATTAGGTTTTAATACCAGAAATACTTTGTATAAAAAAATATTACCAGTGATACATTATTTCCAGCAATACATTTTTGAAAAAAGATATTATCAAGTATACATTTTTGAAAAAATATTACCAGCTACACATTTTTGAAAAAAAATATTAGCAGCAATAAAAATTTTGTCCGCATTAAATAGCTAGCTAGCTAGCTAACTAGCTATATAGATAGATAGATAGATAGATAGATAGATAGATAGATAGATAGATAGATAGATAGATAGATAGATAGATAGATAGAGATAAAAATATTAGCTGCAATAAAAAAATTTGTCGGCATTAAATAACTCATTGAGGTTGATATACCCCAAAACAAACCAAACCAAACCAATATATCTTTAGATAGATAGATAGATAGATAGATAGATAATGAACAAACTGAGATAGATAGATAGATAGATAGATAGATAGATAGATAGATAGATAGATAATGAACAAACTGAGATAGATAGATAGATAGATAGATAGATAGATAGATAGATAGATAGATAATGAACAAACTGAGATAGATAGATAGATAGATAGATAGATAGATAGATAGATAGATAGATAGATAGATAGATAGATAGATAGATAGATGAACAGACTCAGGTAGATAGATAGATAGATAGATAGATAGATAGATAGATAGATAATGAACAGACTCAGATAGATCGATAGATAGATAGATAGATAGATATGATCAGAATGAGATAGATAGATAGATAGATATGATCAGAATGAGATAGATAGATAGATAGATAGATAGATAGATAGATAGATATGATCAGAATGAGATAGATAGATAGATAGATAGATAGATAGATAGATAGATAGATAGATAGATAGATAAATAGATAGATAGATAGATAGATATGATCAGAATGAGATAGATAGATAGATAGATAGATAGATAGATAGATAGATAGATAGATAGATAGATAGATAGATAGATAGATAGAAAATATTAATTAGCAGCAATAAAAATTTTGTCGGCATTAAATAACCCATTCAGATTGATTTACCGTAAATCAAACCAAACCAAACCAAACCAAACCAAACCAGAATTCTAATTCTGATGCACTACAAGCGGAATATGCAGTTTTTTTTTCTGTATTCAATAAGTAAAACATGTGTAAAAAACACATTACAAAAAAGGTTACTCAATGAATAAGATGTATTAGATCGTAATTATATTTTTTAAAAATAGATAAAAGTGTATATAACATTATAATACTACTGGGCACAAATTATAAGACAAAATCGACCTGCCCCATTGTAATATTTGTGAGGAAAAACTTTAAAAATTCATATCAATTAATATGTAAAAAAAAAAATCAGCAAGATTTGTAGGAAAATGGAAATAAAAAGAACACATATTCTTAGAATCCGAAAGATGGAATTTCTTGGACGCATTATGAGAAAGAAGTTATTTAAAAAACTAGACACCTCGAGTTTATGAATATTTTTATTGATTAATCACATCATGTATAGCTCTAAAATTATAGATATTTATAAACTTTACGAGGTGTCAGCCACCAACCAAAAAAAAAAAAAAAACACAAATGTACTCACCCTTTAAATGAGAATAAATGCAATATTTATTAACTTCCAAATAAAACTGTCGAAATTAACTAATATCGACGTTTATTGACTTACAAAGAAGATTAACGTTTGAAATTAAATAATAAATTAAATTAAATGTATGTATAAAATATTCAAACTGACGACCATTCTCCAAACACAGCCAATAACGTTGACCACTGGAAATGAAGGAGAGTTTTCAGAAATTGTTGTTCATTCGCGGGTCTGGTAGATGACGGTCATCTTCCTGAATGTCGTTCCAGCGCCATCAAACTTATCTCTGATGGGAGGCGTCTCGTTGATTGATCTCTGCGGAACAGTCTTTTAAATTGTCTTTTAATGCTTTCCTTGTTCCAATGGCGGTGGAGTAATGGATAGCGGCTCGGATTGAGGAATCGGAGAGTCGAGTTCGAATTCCAGTCGAATCCATTACATTCACATACGTGCTAATACCCTTGGGAAAGCTATGAATCCTCTTCTCCTCCCTCCAGCTATTGGCGAATAGCAGGACAGACTGGGTTCTATAGCCTTGGATGGCAACTGATCTACCGCAGAAAGAAATAGCAACCTACTGCGGGAAAAAACTGCCTCTTCAGTTATGTATTGAAAGATACATTATCGCCTAAGCGTGTGTCATACATGGCATATAACTGACTTTCTTTGTGGGTAAATAGCAGGACAGGTCGGTTTCAATAGCCTTGGATGGCATCTGGTCTACCGCTGAAAGAAATGGCAACCTACTGCGGGAAAAAATCTGCCTCGTCAGTTATGTATCGAAAGATACATGATCGCCTACGCGTGTATCACGCATGACACATAACTGAAATGGATAACACTTCATGGCGCATTTTCTTTCTTCAAAAGTCGCACTCCTGCCATTATTGGGGTGCACTAGATCTGAAAAAAGAAAATAATTCAATTTACAGGAAGTCAGATTGTGAGTACATTTTTTTGGACACCCTGACTATCTATAAAATCCCTGTATTACATAATTATTATAAGGAGTGACACAGAGATATCGATGAGATATAGTGATAAAAATAACAAGGATACGGATTCTCGTTTTAAGAACTCGGAAAATCATGAGAATAAATCATCTCCGCAATTTCAGAGCATCTAAAGAAGCCATCACATTGTGGGATTTCTGTACGCACGCAAAGATTCCCGGATTTTTTTAAGCAACTAATACTGTTCTTTTGATTGTTTATTTGTTTGCCATTCTATGCTATTCGAACTTAAACAAACATTTTTCAAGCGTAGATATTATCGAAATGGATAAGTCGTCACTTTTGGTTAAATAAACGGGAATTCCCTCGCTGGCTTTTCATTCTTCACACACCCACTCTCTCACTTTCACTTTCACTTTCTTCTACTTCTTCTTCTTCTTCTTCTCCTCCTCCTCCTCCTCCTCTTTCTTCTTCTTCTTCTTCTCTACCATAACCTTCCCCTTCCCAAAATATTTATTTTGCTAGAATTGTGTGCGCATCTATGAGATTATAGCAATAGCCATTAAAAAAATAAAATAATAAAGGAAAAGTTCCTCGCACGTATATTGTAGTTATCCTCTTGCCACACCCAACACTACCCCTAAATTATGCCTATATGTGGATATATGCATATATGTATGCCCATACACACACACACACACACACATATATACATACATACATATATATATATATATATATATATATATATATATATATATATATATAATTCAACCTGTTTTCTTATTTGTTAACATTATGTAAATTAAAACGCGAACCATTATTTTGCACATTAAAATTTTCCTGCCTACCTCTAAAAGAATCCAGATAAACACGAAATAAAAACGATAAAATAAAGTTTCATGTATATAATGTTTTGCCGGTTATTTAAGTAATTAAATTTAAAATTCTCTCATTTAAAAAAAAAATACACAAAGACGGAATAAAAGATGTTTTATAAATCGCGCGTAGCTTTTCTTGCAAAAATTGTTTATAATTCATTAAAACCCGTGCCAAAATTATATTTTGAAGGAAAAATACTCCAAAAATTCTAAAGTCTTTTTCATTTTTCCAATTTTTTTTTTTTTTTTTTGTTTGTCCACACTGCAATTCATTATTGTCATTAAGAATAATAAATCTTCAATATTCGATAATTGAAAAGGTCTCAACTTCAACTTTTGATTCATTTAGTGGGAGAGAGAAAAAAATGTCGAGGAATACTTTTTTAAAGATTATTTTTATAAGAAGTTATTCAAGTATTTGCATCAGAAAAATTAGTTCGCGGTGCACCGGATGCCTTTTGTAGTTCTCTGATATGGAACATGAAATATTTCTGTTTACCGAACACCAACCCATTGGCAATCAACTATATATTTACAGACTGACGTATTATCATCTTACAAGTATTCAAAGAGTCTATGGCGCCTCTGTGTTGGGTAATAATTAGGGAGACTAGTCTGGTTGTTCATTGGAAATGAGTTTGATTCTCACTAGGTGCCTAATACAAAATTTGACTTTTAATAAGCCAAAAGTACTAATATATAAAATCATGAAAATCAGTCAGAGTTTGTGTCTCTTCTCACGAAAATAAGTATTGACACATGGATATTTTTCCATACAAGATCGAAATATGAAGACTTTGGAAATCAGCTACACATTATTGTCCTACAGATACTCAAAAAGTTTCTGGGCCTCGATATTGGCTTATGAGAGCGGTTGAGGTGCCTCGTCTTCGAGTAATGGTTAACGAGTCTAATCGCGTTCACTATTGCTACTGGCTGGTGAGTTCGATTCTCATAGGGTGACATATGCAAAATTCAAAATTTTAATAACCCAACACGAGTTCAGGGACCTCGCCTTGGGGTAATGGTTAACGAGGCTAGTTTCGTTGATTATTACTATTAGCTGATGAGTTCGATTCTCACTGGGTGCCATAAGCAAAATTCAAAATTAAATAACCCAATAAGGGTCAAGGTAACTCGCCTTCGCCTCGAAACTTGTCTCGTTGACCATTACTACTGGCTGGTGAGTTCGATTCTCACAGGGTGCCATATACAAAATTCGATATGAAATTGCCCGACAATGGTATCTATCTTATGAAAATCCACCAACCTAGCCAGAATTTATGTAACTTTCCGCAAATCGGTGAAGTGGTACATGGACATTTTTATAAGGGAATCCAAACACAAACCCCTTGACAGCTACATATTTACGGACTGACGTATTTGCTTGGCCGTGTAAAAATAAATATATGCCCATAAGAAGAGACTACTGTAGTAATAAACAAAGGTATATTAATCTTTGACTAAACTTAGGAATTTGGGAGCTGCTCCAAAAGATTTTGTCTTCGTTTGGTACCTGCAAATCTAAGTGTGGCACAAAATACTGTTTTTTCTGCTAATCTGTAGCAATCTTTGGATTGCTACAGATTAGCAGAATCTTATGATTTCCCACCTTCTGAAGGAACACAACACATGAGAGAAGAAAAATGGTTTCTACAGAACTGCGCTAAACGGGACCGGGAATACTGTGATGCGAAAATTTTATAACTGGGGAGGGCGTGTCCTTTTTGGTAAATAAATTTTTAACTTCCTTGTTAAAAAGATTGGTTTGGATTTGAACGCCAACCTCTGGAACGAGATATAAATAAACTCAACCACGAAGAAAGTTTTTTTTTTTTTTTTTTTTTTGTTCTTTGTTTTTCTGTTGCAACATGATTCCAGTGCTTCCTCAATTATCCGTACCACGATTATCCGTACCTCGATTTTCCGGACTCCGGTTATTCATACCTCGATTTTCCGGACTCCGATTATCCATGCCTCCATTTTCCGGACTCCTATTATCCATACCTCCATTTTCAGGACTCCTATTATCCAGGCATCCATTTTCAGGACTCCTATTATCCGTACCTCCATTTTTCGGACTCCGATTATCCGAACGTGAAATGAAGAAAAAAAAAATTAAATCATCCGAACACTTTTATAATATCCAAATTAAAACCATTCATTTGAAACAAGCGTTTTGAGAATATTGAAAACCATGCTCAACATTTGATAAAAACCCTGATAAAATCTATTCAAAACAGAGATCATGGCATACGCAACTTTTGGGTGCATTTTTTTTTTTTCATAAAAAATAAACGAACAAATTCGCTATGACTCAGTTATCTATTTGTGCTTACGCGCAAATAATCGCTTTCTCTAAAAGAAATCTCCTGCTTAACCCTGGTGATTAGAATATATTTAGTTCATTTATGTGTCATGCGGGATACACTGATTGGCGATCATGTATCTTTCGATACATGACTGACGAGGCAGATTTTTTCCCGCCGGAGGTTGCCATTTCTTTTTGCGGTAGACCATTTGCTATCCAAAGCTATAGAACCCGATCTGTCCTGCTATTTACCCATAGCTGGGTAGGGGGGGATCCTTAAGAAGAGTCTTCATATCTTTCTCAAATCGACTGGAATTCGAACTCGGTTCTTCGATTCCTCAATCTGAGCCGCTATCCATTACTCCACCGTTCCATACCTTGACTTACCGAACTTCATTTATCCGGGCGTAAAATGAAGAGAAAAACTGAAATCGTCTGAACATTTTTCAATTCTCGGAATTAAACCCATTCTTATATTTCATCTCAGACAAAAGTTTTTGAGAATTTTGATAAAACATACTAAAGAATTCCGATTCATTCTTGATAATTGCTTTCATACAAAGAACATAGATTTCCATTCTCAAAGCTTGGTCAGGCCAGAGATTATGTCTAATGCATCTCTCAGACTCTCGGTATGAACTCTTAAGTGACCAGAATTTTAGAATTTACTCAAGGTCAAGATTTGATTAAAAAAATTAATAAAAAAACGCTGGTAAACGCAATTCAATTAATTCTTGTTAATTTGCTCTTTATTTTCATACAAAGAAACTAAATTTGAATTGGTCAAACTAGAGATTATGGCTTACAAAACACTCACATGACACATGCACATCAGGCTTCAACTGGAAGGGGAATGTTTTTCTGTTTGCCTATTCAATAGTCAGAAACAGACAAAAATTGACGCATTTTTTCATCAAAGATAAACTTGACAAAACCTTGAACAAAGAGTTTTAAGAATTCAGGAAAAAAATATTAAACATTTGACAAAAATGCTGATTAATTCTGGTTAACATCCCTGTTGTTTCCATACAAAGAACTTTGAATTATCACAGCTTGGTCAGGCCAGAGATTATGGCTTACGAAACTGACCGGTGTGAGTGACACACGTGAATCATGCTGCAATGAGAAATGAAATGGGAAAAGGACTGTCTTTTTGCCTGCCTGCCTGCCTGCCTGGCGCGTCGCCGGATAAAAAGACAGAAACTGCCGATATTGGTTTTTGTCATCCTGGGTATGACGATAAACTACATCCGGTAGCAAATCTTCTGATCTGGAGTTTGGCGGTGTTGAGAAGCGTGGAACTACATCTTTACTGCTGTTCTCGGGGTGGTAGCACCTGTTAGGGTCCCAGCTATGGGCAAACAGTACATTTTTTATAATAAAATGAGCAACAATACATTTTTATAGAAAGATGACAATCAATGTAACACTAAAAAGTATAAAAATAGATTTTTATAGTAAAATTACCAACAGTATATCTCATGACCTACAAACTATATATCTAAAGGAACATATATACCTTACCATAAAAGTGTAAAATTATGTACAAAATATCTGTAGTTGAAAGCATAAAATTACCTACATCAAATTTATATTTCGGCATTTAAAACCTAGAGAGGTTGATATGTCGCTAAACAAAATCAACCAACCAACGATTGTTTTGATTAAAAATAAACTAGAAATAAATTTGAACAGGGCGTTTGAAAATGTTATTTGATGATATAAATGTTAAATTTACTTCGGAAAATGTCTTTTATTTTTCATTCTTTTTCGATAATATAGATCTTCAATTATCTAACATTTTGAAATATCCGAACATAGTTTTTCAATCCTTGTCTCAAGATGTCCGGAAAAACAAGTAATGTATTTGCTTTTTATGTTTTATTGTTTTTGTTGACCCGTTTCTTCCGCCATTTTGTATTATGATTTTTCAACTTTATAATTGTCAACAATCAAGAAAAAAAATGTTCGCTTCTTTTTTATTTGTCCTTTTTACTTTCGTTTTTTTTTTTTTTTTTTTTTTTTCGATTAAAGCAAATATATTGCCTGGCGCATAAAGCCTGAACAAAAAAAAATATCTAAACGCAGTTAAAAAAATAAATTAAAAAAGCGAACCATCTTTGTTCCGACCTGCTGTATACGTTTGTTTTACGCCCTTTTTTTATTTTATATATATATATATATATATATATATATATATATATATATATATATATATATATATATATTACACTGTCTTTTCTTACTACACAGACAGCTCCACATTCATCCACTCATTAATTTATTTTCTTGACATCACTGTTTTATTTCTTTCATTAGTTTGATTCTATCTATTTTTCTTGTTTATTTTGGCGTACCTTTTCCAACACTTAAGGGATAGTGGGGGTAACTTGATTTGGTTATGTAAACCACTAATTTACGACTTTGTCGTTAAGAACAAACGATAGTCAGAAAAATATATTTTTAAAAATGTCAAAAAAAGAATTTAAAAAAAATAGCAAGCAATGAAAAAATGTCGAGAGCAAACAAACAAAAAAAGGTGTGAAAGCCAGGAAGAAATGAAAAAAAAAAAAAAAAAAGAAAAGAAAAGAAAAAATGAGACAAAATGGCGGACGGTAGCAAGCAGAGAATCCGTATACGGAAACGTAAGCTTTTATTTAATTCTCCTGCGTACGGCAGAGTAACGCCGAGAGGTACGAACGGTCACACGCACGACACACGATTGACAAAATGGCGAGGTGAAGCGAAAATCAAAGAAGTGAAGGAAGGAATTAACAGAGCAGAAAAAGAATGGGTGTGACACGGGCAGATATTGTATTTGAGCGTAATAGGCAAGACCATTAGAATAATTACGTCTTCACTCTGCCATTATCGGATTTTCTGTGTGTTGTCAGAGTTGGAAAATGTTCAGAAGTGGAGAAGAGAAAATTGCTCGAACCCACAGTGACATTTCTCTGATTTATTTATTTGTCTACTTATTTATAGACTTCCGTTTCCGTTTTATAATAATATTAGTCGTCGGGCTTGTAACTGTTTCGTAATGTTATTTCATTGTAGCTTTGAGCCCCAGGCATCAGCGCGATTCTTTGTGAATAGATAACAACATTTGACTGCCATCCTTGTGTAACTAGAGCATTTCCGGAGCGAAAGTTCCTAGTACGTAGATAATTCCAAACTATCCTCCGCTCGTAAATGTATTCAGCCATTATTACTACTATTATTAATACTACTACTACTACTACTAATAATAATAATAATAATAATAATAATAATAAGAAGAAGAAGAAGAAGAAGAAGAAGAAGAAGGAGAAGTAGAAGAAGAAGAAGAAGAAGAAGAAGAAGAAGAAGAAGAAGAAGAAACTTTATTGAGTAATACAGGAAGACAACAAATTCAAAAGTGAATTTCAAGTGTGTGAAAAAGTGCAAATAAACCATAATACTCCTAGGGTAGCGGTAAAAGAACCTAAAGAAAAGAAAGCAAATTCAATAGACCAAATGCAGAAACGATACATCTCTTCATAGTCAATACTCTACCCGCACCAAACAATATGGTGTAGATAAACCCAGTACCCATCAGTGGTTAAGTAGTACAGGGCTAAAAGCTAGGACTGAAGGTTTTATTCTTGTTACACAGGGCCAACTAACTAGAAATTCCCAAGCACACATACTGATAAATTGTGTTAGCCCCAAATGCAGATTCTGTGATAAATATCCAGAAACAGTCGACCATCTTGAATCAGGTTGCACGGGTTTAGCACCCAAAGAATATAAAAGTCGGCATTATAGGATAAAGGAAAATATGCAACGTTTACAAGAAGTGAAGCTGCAAGACATTGGTATGAACATTACACAGAACCTGTTATGGAGATATGATCTGTAACAATTTGACACGGACAGAACAATCAAATCTAATCCCACAGGCATTGTGAACAAAGACCACATAAAACAGAATGTGCTTTCTTATTGACATGGCAGTCCTTGCAGATTGTAATGTATCTTTGAAGTTCCGCAAAAAAAAAGAAATGCCAAAATAAAAGGATCTTGAAGTGGAAATCTCAAAAATGGGACACATAAGGACATTAATAATTTCAGATTGATTGAAAAATGTTTCAATAAACTCATTGAAGTGATTCCTGGTTGTTCCTGTCTTAAAGAAATACCAAAAAATTGTACTCACAAGCACAGCTCACACATTACGAAGAGCTTTATCTGTGTGCAACGCGTGTGATCTTACGTGCTTTTTGGTGGGTAGGTGTTTTTTTGTTTGTTTGTTTTTTTGGCAGGGGGGTCGAAAATGATCATTGGAAAATATCATGTAACCATTTCTGACATTTGGTCTCTTGTTGGGACCAAAAAAAGAAACGTGTATACAACAGACATCCAAAGAAATAATTACTAACAGCAATAATTCTGGGCCTAATCGGCGATGATAGAATGTCTTTAATAATAATAACAATAATAATAATCATGATAACAATAATAATAATAATAACAATAATAATAATAATAATAACAATAATAATAATAACAATAATAATAACAATAATAATAATAACAATACTAAAAATAATAATAATAATAACAATAATAATAACAATAATAATAATAATAACAATAATAATAACAATAATAATAATAATAATAATAACAATAATAATAATAACAATAATAATAACAATAATAATAACTATAATAATAATAGTAATAATAACAATAATAATAATAACAATAATAATAACAATAATAATAATAATAACAATAATAATAACAATAATAATAATAATAATAACAATAACAATAATAATAACAATAATAATAATAATAACAATAATAATAACAATAATAATAATAATAATAATAACAATAATAATAATAACAATAATAATAACAATAATAATAATAATAACAATAATAATAACAATAATAATAATAATAACAACAATAATAATAACAATAATAATAATAATAACAATAATAATAACAAAAACAATAATAATAACAATAATAATAATAACAACAATAATAATAACAATAATAATAATAATAACAATAATAATAATAACAATAATAATAATAATAATAAAATGATCAAGGAAACCTGCGGAAATTTTATCACTAGCGACTTCGACGAATACCTTAAAAAACAAGTCTGAAAAAATATCCAGATTCAACCGACATTTCAACCCTTAAAACGTATAATTTAATAACGGAGTTGGGGTGTGTAAACCATATTACAAGATTTTATACGAATCTCTTTGATTAATAGTTCTTACTAACTACTACTAATATTATAACTATAACGTTGGTGCAAAAATAATGGCGTTTTCTCACATAGTAACGTATGTGAGAAAACGACATTATTTTTGCACCAACCTAATACTACTTTCTTTTCAATGATGGTCACATTTACAATGCTTAAGAGCCACTCAAAGTAGAAGGTTACAGAGTAAGATGTACACTTGATTGGAATAAGAAGGAAAGATAATGGCTAACCCGTGACTTGAACAGGTTAAAATTGTAGTGATCGAGGAAGCATTCTCTTGGGAGTCGGTTCCACAAAGCAACGAATCGTGGGAAGAAGTTGCTCGAGTGGAACTACCATCTCTCCAATGGAATACGAAGGGAATGAGGGTGGTTTGATACAATGGGCGTGGCAGGGTGAATCTTAGCCTTGAAAGTTAGAAATGGTGGAACCGAGGAATGTAGTTCGTCCGAGCACTTTCCATGGAAATAGCGATAGAGTGACTTGCGGTTTTTCGTCTGTTAGAAAAGGGGTTGTAGGTTGGGAAGTAATTTGTCACCCACAAGGATGCAGACACGCTTTTGAACCCTATCGAGACGGGAAAGTGAAGTCTAGGCAGTTCCTGCACATATATGGCAGCAGTATTCCATTTTTGTCCTGATCTGGCTTTTGTAAAAGTAGTAAATGTCAGGAGGAATCAGGTACTTACTGGAGCGGTACAGGGAACCAACCATTTTTTCCCCCAGCATCTTTAGTGGTGGATCTTATGTACAAGTTACACTTGAGGTCCCAGTAGACGCTTAAGGCATGGACCATCCCTAAGGTAATATTCGTTCATCGGGATTTGTAATAGTTCTGGGTCAGGTCAGCGATGAAGGAATGTCACTAATAATACAACCACTGTTGAGTGAGAAAGCACCCCTCAAACAAAGTGACGCTGGATTACAATTATACGAAGCCCAATGTACCTATCATGACACCCAGGCTGATAATGGTATACCACGCACACGCATCACAGCCAAATGTACGCGATGTGGTGACAAATTATTAATGAAAGTAGTGCATAACTTTGTAGGTGTGGCCCAGTTAGAAATACTTTAGAGTCAGAGTCTGTCTATATTTCTGTGATGAGGTATTATGTACATTATTTACATTATTCGGACTATTGTCCTCATCTTTGTCGCCATATTTATTACAACGTTTCGGCCGTTGTACGCTCCGGCCTTCTTCAGGTGGTTGGAATTTCGAACTGAACCCTTTATTTCGCTCACTGGAGTAGACCTTTCTAGTTCCACGTGCCATGTTTGATGGATGTCAGTTATCAATTATCTCCTGCTAATTTCCCTCTGAGAGTTCTCCACTGCCTTAACCGGGTATTGAACTCACACTCTTTGGGTCCTGTCACTGGATCTAACCAACGCCTTTATGTGCCATGTGTCTTTGACAAATTCCAACCACCTGAAGAAGGCCGGATCGTACAACGTCCGAAACGTTGTGATAAATATGGCGACAAAGATGGGGACAATAGTCCGAATAGTGTAAATAATGTACTTTAGAGTCAGTTAACCAAGTCCGCTGAGACAGTCTCCGATTGAGGGTGTCCCCAATTATTTAAATGTAACTCCCTTGACTGACTCATCCAGGAAACTTAAAAAAAAAAACTTTACGCTTCCTCGCCACTTCTTCTCATAAACAGAGATGACCCAGAGCCTATGGGATCATGTCCAAGTGCTACCACCCTGGATCAAGGTGAACCTGAGAACAACCGCAATTAAGATGTGGTTCTAAGTTTCTCAAAACCTTCCGAACAGAGTCTTTGCTCTCGGTTGGAGTTTATTGCCATATCCAGGACACTCACAAAATATTGCTATGACAATCGTATATATGAATACTGGCCGTTATTTTAAAAAGTATATGGGTACAAATTAAAATATTTAAAATGAACTTTTTTCATTTCACTGAAACAGACGTTAAATACATGAGAGTGCTATCGAGTCTTATTTCAGTCCCCAGTTGAGTTTAACAACTTTAAAAAATATTACAATAACAATCCTAAATATGAATGCTGGTCATTATTTTAAGAATTAAGGGGGTACAAATGAAGAGATTTGAAATTGACAACTTTTCCATTACACTGACAGAAGACGTTAATAACTCCTATATTCCCTGCTTTCTTTCTTTCTTTCTTTCTATCACTGAAACTAAGTAGCGTCTCCTATATGTCTTTTCCGTCTTTCTACGCGATTCAAAACGGAAAAGTCTTTTTTTTTATGAGGCATAGGAAGGGCGTAACTTACATACGTGTAAACTATGGAACAAAAGAAGGGACAAGAAAAATTATAATATTTTGACAAATAAAATTAAATTTATTAATTATTTCTTGCTAACTTGGTTATTTGTGCCCATACACAAGGCTATCTACTTTTTGTTGGTTTCTTTTAGGTCACCGAAAAGAAAGTAGGAATATTTATTTTTTTTATATTATTTTATTTATTTTTTAATTCAATTTTATTTTCTTTACTTTATTTATTTATTTATTTTATTTTATTTATTTTTTATTTATTTTTTATTTCTTATTTATTTTATTTACTTTATTTATTTTATTTTATTTATTTATCTATTTTTTATTTATTTATTTATTTCATTTTATTCATTTTATTTATTTTTTATTTATTTTTATTTTATTTCATTTTTTTCTTTTCTTTTATTTTATTTATTTATTTTTTATTTTTTATTTTATTTACTTTATTTTATTTATTTTTTATTTTATATTTTATTTTATTTACTTTATTTATTTATTTTATTTATTTATTTTTTATTTATTTTTTATCTTATTTATTTACTTTATTTTATTTATTTTTTTATTTATTTTTTATTTTATATTTTATTTTATTTTACTTTATTTATTTTATTTTATTTATTTATTTTTTATTTATTTTTTATTTTTATTGTATTTTATTTATTTTTTATTTTATTTTATTATTTTTTTTATTTACTTTATTTTATTTCTTTTATTTTATTTATTTATTTATTTTTCTATGAAATTTCCCAACCCCATTTGAGCTTATGCGTTATTTTCCTCTATCTCCCTTGCCTTCGATCTGTCTCGCGATTATCAGATTTGCCGAGCACTCTTTCCTCATTATCTGCCCTAAAAACATTAATTGTCTCTTCCTAATGTTAAGTACAAATTTTCCTTTAAGATTTTTTCTCGCCTGAATCCATCCTTCAAATCTACAAATTTAACATTCGTCCTTGCATTGAATACTGTTGCCATATATGCCCCCGCTGTTCATCTCGAGGTTATCGACAAAATCCAGAGACGGATATGCAATGTGATAGGTCCTGACCTGGCATCTTGTCTACAGTCACTTTCTCACAGACGTGCTGTGGCTTCCCTCTGTCTTTTCTACAAATATTTTCATGGCAATTGCTCTGAAAATCCTCTTTCACTGCATGAATTTAAGCGTGCTACTAGATTGGCATTTCGGTCCCACACTTTCTCTGTCGAAACGGTTAAATGTAACAGTCTCTTCTCCTCCAACTGCTTCTTCTCTCTATATATATAAATTTCCATAGCAGTGTTTGTATAGGTATGCTGTAGATTCCCCCATAAGGAGATATTTTCAATCCATATTCTGAGTGGGGAAAAAACCTTTACACGCCATTAAATATGGAAGTAAATAAGTTAGAAATAAAGACGTGAATATTGAAGTCAACATTCAGAGGCGACAGTCAGTTTCACTTTTATATTTATATTTACATACGCTCTATCTCTGATATTGAGCACTTTATCCCATAAATATAGTACACCTTAAAGCTATATTTCTGCATATATATATATATATATATATATATATATATAAAGTAATCATTCCACGGCGTTCCCAAACTTTTATTTACCTATTTTTATAATGTTTTTAGTGTGAATATTGACAAAAAAAGAAACAAAAGATAAAAAGTGACAAGAGATTATATATATTATTATATATAATAGGATATTAAGTAATTTAATGGTAAGTTGGATAAGAATTCTGCGTAACGTGTTTCGACAGCTAAAAGGACTTCATCCGAAGAACGAAACGCGTTGCATAGAAGTTCTTTCCACTTTGTCATTCAGTTATCTAACATTGTTCTGATATATAGAAATTTACATATCATGTCCTCCTCTAACAAGATGGAAGTAATACAAGGTCGTAAAAATGATTTGAAAACATCGATTCTTCAGTAAAATTTAAAAATCATGGACGTCTCGAAATTGTTTCCTCTCTCTTTTTTCTACTTCCCACTCTAGCCCACTCTGGCCTTCTGTCTCTAGCTTTATCTCTCTCTCTTACTCCATCTCCTTCCCACTTTCTCTGATTCTCTCTCTCTCTTTTTCGCTCTCTCTCTCTCTCTCTCCCACTCTCTCTGACTTTCTCTTGTTCTCTTTATCTCACTGGTTCTCTCTTTTTTCCCTCTCTCTTTCTCCATCTCCCTTCCAATCTCTCTCTCTCTCTCTCTCGTTCTCTCTTTTTCTTTATCTCTCTATCTCTCTCTCTCTCGTTCTCTCTTTTTCTTTATCTCTCTATCTCTCTCTCTCTCGTTCTCTCTTTTTCTTTATCTCTCTATCTCTCTCTCTCTTTCTCCCTCCCATTCTCTCTGACTCTCTCTGACTCTCTCTCAAGCTCATTCTATCTCTCGTTCGCTCTCTTTCTCTCTCCCACTCACTCTAAATCTTTCTTTCTCTTTCTTTCTCTAGCTCTCTCTCTCTCTCTTTCTCTCTCTAGATTTCTTTCTCTCCCTTTCTCTTTCTCTCTCCCACTCTCTGACTTTCTCTTGTACTCTTTCTCTCGCTGGCTCTCTCTTTTTTTCTCTCTCTCTTTCTTTCTCCATCTCCATTCCAATCTCTCTATCTCTCGTTCTCTCTTTCTCTTTATCTCTCTCTTTCTCCCTCCCACTCTCTCTGACTCTCTCTGAAGTTCTTTCTATCTCATTCTCGCTCTTTCTTTCTCTAGCTCTCTTTCTCTTTCTTTCTCTAGCTCTCTTTCTCCTCTCCCTGGTTGAAAGAAAAAAAAACAACAAACGATGAGTCATTATGGAGACCATTTTCAAATCTCGACAAGTCTCGAAGACCAAAATCACAAAGGAAATCTCGTTTTACCTTTCAGCGTGAAACTGAGTTGAAATGCCTTCGAGAGCTTCTTTCTACAGGGAGAGGATGGAGATCGTGTGAAATATGAAGATTTCACTTAAGTTTATTCATGAATTCCAATTTCTTTGCTCCTAATTATATTAACTCATTAAACCTACCTTTTGATGAGTTAATTAATTCTCTGCCTGATTTAATGTTTTCGTTTTGTTAACTTTCGAATTAATACGTAATTGCAAAATGTCTTAAGTGAGTAGATGCACGAATCTTAATGCACTTAAGGTAAACAACGCTTTCACAATACCACCGTATTATCTATCTGCTTGTCAGTCTATTTATATACATACATACACACACACATATATATATATATATATATATATATATATAGTCACATATATATGTATACATATACATATTAAATCACATATATATATATGTATACATCTATATAACAAATTTACTATTTCGCCATACAAAAAATCTACAAGCATAAATTCATGTACACTTAACTATAAGAGCGAATGCCCATATTACTACAAAATAGCAATATATGTATGTATACATATATATGTATAAATCTAGATAGATAGATAGATAGATGATGAAACAGACTCAGATAGATAGATAGATAGATAGATAGATAGATAGATAGATGATGAACAGACTCAGATAGATAGATAGATAGATAGATAGATAGATAGATAGATAGATAGATAGATAGATAGATAGATAGATGATGAACAGACTCAGATAGATAGATAGATAGATAGATAGATAGATAGATAGATAGATAGATAGATAGATAGATAGATAGATGATGAAAAGACTCAGATAGATAGATAGATAGATAGATAGATAGATAGATAGATGATGAACAGACTCAGATAGATAGATAGATAGATAGATAGATAGATAGATAGATAGATAGATAGATAGATGAACAGACACAGATAGATAGATAGATAGATAGATAGATAGATAGATAGATAGATAATGAACAGATTCAGATAGATAGATAGATAGATAGATAGATAGATAGATAGATAGATAGATAGATAATGAACAGACTCAGATAGATAGATAGATAGATAGATAGATAGATAGATAGATAGATAGATAGATAGATAGATAGATAGATGAACAGACTCAGATAGATAGATAGATAGATAGATAGATAGATAGATAGATAGATAGATGATGAACAGACTCAGATAGATAGATAGACAGATAGATAGATAGATGATGAACAGACTCAGATAGATAGATAGATAGATAGATAGATAGATAGATAGATAGATAGATAGATAGATAGATAGATGAACAGACTCAGATAGATAGATAGATAGATAGATGATGAACAGACTCAGATAGATAGATAGATAGATAGATAGATAGATAGATAGATAGATAGATAGAAACATAAATATATAATGGATGCGATGTATAAATTGTCGTCTAAATTACGCAAACGTGAAACCAACACTG
Source organism: Acanthosepion lycidas (assembly GCA_963932145.1). NCBI lineage: Eukaryota > Metazoa > Mollusca > Cephalopoda > Sepiida > Sepiidae > Acanthosepion > Acanthosepion lycidas. Next base: position 58,433,000 of record OZ010601.1, on the reverse strand, counting down.
ACATCTCATTTTAACAGATATATTTACCAAAATTACACCAAAATACCTTGAAATATTAACGAGTAAATTTATTCAATAAAATCGCTGATGGTTTCAACCACAGTCTCCAGACAACTTCAGAATCTCCTGCAACTCTTCTGGATAGTCTCCTTGTTTAAGTTGGTGAATGCTGCCATAATACTTACCTTCAGTTCCTCTTTGGTGTTACAAGGAATTTTGTTGGTCTTTCGCTCAACTGCGACCCATACATAATAACCAAGGGGTTACAATCTGGGGAGTTAGGTAACCAGATATAAAAGGGTGATCTGGTCGCACAAATTGTCTAGAAACTATGACTGTGTTCTCTTGCTTGTGCGGAATGGTGCAGACCCCAGTTGCAAGACATAGGATCTTCCAGAAGCCCCCCTCTTAACACAGGACCGTACTACCTCCTCAAGGTTCTTGGTGTATGCTTCTGTGTTGAGTCCGAGGCCATCACCAACAAATTTGGGAGTTCTTTTCTTATCAGAACGATCATATTGAATTTTCCAAGCTGCCATACCTTCCTAATCACCATTAGACTCATCCAACTCTTTTCGAATCCTCTGTACTGCCCTCAGATTGACACCCAAATACTCTGAAATATTCGTATTAGAGCTTTCAGTGCCAATGCCAAGTAGTACAGTATGCTGTTTCCAAATTTATGACAGAGTGAATTGCATCATGGTGCTCTTTTTCGCACAGATGGTGCCCAACTGACCCTACTATACTGTGCAGTTGACAAAATCAAAAACAAACAACGAGCAATGGCGAAATTAAAAATAAAAAATGACGAATATTTACTCATCACACCCTGTGTGTGTGTGTGTGTGTGTGTGTGTGTGTGTGTGTGTGTGTGTGTGTGTGTGTGTGTGTGTACATATAGTTATTGCAATGCATATGCATTCATGCTAATAGGTAAATAGACATACATGCAGATATTGGCATATATATATACCGAGAGCAAAATAAATATATAGACATATGCACGTATATATTGAAAACAATATAGATTTGTATACCGGAAAATCGCGTCGCAGCTCGTGACGTCACACATGACGTTACGAGCTGCGACGCGATTTTTGCTTCCGCGTCTCGTATACACGAGTTAGTCGTTGCTTTGAAATTTTTCATGCAGCAAAAACTGACTATCATTATTGTTCCGTGTGTTGGTTGATATATTGAAAAGTAATTGTCATGTAATGGCTTGTGTAAGCCGAAAGCTTAGAATGGATTTAAACATATATCAATATGGTGATTTCCTTTCGTCTTTCAATAATAATGTTATTAAGCTTATCAGACAATATGAAAGGAATTTGCATAAAATTAATAGAAAGAACTTGACTATATTATTTAATGAAACATGCATCAATGAAAAACTGCTGCCTAAATATACACAATATATATATATATATATAAATATATATATATATATATATATATATATATATATATATAAATATATATAAATATAAAAGTGAACATAGAAGTCAACACTTAGAGGCGACAGTCTGTTTCATGCTATATGCAATCGTCAGGCCTGACGATTGCATATAGCATGAAACAGACTGTCGCCTCTAAGTGTTGACTTCTATGTTCACTTTTATATTTACACACGCTCTATCTCTGATATTGAGCACTTTATTCCATAAATATAGCACACCTTAAGACTATATTTCTTTATATATATATATATATATATATATATATATATATATATATATGTGTGTGTGTGTGTGTGTGTCTGTGTGTGTGTGTCTCTGTGTCTCTGTGTGTGTTTTGAACAATAAAAAATATTAAGAAATTAAAATCTTCAGACACACTGGGTTGTATATTAATATTCTTTCGTTTTTATTGTTTCAGCTAAATTCCTCGACTAGTTTCGGCCAACATGGCCATCATCAGGAGAAAAAAGTTTTTCTCCTTGTTAGTAGCAATGAACTACAGAAATGAATAGCTTGATGGAGAAAATGAACTTTTGTCTGTAGTTTTCATTTGATTTTTATATTTTTTTTTGACATGAATTTTGGTCAGACCTTGTGTTATTTACGATAAGAGCTTGATGAAATCATGCTGCACTGAATACCCTTGGTCATTTTGACAGTTTTTATATCTATCTATCTATATATATATATATATATATATATATATATATATATATATATATATATATATATTGAATAAACCACGAGAAAATATCTGAAGAATTGAACTAAAAGGTTTGGGACAATAGACAATTCGGAGTATTTTAATACTCCTTAACCCTGATCAAGTGAAAAGATTTCAGAACACTAGAAAAACTCAGTAGAACATTCATCAAATTTTTCTTGCCGCTAGTCAACAAAACATGTTTCAAAGAATGCTGCTGCCATTTTCGTATACGTAAAAATGATTCAAGACATTTTAAGGCTAACCGTATATATATATATATATATATATATATATATATATATATATATATATATATATATATATATATGAAGAAATATACTCTTAAGGTGTGCTATATTTATGGGATAAAGTGCTCAATGTCAAAGATAGAGCGTGTGTCAATATAAAACTGAACATTGAAGTCAACACTTAGAGGCGACAAGCCGTTTCATGCTAGACGCAATCATCAAGGAATATATAAATATATATATATATATATATATATATATATATATATATATATATATATATATATAGAGAGAGAGAGAGAGAGAGAGAGGAGGAGGAGGAGGAGGAATTCATATATATATCTATATCGAAATAAATTGACAAAGAAATTTCTCTCTCTCTTTCTATATAAATATATATATATATATATATATATATATATATATATATATATTATAAATTTACTAATTTAAAAATATGGTTCCATCGCTACACAAGAATTACCATGTTTCAAAAACAGAAACTAAAAACTTCAAATTTAATTATAGAATTAAATTAAAATCCATAGTACTGTTCAATTTTCAAGCCAATTTTGGAAAAATTCATTTTGTTCAATATAAGTTATTCCAAAATTCGCTTGAAAATGAAACAGTAGTAGGGATTTTAATCTGCAGAATTGCATTGAGCACTGTTTTTAAACATAAAAATAATTAATAAAAACACCGGATTCTAAATCTTACTGTTCTTACTCTTTATTTTAACACACACACACACACATATATATACATATACACACACACACACACACATATATATATATATATATATATATATATATATATATATATATATATATATATATGGTATAAAATGACAATAGGAAAACAATCTTAGATTTTGCCGACGCGTTTCGTCTTCCGACTTTTTCAAGGCAAAAATGAAATCGAAATATTTTTTTGTTATAGTTACATTAAAAAATACAAATTTAAAAAAATCGACGCTTCTGACTAATCCTTTTTTTCTGGTTAATGTAAATTACGTTTATAGTAATTGCTACAGAATTGATCTGGAAATTTAACTATATATATATATATATATATATATATATATATATTTAAATTTTCTTATAGTCGTACAAGAGTTTTCTTTTCTGGATACAAGGTGTGTAAAAACTGTTCAAAAGGTCTACACATGTGAGCGCTTTCGGCTATTTTTATCCATTATCAAATTCAATTTTTATATCAAATTCAATTTTTATATTTCTTTCATTTTTATTTTCTATTTTATTTTTTAACTGAATATGTGCTCTTTTATGTATATGTCTGAAGTGATAGGCATGTATTATTTTCCGAACACGTTCAGCATATAGTGGCCGTATTCATAGTTATTGATTGTTGATTTTTCCTTTTTATTAATAGGACTTACATTATTTTTAATCATTTTTTTACTTGTGAATGAGACTATTATGCTAACCGTGTTTGGAAAAATATTATAATCCTATAACTTCAGACACATATATGACAAACTCACATATTTAGTTAAAAATGAAAAGATAAAAAAAATACTTTTTGTGCCCAGAAATGAAAGGACTTGTACGAACACAAGAAAAATTAAATAAACAACTTAATCGCACTACTTTGTCAGTCGTGTTTAACAAAACATGTCTAAAAGAGGGATTGCTACCTAAATACATAATTATATATATATATATATATATATATATATATATATATATATATATATATATATATTTGTTGTCGAATAAGTCCGTTCGATTATAAAGTAGAAAATCTACTGAATAAACCAAACGAAGATTTTTTTTAGTCAAACCATTAGATAGATATATAGATAGATAGATAGATAGATAGATAGATATGAACATATAGATATAGTTTTTGATATATATGAACAGACTGTGATAGATTGATATATATAAAGAGATAGATTGATTGATAGACAGATATGAACATAGTGAGATAAATAATTATATTAATTGATATATATGAACAGAATGAGATAGATAGATAGATAGATAGATAGATAGATAGATAGATAGATAGATAGATAGATAGATATGAACAGACTGGGATATACACACACACACACACACGTATATATATATATATATAAAACAGTGCTCGATGTAAAATAACAGAGATAAAATTTATATATATATATATATATATATATATATATATTTATATTGATATATATATTTTATATTTATATATATTTGTGAAACAGACTGTCGCCTCTAAGTGTTGACTTCTATGTTCACTTTTATATTTACACACGCTCTATCACTGATATTGAGCACTTTATCCCATAAATATAGCACACCTTAAGAGTATATTTCTTCATATATATATATATATATATATATATATATATATATATGTGTGTGTGTGTGTGTGTGAAAAGGCAAAATAATAAGCAGAAAAAAGGCTTAGACAGAAGCGTCTATCTTTTTGAATTTGGATTTTTTAATGTAACTATAACAAAAAAACATTTCGATTTCATTTTTGCCTTGAAAAAGTCGTCAAAATCTAAGATTTTTTTTTCCAATTGTCATTTTATACCAATCTGTCTTGTCCACAGATTTGATCTCGGAATTTAACTACATATATATATATATATATATATATATATATATATATATATATATATATATATATATATATATATTAGCTGTGTTTGTATAGGTATTTTTTAGATTCCCCAAGTAAGGAGATATTTTCAATCTATATTCTGAGTGGTGGGAAAAAGGCCTTTACATGCCATTAAATATAGAAGTAGTCATTTGATGACAACGACCAGAAGTGGCCAAGTTGATGATGGAGAAGTCCTCTTTCACATAAGAATATGAATAGCACATTTGATCTAAATCTATGCAGTTATTGGCATTCCAGACATACGCCTATATATGCATTGATGTGTGAGCGTGGACGTGCGTGCATATCGTGTGCATGACAAAGAGAAAACGTGTATAAAACACGCACAAGCATGTGACACGTTCTGACTTGGCCGACATCACAATCCAACGCAGACACATTGAATAGCAACACACGCCTCCATAGTTGACAACCAAATTCGTTCCATATCCACACCTACTACATGTGTCCACCTTTCCTCATCCAGTCAACTCCCGATAAATTGTCTCCCCCATAAATTTCGATGTGCTGCTCGGGGCACAGTGCAGACATTTTTTTCTGTTTTGTTTTGTTTATATATATATATATATATATATATATATATATATATATATATATATATATATATATATATTCCTGCTTTAATCAAAAATTGAATTAGAAGATATCTTCCATTAAGGCGAGTGGCGGCCTGTAAATACCTTTTGGGCGGAAGTCAGACCGCTACTATGTTTTTTTATTCTTTCATAGACACACGTGGGGTGGGTATATATATATATATATATATATATATATATATATATATATATATATATATATATATATACTTCTTGCTATTATCTAAGCATATAGATGTGTATAGATGTAATTGAATATAGATGACTGTGTTTGTCGGTAATGCTTACTCTCTCTCACACCATTTCATTCTCTTTCTTTCTCTCTCTATATTATGCACAGACACACTTACAGATACATATACATATCTATATCTATATATCTATCTATATATATATATATATATATATATATATATATATATGTATGTATATTCTGTATATTTCGGCACCAAATGATCTTTAAAGGATATAGTGTTATAGACAATACATCTTGTGTCGGTTAATTTTACTGATCGACTTTTCCAAATGACGAATAATCCTTTTCAGATAAAGATAAAATTCTATCACATATGGTCCGTAGTTCATTTCGGCAGAAACGCACAAGAGATATGACAGTTTCGACTTTGTGACATAAGCGAGGCGGGGCGTGTTTACATATATATATATATATATATATATATATATATATATATATATATATATATATGTAAAAGACAATAATAGTTGCCGACGCATATCGTTTCGTCCCACGTCGGACGATATGCGTCGGCAACTATTAGAGTTTTCATATTGTCTTTTACATTTATAAATATTGTATTTTCCTACAGGTTAACTCTGAGAATTTTTTCATATATATATATATATGTATATATTATAATTAAGAGAAAGAACAGTAAGATATATAATCCGGTGTTCTTATTAATATTTTTATTTTTACCAAACAGTGCTCAGTGCAAATCTACAGAGCATAAATATTATAAATTTAAAAATTTAAAAATATGGTTCCTTCGCTACACAGGAATTACCATGTTTCAAAAACAGAAACTAAACACTTCAAATTCAGTTATAGAATTAAATTAAAGTCCCTAGTACTGTTTCATTTTCAAGCGAATTTCAATTACTTATTTTGAAATTTACTGAGTTTTATAAGCACATACATTCATAATATCAGTTTATAAGGATACAGGGAAATCCAATTATTTTAACAAGGCCCGATAGGGTATTCATTTTCATTGA
>OZ010601.1:58411099-58421099 GCA_963932145.1 Acanthosepion lycidas | reverse complement strand
GCTTAAATACGTTTTATTATTAATACATTTACACCTCATACCAACATTCTATAAAATCCATGGCACTCACCAATGTTCCTTTATTTTCAGTCTGTTTGGTAATATGGATTTGGAATGAGTAATAAAACTTTTTGGAACATGATTTAACCAAGAAAAGAAAACTTAAAATATTTCACTCTGGCTTCGATCTTGTTTGCATATGCCACCAAGAATGTTATAACATGTTTCGTCACGCTTATAATATAATTAATGCTTCAGCAACTTGCCATGGTACATATATGTATATATATATATATATATATATACATACATATATTAGGTTGGTGCAAAAATAATGTCGTTTTCTCACATAGTAACATATGTGAGAAAACGACATTATTTTTGCACCAACCTAATATATATATATATATATATATATATATATATATATATATATATATACATACACTCAGCCAGAAATTTGAAAACGGCATGATGTATTGCTTGGCAATAATTAGTCTGAAGACTGATTCCAAAAGCCTTTTTGCCCTTACCTGGAGCTCTTTATAGTTGTGGACTAGTTCATATAGTCACCGGGGGTGTACTATTTATTCTAAAACATCCTCCTTTTGAGATCAATACCTTTTATAATTATTTTATAATTTATTAGTATTAGTATCTCCCCCTCCTCTTTCCGGAAAGTTCGCCAATGTACATGACTTTGCAGCATTTCCTTCTCAGATCCACTTCTAGTTATTCATTTTCTTTTTCTGGAACTTGTCTTTGTAGGTTCCATGACCTGTTTTGGTGCTGGCACACCAAAAACATCATATAGCTTTTTTTATTGAAAGGAAGGACATATTCCATGGTCTGCATTTTCCACACCTGACCTCAAACCTTTGGATTTTTACCTGTTGGAAAAACGGAAACAATTGGTTTATGCGTCAAACATTAATAATGCGGAAAGGCTTCATCAACGTTTCCATGGGGACCTGCGAAACCATTCGACACCGTGTAGAAGCATTTGAAAGCGGAGGACATTTTGAATATTTTTTTTATGAGTTGCTGTGTTGAGGAACGACAATGGCCTCCATATATTTATATCGACATTTTCTCTCTCTCTTGTTTTTGTAATGGCATTCACCCGGGGTGGGTTGAGCCGGGTCCAATATTGGAGTTTCATGGGAATTTGGAATTCACAAGCAGTCCCCAACCCGCATATATAGCACATGAGATTTGATTATAGTGGTGAAGGTTTCGTGCAGGACCATCCACACTTTTTTAAGGGTCGAATACAGAGACCTGGTGCACTACGTGCCACAAGATCCCCAAACGACCCACCGCAGGTTTTGAATACTGGCAAGAAGATTCAGCAACCTCTGTAGATGATAATGGCGAACTGGTGAGTTATCATGGCTGAGGTAGAATGTTCTCTGCAGATTCAGATCAGACAACACCTCTCAGGTTTTAAATTCAGTCACCCTTCTCCTTGCCAACTTGAGCAAGGGTTAGGGAAAATAACAAAAAGATTATCCATCATTCACTACTATATAGAAGGACTGATATTTGTTCAGTAGACTTCTTTTTTTTCTTTAAATTTCTAACGAAATTTTCCCGTTTCTTAATACTTTGCTTAGCTTTTGGAAGGCATCTTTCGCAGTCCTTCGGATTTCAGTATCGCACTTACCGTCCTTTCTTAAAACATTTCCCAAATATTTAAATTGTTATATTTGTTTGATTTTGGTATCTCCAATTTTTAATTTGCATATTACACAGTTCCTTTTGCTAACAACCGTGCATTCACGACAGTAAGCACTAATTAATGATGTAAGCACAGTTTCAAACTTGACCTCGGTAAATAAAAATAAAGTACAAATAACTCTTTTTTGAAATCAGGAATCAATTCAACGTAATATTTATATTACGAACAGGACCCCGTTTCTAAAATCAAAATTATTTTTCGATTATTACAAATGCCGTCGGCAGCGGAAGCTATAATCTAATTGTTAATCTAGAAAAGTTATCTCCCTAAAAATTATTTCCTGTTTCCTACAAGAGGATCACATAATTTAAATCGAACCAATCAAAGTCGCATTGATTGACTAATTTGTTTTTTACGACTTATCAACTCAACCATTTTATTATTTAAAGCCAAAATATATTTCTAGGTTTTAAGAATTTTACGGTGATATTAATGATTTACTGATTACTAATTAACCCATAGCTGGGGGAGAAGGGGATTCATAACTTTCCAAAGCGATTTACGCGTAAGTGAATATAATGAACCTGTCAGGAATTGGAACTCGGCTCTTCGAGTTTCAGTTTTGAGTCAGTATCCATTTCCCCGTCCGCACATTCAAGCTTACAGCACCTGATTTTCCCAAGCGGTCACCCATCTAGGTACTGATCAGGCTAGTCTTTGCTTATCTTCAGTGATCATATGAGAATCGGTGTTTACAACCTGTTTGGCCGTAACTCCACTCAAAGCTGCAGAAACTTCAGAAATGGTTTCCACACTTGATTTCTATCGACTAAACGTTGCTTAACCAACTGGCATGAATATCAACAACTGTGCACTTTGATGCAACGACTGCTCTTGAGGGAAGCGGAGGTGTCCCGGTGTGGCGGGGGGGTATAACAAGGGTGGAGGAAGGCTGCACATGTTTAGCAATTAAAGAATTAACGACTGCTTAATTACGAGCAAAATTGCTCAAGACTTTTCAAAGAATAACAACAAAGAATGCTTCAGGACAAATCGCAAAGTCTTGTTTATATATTGACGACCAATTTAGGTCCCAGATCTCAATCGGCTCTAAATGCCGCTCAGTCCTGGGGCCCCGCTGGAGAATTTCGCGAAAAGGTAATGAACAAGCAATGCGGGTTTCCGCGCCAGAATTAAATCAATTCTTCCCTTGGAGAGAAATTCGTGTCGATATTTTAATTAAGAATTAAAATCACCCTCAGCTGCGTCCTAATGTGTCACGTGACGAGATGTCACATCAGTGACGTCACCAAGAACGCCCCGAGATGGAAACGAGGAAGCGGACACGTAACGTCCCATAGAAAGGCACAACAATTTTTTTTTATTATTATTATTGAATCAATAATCGAAGAGAAGAGCTGTATCAACATTTTTAGTTAAATTTTGCATCATTTAAAGCCTCGGTACCATAGATTTTACAAGCATCCAAATGTAGCAACTGGCACAACTGAAATACACTGGTCTATTCGTAAAAAGAAAGGCCATAGCCGCTTCGAAGTGGTGCAATGGTTAGCAAGTTTGTCTCGCTAGTTCAATTGCAATTAAATAGTGCGTTCAATCCTTGCCAAGTGGCTTAGAAAATTAGCGTGAAGATGATTTTGTAGATTAGCATTCGTCAGACCATTCTTAAGTTGTGACCTTTGTCGGAATTTAAATATATTGATTTTTTTTTATCCTTTAAGAAGTGGGGGGGTCCTCATAATAAAAAAAGGAAAATTGGTACAATTTATTTGGTTGTTGGAATTTTTGTTACAAAAGTAAAAATTTAGTAGCTTAAAACAGAACAAAAAACAAATGTTAGATGTGGTGTTCAAACTAAAGAACTCTGGCAAAATTTCTTGGCATTTTTTCAGTCTCCAAGTTGAATGTTCTTTCTTGAAGAGAACAATCACCTCGCGTTGAAAATTTGGTAACTATGGCATCCTGGAACAACAAATGATTAAAAAATTTATATGTTAGTTAATTTTTTTTATACATTCATACTGTAAAATATATAATTTTTTGAAGGTTTAAGATATAGCAGATATTTTATAAATAGTGCTTAAAATATTAAAATAATATTAAAATAGAGCATTAATAATATTATATAAAAAGATTACTTAAGTTTCAATATTAATTTTTTGTTGTTTTCCTCAACTTTGAAGTCTGAAAGGGCAACGTTCTGTTGAGGTTTCTTCAGACTTAATGAATTACTCATCAAATCCTCCTAATAATTTCTATCACTTATATATATATATATATATATATATATATATGAAGAAAAATATACGGAAAAAACAAACAAAAATCCTTATATGCAATTATGCTGTTTTAATGTTAATATAATGTCAACGTCGGACGTTTCGGTCTAATAAACCATCTTCAGGACATATTCATAAAATATAATTAACATTATCAATTGAACATGACAAAGACGATGGACATAAGAACAAGACTTATCCAAACAGATAACTGAAAGTTTTATATGATCAGCAATACTAGATCTGGCTTCTTTAGTATTTCCCCTTTTCTAGCGAGATTAATGCTCGACAAGCGTACATATAAATTTTAGATCAAAATAGAATTCTTTTCATTTTTCATTTTTCATTCAAAATACTCAAATTTAGGAATACGTCGCCCACGTGACGACAACGTGACCATGTTTAAAACGGAACGCTGATCATATAAAACTTTCAGTTATCTGTTTGGATAAGTCTTGTTCTTATGTCCATCGTCTTTGTCATGTTGAATTGATAATGTTAATTATATTTTATGAATATGTCCTGAAGATGGTTTATTAGACCGAAACGTCCGACGTTGACATTATATTAACATTAAAACAGCATAATTGCATATAAGGATTTTTGTTTGTTTTTTCCGTATATTTTTCTTCATATATATATATATATATATATATATATATATATATATATATATATGTGTGTGTGTGTGTGTGTGTGTAGGTGCATGGGGGGCACTCTGGCAAGGAGGTTCAAAAGATGACCACGCATAAAAATGATTTTATTTTTCTGTTTAAGGGCATATCAAATCTTTATCGGCCATTTAATGCCGAAATTTTAATCGTTTTGGGAAGTAATAAATATATGATATGTATCATTCTGCTAATATCTTTCTGTTATCAACAGTAAACATCCCGTTCAAAAATGCTCATGTAACGTTTCTCCCTGGGTGAAATCCGGCATCAATGCTTTCAATCCAGCAAAGAAATACCAAGCAAAACCGCGTTCATCTCTTTGGTTCTCATCTGCATGCTCAGCCGCTATAGCCCACAGGAATCACTTTTTCCGGCTGTACCAGAACGACACGTCCGATTACAACAGATGTCTCTTTGTCTCTGCTCGTAACAAGAGCAAGTGTGTCCTCGAGAAAGTAAAGTTACTATTTGTTGATAGAATGAAACAACACATAGCATCTCGCAAGATCGGTTCTAGAGATTATTAGCGGCTTTGCGGGAATGTGCTGGACAATAGCTATTCCTCAACCCCTCCTTTGTTCAATCAATTCAAAGTCCTGACATCTACAGCAGATGAGGTTGAATGCTTTACTCGTAACTTCTCTTTCAACTCGACACATCTGGAGCACCCACACCTAGCTCCCTCTCACCGAGACTATATAAAGTGATATGGCCTTGGACATCATTTCTAAATTAGACTCGCACAAGGCAAGTAGAGATGACGGGACACCAACCGTCGTCCTAAAGAAATTTTCTCCCGAGTTGGCTCTAGGTATCTCCAAACTCTGCAACTCTTACCGCACAGTTTCCTGCTTTCCAGTCCTCCTCTGTCGTCCCTGTCTTTAAGAACACTCGACAAACTTTCTGACCCCATCTAACTGCTGCCCTATCAGTCTCTTACCGATTTTCGGAAAAGTCTTCGAGACTTTAATCAATACCGAATTGGTTAAACATCTTACCTCTCACGATGTGCTTTCTAACAAATAATATAGATTCCGTTCTGCCCCGTCTACCGTTGAAGTGCTTATGGCCATAAATGAATATACAGTGCTTTTCGATAAAAGCGACTCACCTGATTTTTTTTTACTAAATGTTCTTCTCTCCGGAGCATTATAAAGTACAGGCTCTCGAGAAAGCAATTGAGCAACATGCTCTATAAGTTTTCTATGGGGTTGAGGTCAGGAGATTGGGGCGGCCATGTCATAACACTCACCTGTATTCCTTCATCAATTTTGATTTGTGACAGGGAGCATTATCCTGCATAAAAATGAGCTTGGTGGGGTCGATTTGCACCCTTTCAGCAGAAGGGAGCAGACAAGACTGTAAAATTCTCTTGTACTGCTCGCTCCTGAGGGTCTTTTCAATAGGTTTTAAGAAACCAGTTCCATGAAAAGAAAAGCATCCCCAAAACATTAAACTGAACATATGCTTGAGAGTACTTACTGCTAAATTCAAAGAGCTTTCAAAGCTTCTTCTTCGGATTTTAGATCGCTTATCCTTTGAATTTAGCTCAACTTTCGTTTCAATAAAGAGAACATTTAGTAAAAAAAAATCAGGTCAGTCACTTTTATCGAACAGCACTATATATCAAGCTTTCAATAATAATGGCGAAGGTCGAGCTGTGGCTTTAGATATCTCGAAGGCGTTTGACAGACTTTGTCATGCTGGTCTTCTATATAAGCTTCAGGGCTGCGACTTTAAAGGAAGATTTAATCCAATCATTCCTGTCGGGAGATGAAGGTCGTCCTGAACGGGCTCTCTTCCAGTTCCTTTCATACGAACGCCTGTGTTCCAAAGGCTCTATCCTGGGTTTCTATCCACTGTTTCTGATTTTCATCAATGATCTCTCTTCCCAAGTAGTGATTTTCTCACGTTTTCAACTGAATTGAAGTGAAACGACTACATTGAATCAATAGCTGCATCTACTGCAAGGAAAGTTGGTTCATTGTGTCGTGTCAGGAGGTATTTCTCGTCAGAGTCCATCTTACACATCTACAAATCTACCATTCGTCCTTGCATCCAATGCTGTTGTTATAGCTGCTCTGGTGCCCCTGTTGTTCATCTCGAGGTTCTCGACAAAATCCAAAGGACGATCTGTAATGTAATCGCTCCTGAATTAGCTTCTCAACTTCAGACACATTCTCACATATGTGATGAGGCTTCCCTCTGTCTTTTCTACAAACATTTTCATGGCAACTGCTCTGACGAGTTTTTTTTCCCCTGGTGCCCCGACTACATGAAGTTAAGCATGCTACTAGATTGGCATTTAGGTCCCACCCTTTTACTATTGAAATAGTTAAATGTAACCGCCACTTCTATTCCTACAGTTTCTTTTCTCACACTTCACGACAGTGAAACTACCTTCCTCTTACTTGCTTCCGTGAGGACTACAATCTCCAACAATTAAAATGCAATGTCAATCGCCATCTTCTGTTGCCTTGATTACCTGTCCTTTTTCCTTTCCTTCACCTCCCCTACACCCACTCTTTTCTCTCACTTTCACTCTCGTAACCCCATGTGTGCTAGTGGCACTCCTGCCTTCCTTGGGGTGAAATGATTAAAATAATATATATACATGTTTGCGTGGACATAATTACAAGAGGTGGTGATATGTGTGTTTTATATTGTAGCTTTGTTGAAGTTATATTTTAAAATACAGTTTGATTTCTTTTAAGAAATTATAGGATCTTATATGTATTAATGCTATGAATGAGTTCTTTCATGTTGGTTTCGTTAATTTTGTTTAGAGGCATATCAACACCTCTATGGGTTATTTAATGCCGAAACTTAAATATTTTTAACAAAATTTTATGGCTGCAACTAAATATATTTTGAATGCAAACGTAACTTCAACTACAGGTAAAATGTATTCTACTATAAATATGTATTCTATTTACATTATTCGGACTATTGTCCTCATCTTTGTCGCCATATTTATTACAACGTTTCGGCCGTTGTACACTCCGGCCTTCTTCAGGTAGGTGAAATGTCGAATTGAATGCTTTATTTCGCTCACCGAGGTAGACTGTTCTAGTTCCACGTGCCATGTTTAATGGATGTCAGTTATCAGTTATCTGCTGCTTAATTCCCCTCTCCAAGTTCTCCACCGCCTTGACCAGGTATTGAACTAACACTCTTTGAGTCTTGTCACTGGATCTAACCAACACATTTATCCACTGTACCATGTGTCCTTGTAATAAATATGGCGACAAAGATGAGGACGATAGTCTGAATAATGTAAATAGTGTACATAATACCACATCTCAGAAATATAGACAGATATAAATATGTATTGTTGGTCATTTTACTATAAATTTGTATTTGTCTATCTATATTTCTGAGACGAGCTATTCTAGCTATTTACACTATTGACATTGTTCGGACTGTTGTCTTTATTGCCACATTCACGACGTTTCGGTCGTTGTACACTCCGGCCTTCTTCAATCTACCCTGGTGGACGAAATAAAAGTTTCGTTGCGAAATTCCAATGTATATCATCTGAAGACGGCCGGAGAATACAACGGGTGAAACGTCCTGAATATGGCAATAAAGATGTGGCCAACAGTCCAAACAATACGAATAGTGTAAAAAATATGTATTAGTGGTAATTTTACTATAAAAAAAAAGTATTTTTATATTTTCATAGTGTTTTGCTTTTTGTTTGGGTGGCGGAAGAAACTGGGCCTCTAACAAATGCTACCACGCCGGGTCAGGGTGAAACCTGAGAACAACAGCAATTAAGAAGTGGTTCCATGCTGCTTAAAACCTCCAATCTCCCGATCAGAGGCCTTGCTGCCGGATGTAGTTTATCATCATACCCATGAAAATCTTTGTTATTCTGCAAGTGAATTAGTAAGCAATATATATATATATATATATATATATATATATATATATATATATATATTAAGTTAACCGATTAAATAGATCAAGGTTTTGTCCCTCCTCCCCCAGTACTAAGTATGATTGAAAGAAATATTAAATAAACCCTCTCTAAACTCGACTATGTCTCTCAAATCACCTCTCGTTACACACTCTGTTACATTACAAAAACTTACACTACCCATCAAAAGTATGAATTTTCATTTCAATTCGTTTCATCTTTTGGAAGTGCAATCTGATGATCCAGCATATATATATATATATATATATATATATATATATATATATATATATATATATATATATATATATATGTAAGCAAATATATGGATATAGATCCGACAGTATGAAGAAAAATATACGGAAAAAATAAACAAAAATCCTAACCTGTTTTAAAACAGCATAATTGCATATTAGGATTTTTGTTTGTTTTTTCCGTATATTTTTCTTCATATATATATATATATATATATATATATATATATATATATATATATATATATATTAGGTTGGTGCAAAAATAATGACGTAATAATGCCGTTTTTTATCGTTAAAAAATACGTCAAAAAACTACATTATTACGACATTATTTTTGCAAAACCTATTATATATATATATATATATATATATATATATATATATATATATATATATATATATATATATATATATATATATATAAGTAAGGCATGTAGCAACATCAGCACGACAAAGGGCAATCCTTTAAAGGCAAGGAAGGGCAAAAATATTTTAAGTCAAGTTATAGCGATTGCTGTATGAGTCGTACGATTTTTGAATCAAGCACGGGCAACGCCGGGTTATGCTGCTAGTTTTTTTTATATATTTCTTTTATCTTTCTTTATATATTTCTTTTATCTTTCTTTTTCTCTTTTGTCTGTTCTCTTTTCCTTGTGAACAGATTTGTGAAACTGAGTTTCTTTTTGTTTCTTTTTTTCTCTTTCTATTCTCGTTTCGTCTATGGGTTGAATGACGAAATATGTATCTTTCTTTTGTTTTGATGTACTCGCTTTTCTAGCCCGAAGAATTTTAATTCCTTGAATTAAATCCTTGCTGAATCTTTTCGACTTGTAAATCTTACTAGATTTCTATGCTTTCTGCAAATCTCATCTTATATCAGATTGTAGCAATTATAGCTAGCCGTCCGCTCTGAAGTGGGGCTGTTTTCGGCTTAGAAATATTATGAGATTTCAATATTTTCCTCACGCCCGAATTTATAGCTGATGACATCGTTTATAGTTGACCGTCCTTTCAGTTTGGATACAGAAGAGGGACTAAATTTTTGACGATCCTTTTTCGCGCCTTCATCGCGACACTTGGCCCATGATTTCCAAACATGAGTGGGAGAAAAGAAGTCATCGACCTTTTTCCTTCCGCCATATTTCAGAGGGTTCAAGGTCGTTTCA
>OZ010601.1:58378599-58406099 GCA_963932145.1 Acanthosepion lycidas | reverse complement strand
TCGGCTCTTGTTTTGAAACATGAGAACTCTTATGTAGCGATGAAATCATATTTTTAAATAAATAATTATATTTAGGCTCTACTTTTGTATCGAGCACTGTTTTTTAAAAATAATAACAAAAATACTAAAGAATTTGGATTATTTACCTAACGAGTTATTTTCTATATATTTTTACACACACACACACACACACACACACACATATATATATATATATATATATATATATATATATATATATATATATATATATATATCCCCTTCGGGTTATTTTATAATTTAAGGTTTTAATTTCTTTTAAGCAATAGCTTTTATACATACTAGATATATATATATATATATATATAGTTAAAGTCGAACATTTTACTGCCTATTGATTATATCATTTCATTACAAATATCAAATTGTATAAAATGTATACGCATATAAAACCAAATTTATTGAAAAAAAAAATGAAATTTCATGAAAAGGTTGAGATGAAAAGTATTTTACTTTCTTAAAACTGATAACAATAATATTAATAACAACAGCAATAAATTCGTATTTTCGTCATCGAAATGTCCACTATAACAAAAAGATATTGATTCCTAAAATGATGTAAAAAATATTTCAAATAAAATCGAAACAAGAAAAAACAACGGTAAATTTCAAAGACAATTCACAACGAACAAAATCAATCAATAAATCAAAGAAACGATTTATTCAAGCAGACAAATCAAGAATAATCTATAAAATGGAATCCTACCAAATACAAAAAAAAAAACTAATAAAAAAGGTACATACGTTTAAAAAAAAAAGCAACAATAAATCAAAAAATAATATAAATAAACAAGCATAAACCATGGCAACAAAATTAAAATTAGATAATAGAATTAAACAATGAATGAATGTTGAACGATTTATTTAATGAAAAGATCATAAGGATAATTTTCTAAACAAACCTACATGGAGATTAATAAATCCATAAAAAAATAATATCTGAAATATAAGTCAGCAAATAGCAGAAAAATATGTTCAAAAGTAAGAAAAATATTTAAATATAAATCAAAGGGAAAATACAAAAGAAATTTTTAATTGGTTCAACAATATTACAAACATAATTGTTCTTTTATAAAATAGATATAAAAGAATTTTATCCATCCATTACCAAATATATATTAAATAAAGGATTAAATTTAGCAATGCAACACATAAACATTAAAGGCGAAAAATTAGAAATAATTAATCATTGTAGGAAATAATTATTATACTACAATAATAAAATATGGCTAAACAGGAATAATAGAAATAATAACAATTATTACTTTGACGTATGGTTGGGTAGTTATGATGGCGTTCTAATATATATATTATATATATATATATATATATATATATATATATATATATATATATATATTAGAACGCCATCATAACTACCCAACCATACGTCTAACAACGACGTATGGTTGGGTAGTTATGATGGCGTTCTAATATATATATTATATATATATATATATATATATATATATATATATATATATATATATATTATAACGCCATCATAACTACCCAACCATACGTCTAACAACGACGTATGGTTGGGTAGTTATGATGGCGTTCTAATATATATATTATATATATATATATATATATATATATATATATATATATTATAACGCCATCATAACTACCCAACCATACGTCTAACAACGACGTATGGTTGGGTAGTTATGATGGCGTTCTAATATATATATTATATATATATATATATATGTATATATATATATATATATGTATATATATATACGCGATCTACTAGGGATATAAATCATAGATAAATTATCAAATGTCATTAATAAAAAGGATTTTGAGATGATCGTTTAATAATTGTAAGACATTGTAATGTTAGAATAAAAGAAAATATAAGAAAACAAATAATGGAAATATTTAACAAATTAGCATTTTCAATAGACATAAAATCTAATCTAACAATAGTAAATTTCCTATTTAATACTATAACAATATTTAATTTAAAGAATAATACATACAAACCATGTAGGAAAGCAAATAATAATGTCATATATATAAACAAATCAAAAATTTAATTCACCCATCTTTATATTTAAGCATATACCAATATCTAATAATAAAAGACTTGCAACCAATGCTAGTAATATAAAAATATTTAAAAGACATAATTCAACATTAAGAAAACGTGGTTACTTGAATAAATTAGAATGCATAACTAACAATAATGCATACAAAAAATAGGTCAAAAACCGACATTATTTTTGCAATAACCTAATAGGAAAAAACTTTTTTTAAATTAATTTAAAAACCCTTCCCTAAAAATAGTAAACTATCAAATATCATCAATAAAAATACAATTAAAACCAGTTATAGTTGTATGAATAATATGAAGAAAATAATAAATAACAATACTTGTAATTATCGAAATAAAAGCAACTGTCCACATAATGAAAAATGTCTAACTAATAATATAATATATAAAGCAATTGTATCAAATAACATTAACACAGAAGAAAAAATTATATAGGAGCAAATGAAACAACTTTTAAAGAAAGATTTAATAATCAAAAAATGTCATTTAAAATAAATACGCAGATGACAGGACATTAGCAAAATATATATAGGGTCAAAAATAAAAAATATATATCAACGAAAATTAAATAGGAAATTATAAAAAGTACCCCTATTTAATATTAATAATAGACAATGTAGACTCTGTTTAGAAGAAAAATTTTATATAATAAATTTCAATAATCAAATTAAATTATTAAACAAAGGAAATTAATCAATAGATAAATGCAGACATTTTAATAAATATTTACTTTGCAATTTGCATACTAATATAATATAAATACAACAGAAAATAATATAAATTAAATAACATAAGATAATAAAATAAACACAATACAATATATACATATATTAGGTTGGTGCAAAAATAATGACGTCATAATGTCGTTTTTTGACGTTAAAAAATACGTCAAAAAACGACATTATTACGTCATTATTTTTGCACCAACCTAATATATATATATATATAAAAAGAATCAAAGAGGCACATACAAACAAAAATACCAATGAAAAATAAAATTGTAATATATACAATTGAAAAATATACAGTTGAAAAGTAATTACGTTTAAGAATTACAAAATAGACAGTTGAAAAAGAATTACGTTTATGAAGGAACAGGTGAGCACATGCCAAAAAATGAAACATGCGTGCGTCCAAAATGGAGTCAAAAAAAAAGACGCAAAAATAAAAATTTAAAAATAACTGGACATTTATTAAAATTAGAAATATTTAATGTACGGATTAACCCCTTGAAATATGTACATATTACGACGAAACTGCGGAGTCGGGGAAAGTTACATTTATGCAATTCTTTTCTTCAGGTCGATCTGAAATATCAAATATATATATATATATAAATAAATACTTTCATAAAAAAAACATTATATATATATATATTGAAACCAAACCTGAACAAAATAAACTATGAAAACTGCACAAATATACTCAAATGCCTATAATTGATAACAGAAGCCATTGGCTTATACCAACGGCATCCCATACTTAATACTTCTCGTTTTCACTCTCGCTTGGTCATGTGTGATGTCATGGGCCGTGATGCGATTTTCGCTTCCAGCGTCTCGTATCCACGAGATTGTCGTTGCTTGGAAATCTTCCATGCAAACAAAAAAGACTATCATTGTTGTTATGTCCGTGTATTGTTTAATTTATTGTAATGTACTTGACATCTCTGATGATGGCTTATGTAAGCCGAAAGCTTAGATAGGATTAAAAAACATGTATCAATATGGTGATTTTCTTTCGTCTTTCACTGATAATGTAATTAAGCTTATCAGACGATATGAAAGGAATTTGATTAAAATAAACAGACAAAACTTGTCGATATTATTTAATGAAACATGCATTAATGAAAAAAAATGCTGCTTAAATACATACAATTTATGTGTGTTTGTGTGTGTATAATTTCCTCCAAAAGAGTTGAAATGGCAAGGCGAATACTGTTGTTTCTGTTGAAGACATTTGTGTTTAAGACTAAAAGATGAATATAAGACAAGATTTCAGAACTTCAAATTTTATTTCTTGGTATTTGCGTTTAGATGTGTTAAAATGCTTAGAAAATAACAACTTTTGTATCAGAATACCCCCCCCCCATTTTTAAGTGAGCAAAAGTAAAGGAACAGATAGTCTTTAATATTTGGTTGCATAACCCTTGCTTGCAATAACGGCATCAAGACTGCAACCTATTGACATCACCAAACTGTTGCATTCTGCATTTATTAGGTTGGTGCAAAAATAATGACGTAATAATGTCGTTTTTTGACGTTAAAAAATACGTCAAAAAACGACATTGTTACGTCATTATTTTTGCACCAACCTAATATTATGATTTTACTGACGTTTGACGCACTCAGACTCTTTCAATTGTTTTAGAAGGTTTGTTTCTTCAGTCTCATCTTCAGAAGATGAAATGTTTGTTCTATTGCGTTAAGATCCGGTGACTGACTTAGCCAATCTAAAATCATCATGTGCCTTGAAGAGGTAGTGCTGCCCTGAGTCAAGTGGATGGTTGCAGGAAGACCCTATCTCTGGCAACAGGACTATGCAACATGCCACACAAGCAGGAGAACCCAGACATGGCTGTCAGACAATTTCTGCAACCACATCATCCCTTACATTTGGCCACCTATCTCCCCAGACTGCAACCTCCTTGATTATTATGTTTGGAGGGAAGTTGAGCAAGAGACCAACAAAATTCTTTATAACACCAAAGATGAACTGATGGCAAGGATTATGGCAGCATTCACCAACTTAAACAAGGAGAAGAGTTGCAGGAGATTTCGAAGTCGTCTGGAGGCCGTGGTTGAAGCCAATGGCGATTTTATTGAATAAATTTACTTTTTAGTATTTCAAGATATTTTTGTGTAATTTTGCTAAATATATCTTTTAAAATGAGACAGCGTTATATTCATTTTTTATGCAATTTAGACGACAATTTATCCATCACACAAACTGTTTACTCCGACACCCAGTGCAAAATAGATCTGTGTATTTATGGGTGCACCGTCAGTTTTGCAGCGAAGGGGTCGACCCTGCTTTACTCAGGTGAATTTGCTCCACTGGTAAACGGCCTACACCCAATCTCCCACATGGCTTCAAAAAGTCGAATGTGCTGTACGTCAGCCACACCCTGTTCAACGGCATCGACCTGCCGGTTAAAATGTGTGAGGGTAGTCAGAAGGCTTTCCCGGCTCGATCCGACCCGACCAGTGAAGAGTAATGCCTCTATCCAACCCAACTGTGAGAAAAGTCCATCGGCCAGTCGCCACACTGGTCGTAGGAGCTGCGCCTCAGGGGTCAACGGCGTTACCATTAGACTGAGGAACTTCTGAGTGGATGGACGGGGTAATCTCAACATCACCGGTGTAAAAGTAACGACCAAACCATTGCACTATTTTACCTTGAATGTAACCATGAACTAAAATTACAAGAGAAATAGGGGGAGTGGTGACAACTGCAACGGCGCAAAACGCGCCAAATGAATAAGCAAAAACTGAATTCTGTTGTAAAAACATTGACTAGCAAATAGGTTACGAGATAGATAGATAGATAGCCTAATAATAAAATCTTTTATTTTACGCAACAAACATTAATTATTCAGCATAATCTTTTTTCGTGACAACGCACCTAATCCAACGACTCTCCGTTAATCACGTAGATTGACTTCTAAGTAATATAAATTTCAAAATCGAGCTAATAACTGCAGATTATAGATAGATAGATAGATAGATAGATAGATAGATAGATATGAACAAACTGTTCCATACTTGCATAGAGTACAACAGAAGCTAGTATTAAAATGTTTTGCAATACACTTCTATAGTAAAATTACTTGCATTGAAATTTCATATGTTTGTTACCCCTGTAGACAAGCCTATGATATGTAGGATCAATACTTGCAGGCGGCATTGCGCTGATTTACGTAATGATTACGTTTTATAGAGTCGAATTGCTAACCGAATGCCGAATAAGTTTAAATTCAAAGCTGTCCACATCTTAAACAACTTGCCAACCAAAGCAAGAGAACTTAGTCTACCCTACTATTAATTCCTAACTGCTGTGTGGAGGAGAGATTGCAAAATCGAATCCAACGTCATGAGCTGGAATTTGCAATTATGCAACTGAATATTTTGCAATACAAAGAAATATATAAAATAATTGCAATGGGTAAGGCTTTTAAGCAACTGACGTGATTTTCATGAGATAGATAGATAGATAGATAGATAGATAGATAGATAGATAGATAGATAAACAAACTGACAGAGATAGATAGATAGATAGATAGATAGATAGATAGATAGATAGATAGATAGATAGATAAACAAACTGACAGAGATAGATAGATAGATAGATAGATAGATATATAGATAGATAGATAATGAGCAGACTCTGATAGATAGATAGATAGATAGATAGATAGATAGATAGCCTAATAATAAAATCTTTTATTTTACACAACAAACATTAATTATTCAGCATAATCTTTTTTCGTGACAACGCACCTAATCCAACGACTCTCCGTTAATCACGCAGATTGACATTTAAGCAATATAAATGTCAAAATCGAGCTAATAACTGCAGATGAAAGATATTATAGATAGATAGATAGATAGATAGATAGATAGATAGATAGATAGATAGATAGATAGATAGATAGAAATACAAAGAAATATATAAAATAATTACAATGGGTAATGCTTTTAAGCAACTGACGTAATTTTCAAAGATAGATACAGAGAGAGAGAGAGAGGGAGGGGGAGAGAGAGAGATGCATACAAACATATATACATACATAGAAATAGACTAGGATATATACATACATACATACATAGAAACAGACTAAGATAGATAGATAGATAGATAGATAGATAGATAGATAGATAGATAGATAATGAACAGACTCAGATAGATAGATAGATAGATAGATAGATAGATAGATAGATAGATAGATAGTATGTGGTAGCTAACTCTGATCATATCTCTCTATCTTTCTATACACCTATAAAATATTCACATGTAATAAGGACAGGCATATTGTAGACTCCATGCCACGTCGCGTCGCCTCGGTTATTCAGGAAACTACAACTTTTTGGTACGTCAATCTAGATAGATAGATAGATAGATACGAACAGACTGGGATATATAAGATATGAATAGACTAGGATAGATAGATAGATAGATAGATAGATAGATAGATAGATAGATAGATAGATAGATAATGAACAGACTCAGATAGATAGATAGATAGATAGATAGATAGATAGATAGATAGATAGATAGATAGATAGATAGATAGATAGATAATGAACAGACTCAGATAGATAGATAGATAGATAGATAGATAGATAGATAGATAGATAGATAGATAGATAGATAGATAGATAGATAATGAACAGACTCAGATAGATAGATAGATAGATAGATAGATAGATAGATAGATAGATAGATAGATAGATAAAATAAGGCGGGAATCAGACAGCTTTTGAGAGGCAACTCTATTCAATAAGTTGCAATAAAGAAACGGAGATAAACAAGATGAAAAAAAGTAGACGACATAACAGGTAAAGTGAAGTTTGATAGACAGAAAAGTAGAGAATCATAATTTCTGATGAAAAGAGTTCGAATGATCCAAAAAATAAGATAAATTGGAAAATGATAAAGAAAAAAATAATAACCAGTACAGCAATTGGTTAATAGAATCCAATGTCCAGTTCATTGATCAGTCGAAATAGCCATTACCCAATTAGGACATTAAACAGAAATTAGGAGAAAAAATTCAGAGGTCGAATAAAAAAGCATATAAAGTAGCAACGAGAAGCCTCAACACACAGAAAATACGACTAGATACCTGGACCTCCAAAACTTCTGTGATAATTAGTTTTACTTTAAAAAAAAATAATAATATAGTCTACAATCATCATAGCTTTACGCCTGAAATATATTAACATTTCCGCTAGGATTTTCGCGCCATTGGAAAATTCGAGACTCACATGTCATATAGAAGACAGAAAGGCAGCGAGTAACCTATATAACGAGTTTGTATTGGGAGGTACAGCGAAAAGACAGGAACTTATGGGGAAATTAGTTTGCTATTCATATATTTCGCGGTTTGGGCACTTCGATGGGATGTAATCGTTAGCAAGCTTCTCTTGCTAGATCAATTACGACTGAATAATGAGTTCGAGCCTCACTGTGTGCCCGATATTTTCGGCCTTGTGCCGTATCTAATCTACGCTTAAAGAATCATATATTTCATGGTTACTAGGAATGCACATTTGTTATAATTTCCATAGCGTCATTGACAACAAATTTCTGTGGCACATAATGAGGAAAGAAGACTCGGAAAATTCGATACTCATAGAACAGATTGAAAGAAAAAGGGACAGAGGAAAAGAACGCATAATTTATCTTGAGTGAATGGAGGCGGAACAAGGTTTGGGAGATATATAAAAAAAGACAAAATTTATTAAGTTACAAAAGACAGGAAACTGTGGAGAGCCGTGATCAGCAACGAAGAAGAATCTTTTTGTCTTGAGAGGCCAGATTCTACCGATTTCTATGTCAAGGTCCTTGTATTTGTTTAGTTTCTCAAACGTGTTGATCGATGTGTCTTTTTTCTTTTTGTTGGCTGGGGTTGCAGTATCTGCCAGAAGACAAAGCGGCTTCAACATGATTTTTCCGCAACTATATTTGTTTGGTTTGCCTGGATTCGCATATCTGTCTGAACGCTGAAATTCCAGAGGACTCTAACCTCGTTATTTGGTATAACATGGGAGGGAGGTGGAAGGCGAGGCATATTGACCATTGTATGAACTTATACCGTTGTAAGTACAGGGTAGTCCGAAAGTCTTGTCATCCCGGCAATAATATAATTTTCTATTTCAAATGGTTGACACGAACGCCTACAAAGGTATGGGATGACAAGACTTTCGGACCACCCTGTATTCTATTGACACCGGTTTGCCACACCCAGATATTATGTGGTCAGTTGTCTCCGGATTTTCTTCAAACGGCTAAATAGACATGCTATTATTATTATTATTAATAATAATAATAGTAAAGATTAAATTACTATACAAGTAGTATTGATATCATGACACTAGATAGATATCGATACGGTCAAATTGGTAGCTGACCTAGAAAATGACTTTCAATTTGTTTTTAAATGGAACAAGAAGTGGCTTGTTAATTTTAACGCTTCAAAAACAAAACTGCGCTCTTTTAATCATCTGAGAGAATCCTTTTTCCTTTTCGCCAGCATAGCTGATGCTAACCTCCAGGTGAGTGAATCATTACAACTTTTGGACTAACGCTTTCAGTTGACATGAAAAGAGTATATTGAATCAGTTGCTAAGTCTGCTGCTAGGAAAGTTGGTTCACTGTGTCGTGCTAGACAACTTTTCTTACCAGAATCGATCTTATATATTTATAAGTCTACTATTCTTCCTTGCATTGAATATTTCTGCTATTAGGTTGGTGCAAAAATAATGACGTAATAATGTCGTTTTTTGACCTATTTTTAACGTCAAAAAACGACATTGTTACGTCATTATTTTTTTTCACCAACCTAATACATTTGGTCTGGTGCTTCTGCTATATATTTAGAGATTTTTAATAAAATCCAAAAAATAATCTGCAATGTTATTGATCCTGGCCTGGCAACTCAGCTTCCTTCCCTTTCCCACCGCCGTAACGTAGTTTCCCTGGACCCTTTCTATAAATACGTTCATGGTAATTATTCAGATTAACTTTCCGCTATTTTTTAGCTTCTTGTATATAGTTTTTCGTTTATTTTTGTAACTATTCATTAGGTTTAGATTTTTAAATTGTTAATTTATTCCCCTCCCCCTCCCAAACAATGACTTGTACATATGGGGACTAGTTAGGATTTTCATAGAGACAATGTGGTATTACGGTGGATGTTGTAAAAAAAGATAAGTAAAAATGCGTTCTTTTAGTGTTAGAAATATTGTTGTATGTTTGGGTCAGTGTTTGTGGCTAGTTAAGATTAACTTTAAGACCGAAGAAAACCGTTCTTTCTCTATTCCCCCTTTTGGCCTTGTGCCACACTTTTATAATCATGCAAATAAATATAACGTTCCGCTATGGTACCGAGACTTTACGAATTTAAGCGCACTAATAGATTGGCGGCTAGGTCTCATAATCTTACAGTTGACATATAACCGTAAGTTCTATGCTAAGAGTTTCTTTAATCGCCTTTCACGCTTGTTGAACTCTCTTCCGGTTTTTCATTTTTCATTTTCATTTTCATTTTTTTTTTTTTTTTTTTTTTTGTAAATCAGGCAAAGAAGATTAATCGAGAATTGACAAAAACAAAATTGAATAAAAAGTACTGAACAATTATCTCAGGTTTGCAAAAGTTCAGGTGTGATAATGGGTAATACTTGCACCTATCATGGCGCACTTCGGAAAGATCCGAAGTGAAATCGGAAGAATTGGAAATCCTAGGAATTAGTGAAAGCAGGGCAATATGAATAAATTCGTCAAGAATACTGCGGAAGGTTCTGGAAAATTTAGGAGACTTGCTGTCACTTGGTCTTAGGTGTCAGGTATCGCTTAATGGGTGCATAACAGTGTCAACGAAAAAGAAACTATTAAAAGCTATTAGCTAAAAAGCTACGTCAAATTAGATTTACAAAAAAAATTGATAATTCAATCAGCAATTCTTTCTGTACCTTATGGATATTTATTTAATTGTGTATAATTTGGTCTAATTGTTAAAAAAAAAAGGAACAAATAATACATTGGCGTTTCAACCAACTAATGTCCTTCATCAGTGCTAAGTGGCGTTTTTATTCATGTCAAGTCTGACTTTTGCTTGCTTTTTACATATTAATTGGTCACACTGCCTGCGGGAAGGGGAAGCGGCCATATTGGTCTGCGAATTGGAACTGGAATTTGTCTGAATCTTTCATTGTATCTTGACCTTACCTGCTGGTCAGGATTTTTTCTCCACGATAATCTTCTTTTTTATTTATTTAGAAGAATGAAAATTTTCTGTTTGATTCGTTTTCTATTTTCTTATCAACACTTTGCGGATTATTTAAAGGTTTATTGTTTAAATTGTAAGAACTTTTGAGATATTAATGGTTTAGCGATACAAATCTTACTAATATCTAGGGAAGCAGAGGTCGGTTCCTACCTTTCCCAACGGTATTTGCTCCTAAAGGAATATAAAGAACCTAACAGGTATTGGAACTCCGCTCTACGATTAACAATTCCGAGCCATTATCCATTATACATTCCGTACACCCAAGCTTACAGCAACTCCCAAGCGGTTAGCCATCAAGTTACCGTCCAAGATCAACATTACTTATGGCTTGATGTTTCTTAACTTTCTTGATCGTACGGGAACCCGTGTTCCAACGTGATTTGGCGGTTAGCAAATCTTTCTGTTTGCCTCGTTATTTGTTTTAACAAGTGATATATATATATATATATATATATATATATATATATATTGTTTGTCTGACGATCGATTGCAAAGGGCGTGAAACCCATGGTCACAAACTCACATTAACGCAAATAAATATATATTGATAATATTAGTGGTAAATATACGCATACATATGCAATCATATATCTAAAATATATAAATATATATATATATACATACATACACATATATATATATTTGTATAAAAAATAATTCCAAGAGGATAGAATCCAGGTAGAACTCAATGTCCAGGACAGAGTAAGGATATAATAAAAAGGCTAAAACACTAATATTCGATGGTCATAATTTATTCCTTTGGAATCGTAAATACGATCCAATTCACCAGACCTACAAATTCAAATTCATTTTTGAATTTGTAGGTCTGATGAATTGGATCGTATTTACGATTCCAATGGAATAAATTATGACCATCGAATACTAGTGTTTAAGCCTTTTTTATTATATATATATATATATATATATATATATATATATAGAGAGAGAGAGAGAGAGAGAGAGAGAGAGAGAGATTATAGTCATATTATGTCACCTATTAATAGCTGCCATAATTCCTGACTACTTTCATCTACTTATCAACGTGGGTTTATGCAAATGTAAGTTATGGATGGCGTGTTCAAAGGTACCTTCAAAGACACATTGACATTATCTCACATGTTGTTTTATTTCTTTGTATATTTTTTAAATGATTCCATTTAGTCACCATCAAAAATTAAAGTTACGGATGGTGCGTTAGCCCACTTGTAGACATTTTTTTGGCTGAAACATGTGGCACCATACACAGTTGACATTCTCCTATGAATTTCAACTGGTTTGCACCCTTCAGCAACCAAAAACTTGATAACTGACCGCTGTTCAATCCTGGAGCATGCTTCTTGGTCGGCCGTCTTTGTTAATCGCCAAAACTCTCAAAGTTTGTTTTTTAATCTGCAAAAGAAATTAAATCCATGTGAAAAAGAAGTAGAACAAATAAAATAAAAAAAGTAAGCTTCTATCTGTATTAGAAGTCCTTATACCGAAAAATTCGCCATATTTATTGAATATATACGAGGGGGTATATAGAAATATGTGTGGTGTATAAAGGTATGTATGTAAATGTGTCATTTCGCGTTCTCATGTGTGAGCAAGCTTCCTAATGATGTTTGCGGTAGACTTATCTTTTGAGAATAGTTCTTTATGAGTTTGCTAAATATCTAAGTAGTTAGCCATGATTGATCTCGGAATTGGTAGCAGAGTGGTTTCCTGTTGCCTTCTCCACGATGGTTTATGGAAACACCACCTCTAGTTAGACGGCCGTTGACTCAGAGAGTTCCTCCGCCCTTTTTGGTAACAAAGAAAATAATACTGAGCTGTTACGTGACATCTGTCCTTCTTTATGGCAGCGAATGTTGGACGATTTCCTCAAAGATGAAGAAGAGACACGTGGCGACGGAGATGTGATTCTACAGAAGGATGCTAAGGATATCATGGACTGAGCAATTGAGCAACGATGAGGTTTGCAAACAAAGAGGAAGCTTATACTTAACATCAGAAAGAGGCAGCTGAACTTTCTGGGACACATAATGAGAAAGGAGGGCCTGGAGAATCTGATACTCACAGGTCGAATAAAAGGGAAGAGAGACAAGGAAAAGCAACGCGTGACATACATGGAGAGCTTAAGCAAGTGGATGGCAGAATGTGGTCTGGGGGGTGGAAGCAGAGGGAAGATACTTGCTGAGATCTGCAAGGGATTGAGAGTGGTGGAGAGCCATGATCGCCTACGTCCTGAAAGGACATGGCACATAAAATATCTGAAATCCGAAGGCGCATTGGGATAGCCAAAGATATACGCGGTGCATTCGAGAAGTTTTTCAACATTTTTTCTGGTTTAGGCATCCATATTTTCAACATCTAATTTTGCCCCCCCCCCACGCCACTATCAGCATCTGATTTCTTCTCCAACCCCTTCAATATCTCATTCCCCCCACTTTCAACATCTGATTTTGCCTCCTCCCCCACATTCAACATTTGATTTTGCCTCCCCACATTCAACATCTGTTTTGCCTCCTACTTTTACCATCTGATTTCAGCTCCCCACTTTCAACATCTGATTCATACTCCCCAATTTCGACATTTGATTTAGCTTCCCAACTTTCAGCATATGGTTTTGCCTCCCCGCTTTCAACATCTGATTTTACCTCCCACATTGACATCTGATTCGGCCTCCCCACTTTCAACATCTGATTCAGCCTCCCCACATTCGACATCTGATTTAACCTCCCCTCTTTTGACATCTGATTCAGCCTCCCCACTTTCGACATCTGATTTAACCTCCCCTCTTTTGACATCTGATTCAGCCTCCCCACTTTCGACATCTGATTTAACCTCCGCTCTTTTGACATCTGATTCAGCCTCCCCTCTTTCGACATCTGATTTAACCTCCCCTCTTTTGACATCTGATTCAGCCTCCCCTCTTTCGACATCTGATTTAACCTCCCCTCTTTTGACATCTGATTCAGCCTCCCCACTTTCGACATCTGATTTAACCTCCGCTCTTTTGACATCTGATTCAGCCTCCCCACTTTCGACATCCGATTTAACCTCCCTACATTTAACAACTGATACATTTTCAACATCTGAAGTCGCCATTATATTTTCCTGTGCCATACTTGCATAGCTTACAACGGAAGCTAGTATTAAAATGTTTTGCAATACACTTCTATAGTAAAATTACCTGTAGACAAGCCTATGATATGTAGGATCAATACTTACAGGCGGCATTGCGCTGATTTACGTAATTATTACGTTTTATAGAGTCGAATTGCTAACCGAATGCCAAATAAGTTTAAATTCAAAGCTGTCCACATCTTAAACAACTTGCCAACCAAAGCAAGAGAACTCAGTCTACCCTACTATTAATTCCTAATTGCTGTGTGGAGGAGAGATTGCAAAATCGAATCCAACGTCATGAGCTGGAATTTGCAATTATGCAACTGAATATTTTGCAATACAAAGAAATATATAAAATAATTGCAATGGGTAAGGCTTTTAAGCAACTGACGTGATTTTCATGAGATAGATAGATAGATAGATAGATAGATAGATAGATAGATAATGAACAGACTCTAATAGATAGATAGATAATGAACAGACTCTAATAGATAGATAGATAGATACATAGATAGATAGATAATGAACAGACTCAGATAGATAGATAGATAGATAGATAGATAGATAGATAGATAGATAGATAGATAATGAACAGACTCAGATAGATAGATAGATAGATAGATAGATAGATAGATAGATAGATAGATAGATAGATAGATAGATTTTCCCGCGTAAGTAAGTATTTCTTTCTCCCTCGTGAACCTTTTCTTGATGAGTGTCACCTACCAAGCACTTAACTCTGAATCATATATTTGATATGAAAGCTTCCCTCTGTCAACCTCGGCCATCCATCCTGACAGGAAAACTTCCATTTAATCATTAATTTTATTAAAACATTTATTAAAATATTGCGTTATTATTGTAATTGCATCTAATCTGCATCCTCGCTTCGATTTTGTGACATGCGCAAAACGGCACAGGGACTGTCAAAGGGGTAACTTACTTCAATCAAATTATTTAATTAATGTATTTTCTAAATATTTGTTCTGCAAATAATCTCTATAAAGCTATACCACCACATCGCTTCCTCTGAAGGACAGAATTTAAATGTGTTAATGGGAGAACTGACCTTTTTTTTTATATAAAATCTGCAGATGTCCACGTGATAACCACGAGAATAATCGTTTCCGTATTTGAAAAATTAAGTTAGTTTTACTGGTTGATTTTATGTTACGGCATATCAACGCCTCGGTGGGTTATTTAATGCCGACAAGATTTTTAGGAGAGGTTCAGATGAATAGAATATGTATTCTTTGGAAATGAGGAATTGAAGAGACGATTTTGAATTCAAGTCGAATCCATTACATTCTCTTACCCGCTAATACTCTTGGGAATGGTATTAATCCTTTTATTCTCCCCCAGCTATGGGTAAATAGCAGGATAAAACCCAGGTTCTGTAGCCTTGGATGGCAACTTGTCTACCGCAGTAAATAGCAACCTACTGCTGGAAAAAAAATCTGCCTCGTCAGTCATGTATCGAAAGATATATTAGGTTGGTGCAAACATAATGACGTAATAATGTCGTTTTTTGACGTTAAAAAATACATAAAAAAACGACATATTACGTCATTATATTTGCACCAACCTAATATATTCGCCTAAGCGCGTATCACGCATGGTACATAACTGATTCATTGTAAGAAAAAAGTCTGTAGAAGATCAGCTTTCATTGACGTATTTTTGTAAAGAGGTTTTTTGTCGAGTCAAATATATTGCTGGTTTTATATTATATAGATAGATAGATAGATAGATAGATAGATAGATATATTAGGTTGGTGCAAAAATAATGTCGTTTTATCACATATGTTACTATGTGAGAAAACGATATTATTTTTGCACCAACCTAATATATGTATGATTTTTTTTTTTTTTTTAAAAATGTACTGCTGCTATTGTTACTATAAAAATCTATTTTTAATCTCTCGTAGATTTTGAGCTCTATTTGGGGGTTAACTATTTACCCATAGCTGGGAGCCTAACAGATGCTAACATCCCGGATCAGAGTGGATCACGGATCAACAGCAATTAAGAGGTTCCATTCTCCTCCAAACCACCCAATCACCTTGTTGCCAGATAGAGGAACAAATTGTGTGTTCTAATTCTGATTTTTAAACTTTACTGTCGGTTGAAATTTATAAAATATTTCCCTTAAAAAAGTTTTTTTTTTCTTTTCCGGAAAAGTAGATTTCTCAAGTCCACTAACTCTTATTGCTCGTTCTATTATTGAGGGGAGTTTCCTTCCTAACCTTTTGTTTAAAGTAGTGTGGAATGTCAACATTTATAAAATCTTTCTATTAAGACCATTTCTCGGAAAAGTAGGTTTTTCAACTCCACTAATTCTTATTGCTCTTTCTGTTATTGAGGAGAGTTTCCTTTCTAGCCTTTTGTTTAAGGTTGTGTGGAAATTCAACATTTATAAAGTCTTTCTATTAAAACAATTTCTCAAAAGAATAGGTTTCTCAACTCCATTGTTATTGCACTTTTTAATATTGAGGGAAGTTTCCTTCCTAACCTTTTGTTTAAAGTAGTGTGGAATGTCAACATTTATAAAGTCTTTCTATTAAAACAATTTGTCAAAATAATACTTTTCTCAAGTCACCTAACTATTGTTACTCTTTCTACTGTTGAGAGGAGTTACCTTCCTAACCTTTTGTTTAAGGTTGTGTGGAACATCAACATTTATAATATCTTTCTATTAAAACCATTTGTTAGAAAAATAGGTTTCTCAAGTCCACTAATTCTTATTGCTCTTTCTGTTATTCAGAGGACTTTCTTTCCTAAACTTTTGTTTAAAGTAGTGTGCAATGTCAACATTTATAAAATCTGTCTATTAAAACCATTTGTTAGAAAAATAGGTTTCTCAAGTCCACTGACTGCTTTTGCTCTTTCTACACTTGAGGGTAGTTTCCTTCCTAACCTTTTGATTTAGGTCGTGTGGAATGTCAAAATCTAGATTATTGCATTATATTCCCTTGTAATAAGGCGCGTTTCAATGACAAAAGCCACCTTAAAACAAAAAAAAATATTAAGCAAAATTTGGAAAGAAAGAAAAGAGTGTTGAACTATTACATAACATCAATCATTGTATATGGCAGTGATCACTATCTTTCTTAGGTTTTCATATTTAAGGAAATTGTTCAGTATTCACTGCCATATAGGAGATTAGATATTGCATAGCAGTTCAACCCTTTTGTTTTTCTTTGGTTCTAACGACATTTTCCTATCTCTTAATCCTCTTCTTAGTTTTTGGAAGGCATGAGGAGATTGTTCAGTTTTCACCGCCACATAGGAGATTAGATATTACATAGCAGTTCAATACACTTTTCTTTATTTCTTGTGGTATTTTTGTTTTAATACTTTGCTTAGTTTCTAAAAGTTACCTTTCAGTACTGTTTTCTGTCCTCGTTCTTCTGCGTTTCAGAGTAGTGTAATAACAGACTTGTTGTATGTTACTACACTACCCAGATAAATATTAGGTAAATTGATTGAGGCCAAAGGGCACAGCGGCTTGAACATCGTGATAGCAAGATGAGGACTAGTCCGGGTATAAATACTGCTTGATATTGAGGTCACCTATATATAGCTAACACCTTGCACCTTCTCTTTTGAAGACGATGCAACTGTAGCAGATGCATAATTATATTCATTGAAGAAGCTAAGAAAATCCAATGTTGCAATGAGGTGTCGAAAAAGATTAGTGAGCAAATCAGGTTTTTTTTGTTGTTGTTTCGATTCGTTTTATCAAAGGAAAGGTTGTCATCCCAAATTAGAAAGCCCACTCTATCACGCTATTAAACCTATTGCTTGTAGGTGGGTAGAAGAATCAAATTCATGCCTTCCCCAAGTGCATTAGTGCGGAATTCGGAGGGGTTTTCGTTTCGTTTTATTTAAAGGAAAGGTTATCATCCAATGTTAGAAAGCATAGTCTATCCTGCTATATAACCTATTGCTTGGGAGTGGAGAGAAGAAACAAAGTCATGCCTTTCCCTAGTGCATTAGTGTGTAAATCAGAACTTATTTTTGTTTCGTTTTTTTTTTTTTTTTTTTTTTTTTTAAAGAAAAAGTTCTCATCCTAGATTAGAAAACCCGGACCATCCAGCTATTAAAACTATTGCTTGTGGATAGGGGAAAAGAAACAAATTCATGCCTTTCCCAAGTGCATTAGTGTGGAATTCAGAAGGGTTTTGGTTTCGATTTTTCAAAGGAAATGTTATCATCCAAGGTTAGAAAGCGCAATTTATCCTGCTATATAACCCATTACTTGGGGGTGGAGAGAAGAAACAAATTCATGCCTTTCCCTAGAGCAATAGTGTGAAATTCACAGGGGTTTTCGTTTCGTTTTATTCAAAGGAAAGGTTGCCATCCAAGGTTAGAAATCCCAGTTTATCCTGCTATTTAACCAGTTGCTTGGAGGCGAAGAGACGGGGCAAAGTCATGCCTTTCCCAAGGGCATTAGTGCGATAGTGAGCACAATAGACGAGCTCGGGCTTTGAACTCGGATCGCTGATATCCGCTTCCGATATCCGGCTCCGATATCTGTTACGCATCCTACACATCCGAAAATAAAATTATAAGGGTATAAAGAACGACCTCTCCCGTGAGGGAATCTATTCGACACGCAGTCGGAGACGAAACCGTATAAAGTTAAGCTTTTTACAAAGAATTTGTTACGTCGGAATAACCTTTCTATCTAAGAGCTGATGAGTTTTTGCATTATCACCATCATCTGGATCACCAGTCATATGGCCAGCTGTGGTTGTAGGGTCGCTGCGCAACTGAGCACTTGACCAGTTCCCTCCGTGTATCTAGTTTACAAGCTGGGAGAGTATTCATTACTGCGTAAAGCGTCTTGGGCAAATTAACCTGGCGGAACCCAACAAACTCCAGGTTAATCCACACCCGATATCGTCCAACCCGCCTTCGTCACGGACACTTGACCGTTGCTTCCACCGTGGGAGCCCTGTGACCTGGCCGTTGACTTCAGTCAAGGAAGTCCTCCGTCTGGCGATGCCTTGGTTGTCTTTTCAGGGAGACCTCCACATATAAACATAAAAAAAAACATATTAATAACGAACTCCTTGAAAATTGTTAATGAATTAGCCGAAAGCGCTTGAGACAATAATCAATACGGACATTTACACACTTTTACAAAATGAAAGCTGTAACAACATTAGAAAAACTTAATAAGAAAAACTTATATTTTCTTTGTCTGTCACATGCACACACACACACGCGCATGAGGATTTATTTTTATTGGAGTAAGTTTTCTGCATTAATCTCTTAATTTTATATGTAGAATCTGCTGGCAATTCTCGATCCAACCAAAAAACCCATCCCGCCATAAAAACAAGGAAAGTTAGTTCTCTGTGTCGCGCCAGAAGATTTTTCTCGCTTGAGTCCATCCTTCAAATCTACAAATCTACCGTTCGTCCTTGCATTGGATACTGTTACCATATATGGTCTGGTGCCCCCGCTGTTCATCTCGAGGTCTTCGACAAAATCCAGAGACGAATATGCAATGTGATAGGTCCTGACCTGGCATCTCTTCTACAGTCACTTTGTCACAGACGTGCCGTGACTTACCCCGGTCTTCAAGTATTTAATGCCAACTGCTCTGAAGACCTACTTTCACTGGTACCCCAACTGCATGAACCTCGACAGAATCCAGAGATGGATATGCAATGTGATAGGTCCTGACCTGGCATCTCGTCTACAGTCACTTTCTCACAAACGTGCCGTGGCTTCCCCCGGTCTTTTCTTCAAGTAAGCCAACTGCTCTGAAGACCTACTTTCACTGGTACCCAACTGCATGAATTTAAGCGTGCTACTAGGTTGGCATCTCGGTCCAACCCTTTCACTGTCGAAACTGCTAAATGTAACCGCCTCTTCTACTCCAACAGCCTTTTTCCTCGCGCTTCCCGACAGTGGAACTCCCTTCCTCTTACTTGCTACCCTGATAACTATAATCTCCAAATATTCAAATGCCATGTCAACCGACATCTTCTGATGGCTTTATCTTGATCTCCGTCCTTCTCTATATCCTTTCCTCAAACACGCCTCTTTACTCTTGCTCGCAATCCTCTGTAACCCCTTGCGTGCTAGTGGCACTCCCGCCTTGCTTGGGGTGAAATGCTTAAAAAAAATAAATGGAACGTGGGTCAAGCATCACTTCGTAAAAAACATTTCTCTCCGACGCGAAACGTGTTCTTTATTCACTCACATTAGGTTAGTTCGGCACAAGGCCATTAGCGTGACACTCTGCTGTCATGTCTAAAAAAAATGGAAGGGAAATATGTAAGGAAATTGACAGCGTCTTGTTTGAGTGAACGAAGAGGGGATGAGAAATCTGAGAGGGGAGGGTTGGTGGGAGAGAAATAATTTAGTGAGGACAAGGTGGATGAGAAAAAGAAAGGGAAGATAGAAGTGCCCATAGCACGAGAAATAGATTTATGGAGATATATGAATAGACTGACATAGATAGATAGATAGATAGATAGATAGATAGATAGATACCAATAGACTAGGATAGATAGATAGATAGATAGATAGATAGATAGATAGATACCAATAGACTAGGATAGATAGATATGAATAGAGATAGATAGATAGATAGATAGATAGATAGATAGATAGATAGATAGATAGATAGATAGATAGATACCAATTGACTAGGATAGATAGATAGATAGATACCAATAGACTAGGATAGATAGATAGATAGATACCAATAGACTAGGACAGATAGATAGATAGATAGATAGATAGATACCAATAGACTAGGATAGATAGATATGAATAGAGATAGATAGATAGATAGATAGATAGATAGATAGATAGATAGATAGATAGATAGATAGATACCAATTGACTAGGATAGATAGATAGATAGATAGATACCAATAGACTAGGATAGATAGATAGATACCAATAGACTAGGATAGATAGATAGATAGATAGATAGATAGATAGATAGATAGATAGATAGATAGATACCAATAGACTAGGATAGATAGATATGAATAGAGATAGATAGATAGATAGATAGATAGATAGATAGATAGATAGATAGATAGATATGAACAAATTGAGATAGATAAAAAAAACTGTAATAGATAGATAGATACGAATAGACTAGGATAGACTAGTACAGACTAGGATAGATAAATATAAATAGAGTTGGATAGATAGATAGATAATGAATAGCTTTGGATAGATAGGTGGATGGATTCGATGCAGAAGGTTACGGAGGAATTGCCACGGTTTATTAGGATATGTGAAAAAGATTACGGTTAACAGTACACTTGGTCAGACTAAAATTGCTGTGCTAGGGGAAGATTCTCCGGTTTTAATTTGATCTGAGTCTTGTAATAAGAGAGCAATTATTAGACCACCCCGAGGTGCCCTGATATCAGAAGTTGAAGATGAAATTAATGGTAAACTGTCTATTTCAATATTTTCCTACTATGAAGAGTGTGCATTACCGAAAATAAGATTAAGTATTATCTAGCAGATCTTTGTGGCGTACTTTATGGAACCCGTTTGCGTAATCTATGAAACACGGGTACATGCCCTTCTGCATTTGTATTGCTCTGATAACATTCTGAACATAAATATCCCGTTCCTTGTTTCAGTGTCTTTAGCGAACCCGCACCGTTCTTCTCCTATCTCTGGTCTGATTCTGTTGCACGCTCTATTTCATCAGAATTCGGATGATCACCTTTGTTATGTGGCTCATTAGGCTGATTTTTCGGTGGAGTTCACATTCGTTTGCACCTGCTTTCTTAGGCAGTACTATGAAAATAGATCCGGTTCGTGTAATGTCACCACTTTGTAGATTTCATTTATTATTTCTATGATCTTAACTATACCGAAATGTGGAGGGCCATGATCGCCTACATCCTGAAGGGACACGGTATATAAATTAAGAAGACTTAAGCATTTTCAAAAGTGCGATGCACACTGAATGCTATGCGTTGTAGTTGCAAACACCTGTAATTTCTCCACCTACTTATTCGAACACTTGACAAACGTGCATTCGCCGCCATATTTGATTAATGAGAAAGTCTGTTGTTTTTCTCATAACTGATCTAACTCGTTCATCTACACAAAAGTCAATTTGAAACTCTCTCAAAGCTTTTCACACCGTTTCTTTTTTCTTTTTTTTTTGTGGGGGTCATGGAGAATAATTCATTTGTCCTTCTCACAAAGAATTGATCGCTTCCTGGTTTCTATTCACTGAATTGGAAGCGGAAG
Organism: Acanthosepion lycidas; assembly: GCA_963932145.1. NCBI lineage: Eukaryota > Metazoa > Mollusca > Cephalopoda > Sepiida > Sepiidae > Acanthosepion > Acanthosepion lycidas. The sequence continues at coordinate 58,383,621 of OZ010601.1, read as the reverse complement.
AGAAAAACAAAAACAAAAAAAAAACGAACGAAGAAGCGCCTGCAACAAGATACGAAACAAGAAAAAAAAAAGAAGTGAAACGTATAATAAAAGTTGATGTTAAAACAAGACAAAATGGAAGACATTTTCTTCTTTTTTCTTTTTTTGTAAAATCGAATTGTGAAGAATTATGGGCGAAAAGAATTGGTGGCGAATACGAAAATGGTAATGCAAATCAAAGTACAAAAGAAATGGAAAAAGGAGAAGAAAGAAAGAAAAAAAACGTAAAATGAAAAGGACAAAGAAAAGATAGAAAGAAAACATAAAAAGAAAAATGGTAAAGAAAGGGAAGGAATAATGCAAAAAGACGAAGAAAAAAAATTCAAAAAGAAAGAATCAAAAGTGAAAAAGAAAGATGGTAAATCCAAAAAGAAAGAAAGAAAGAAAACGAAAGCGAAAGAAAAAGCTTAAGACAGAAAGAAAAGAGAGAGGGAAAGAAAGAAAGAAAGTTAAATAGAAAAAGATAAAGGTAAAAGAAAGAATGGAAAAGCTATAGGGCAGAGGAATGAAGAGAAAAGAGAGAGACATGTAGAAAGATATATATATATATATATATATATATATATATATATATATATATATATACTCTTAAGGTATGCTATATTTATGGGATAAAGTGGTCAATATCAGAGAACGAGCGTGTGAAAATCTAAAAGTGAGCATTGAAGTCACCACTCAGAGGCGACAGGCTAAATATATATATATATATATATATATATATATATATATATAAATATAAAAGTGAACATAGAAGTCAACACTTAGAGGCGACAGTCTGTTTCATGCTATATGCAATCGTCAGGCCACCGATTGCATATATCAGGCCTGACGATTGCATATAGCATGAAACAGACTGTCGCCTCTAAATGTTGACTTCTATGTTCACTTTTATATTTATATATATATATATATATGGCCTGACGATTGCATATAGCATGAAACAGACTGTCGCCTCTAAGTGTTGACTTCTATGTTCACTTTTATATTTACACACGCTCTATCTCTGATATTGAGCACTTTATTCCATAAATATAGCACACCTTAAGACTATATTTCCTTATTATATATATATATATATATATATATATATATATATATATATATATATATATATAAAAGGAGTATCGAGGAAGAATAAGAAAGAAGGAGTAAGAAAGAAAATTGAAAAGAAAAAAAAGAAAGAAAGATACTTAAAAGGAAAATTGGCAAAGAAAGAAAAGGAATAAATGCAAAACAACGAAGAAAAGGACAAAAGAAAAGTGAAAAAGAAAGATGGTAAAACCAAAAAGAAAGAAAGAAAGAAAGAAAGAAAGAAAGAAAGAAAGAAAACGAAAGCGAAAGAAAAAGATTAAGACAGAAAGAAAAAAGAGAAGGAAAGAAAGAAAGTTAAAATTCAAATAGAAAAAGGTAAAAGAAAGAATGGAAAAGATAAACAAGCTATAGAGCAGAGGAATGAAGAGAAAAGAGAGAGACATGTAGAAAGATATATATATATATATATATATATATATATATATATATATACTTTATGAAAAACTAGGTAATCCGTATGGGTAAACCCAACGAGGATAAAATCCAGAGAGCTCAATGTAAATCCAGAGCAAATAATTTAAATAAAAACAGATCACTCTAAGGTTCCATGCAATAAATTATTTCACCACAGCCCTTTTAAAGGACTGCGGATCATCAGACTTTACTTCCAAAGGTTGAAACAAAAAATATATATATACTCTTAATATATATATATACTCTTAAGGTATGCTATATTTATGGGATAAAGTGGTCAATATCAGAGATAGAGCGTGTGTAAATATAAAAGTGAGTATTGAAGCCAACACGTAGAGGCGACAGGCTGTTTCAGGCAGCCTGACGATTGCGTCTAGCATGAAACAGCCTGTCGTCTCTAAATGTTGACTTCAATATTCACTTTTATATATATATATATATATATATATATATATATATATATATATATATATATATATAAAGGAGTAGAAAGGAACAATAAGAAAGAAAGAAAGAAAGTAAGAAAGAAAGACAGAAAGAAAGAAACTGTAAAACAAAAATCTCGAGACCCATCAGTAGAGGTGATGTTTCTTGGGCAAGATAGCCTGAGTGAGCCCAATCTTCTCCAGACTGGTTTGGAATTCAGAGTCTTCCTTCTCCTGGACTGTTTGCCACCCAAGGCTATAGAACCCAGTCTGTCCTGCTAATTTACTCATAGCTGATGGGAAATTAAGAAGATTTATACCTTTCTCAAGGGTATTAGCACGTAAGTGAATGTAATGGATCCAACTGGAATTCGGACTCGGCTTTCCGATTCCTCAATCTGAGCCGCTATCCATTACTCCATATAAAAGATTGTAAAAATGATATAACTTGCGGTCAAACCCGATTAAAAGTATTTGTTCCTAGTGCAGAAGAACTCAACACTGTCGACACAACACCGATTTACTTAATTAAAAAATATTCAGTAATTAAGGTTTTAATCCTTAATAAATTATTTTTATTCGGTTATTAAAAACAAGTTATGTTTTTCTGGTGCTGAGTTATCTCGGTCCTGAGTTGTCTCGGCACTGAGTCGGCGGTATTGAGTCGGCGATGTTGAGTTGGCCCTTCCCGCCTGTTCCCGTATGATTTCCTGAAGTTAATCAACATCGAATTGAATTCGCAATGAATGCGTGAAACAGTTTGCTGCCTTGTACTATTATGCAATTATGAAATATTAGTGTGGAAAGAGGGCACTATATACTTACTATATATATATATATATATATATATATATATATATATATATATATATATATCTTGCTTAATCTGGCACAAGTTCACAATAGTGAAGGGTCCTACGAGTAGTGATCTTACTGTAAAAGAGTAATATACTGCTAAACCATTGTTCACCTTTGCTCCACAAAATGTGTTCTTATTTACTAAAATTAATCAGGTTCAAAATAAAAAATTGCTCGGGACTCGTGGGGATCGAACCCGCTACACTAGTCAGCAAAACAGGTTCGAAAATTCGCCCTGGCGACTGAACTCAATAATCTGACTTAATTATTTTCATTTCATCTTTTCTGTTTGCTGTTTATTTATTTTTTTAAATTGCCACATTAATTCACGATCTCCATTTTAAATCGAATAATATTTCCTCTTTCATCCTTCCAGCACAAAGCTTCCCCGTCAAGTTCTTAACATTTTCAGCAATTTTTCCCGCATTTTCCTTAATATTTCCCGCTCTTTTTTTAAAAATTAATCTTCCCGCTCTTTATTCAATACTTAACATTATCAGCAAAATAATAGCTACATTATTATTTTTACTATTATTATTATTGTTGTTGTTGTTCTCGTTGTTGGCGTCGTCATTAACGTTGGCTGAATCACAAGATACGAATTTTATTTTTTTCTACCTCGTTTAAAATATATAACGTAAATCTAACTTTATATTATTTTGTATACCCGGCGGATGTTTGTAAAAACCTTCTTTCTCGATTTGTTATTATTGTTGTAATTTTCTTCTTCTTCTTCTTCTTCTTCTTCTTCTTCTTCTTCTTAATACTAATACTACTACTACTACTACTATTATTATTATTATTATTATTATTATTATTATTATTATTATTATTATTATTTCTTTTCATAAAATGAATTTTCGACTTACTTTTTTGTTTGTTTTTCTGAGTATTGACTAAACTTACATTCCCTTTTATTTGACCAACAGGAAGGAAATGAAACGCTAAAATGATTGTATTGGATCTTTCACATGAGAAGTGTGCGTATGCCTATTAAATCAGCATTAGAACTACTAACCTCCATATGTGCTCGAAATCAGACCACTAGTGTTGGTTGAATAAATGCATAAATACATTAGTCATATATATATATATATATATATATATATATATATATATATATATATATATATATATATATATGGTGAATTTTGAAGGGCCGAATACAGAGACTTGGTGCACTACATGCCACAAGCTCCCCAAACGACCCTCCGCAGGTTTTGAATTCAGCGTTGTCCTTCTCCTAGACCAGTTGCCATCCAAGGCTACAGAACCCGGCCTGTCCTCCTATTTACCCATAGCTGGCGGAGAAGAAGAAGATTCATAACTTTCCCAAGGGGATTAGCACGTCAGTGGTTGTAATGGATTCGACTGGAATTCGAAATCGGCTCTCCGATTCCTCAATCCGAATAGCTATCCGTGCCTCCAACCCCACCTCTCTCTATCTCACTCTCTCTATATATGTGCGTGTGTGCGTGTGTGTGTGTGCGTGTGTTTGTAAAAATTTCTGATATATTATATCTATAAAAGGACAATGGAAAACACAAAGGGAAACTTATCTTAGCCGACGCTAAAATTTCCTTTTGTTTTTAGTCATATATACATGGTTTATCAAAAATACTTTTACAAACTTTGCGCGGCGGGTTACTCGCACCAAAACAAGAACAAAAGTTCACATAAACATATGTCTGCAAATTCTTCGGTTTTGATTTATTAAGTTTAAAGTTTACGATAGGCGCTGTTAAATGTACAATTCAAGATACAATCCCAAAATACTTTTACAAAATTTCTGACACCAAAAGAAGCCAAAGTGACCATATAAACATACGTTCAAAAGGCAATCATTGTACATCAACACAACGAATGTTAAAAATTGCCTCCGCTTGCACCCGTCGGATCATTAACTGGCGGACCCTTTCAAATACTCCCACACGTTGTTGAATTGTTTCCCAGGCCCCCATGACACGTTGATGAAGCCTCTCTACATTATTAATGTCGGCTACATAAACCAATTCTTTTAAGTGGTCCCACCCACAGATAAAAATCTAAATGACTGTGGTCGAAGGAACGTGCTGGCCACGGAACCAGTCCTCACTTACCTATCCATCTTTTATGGTAGATATCAGCCAGTGCAAATGTAAATTTGTTATACCATCTCTTCGAAATGTTGCCGTAAACAAGACTGAAGAGACAA
>OZ010601.1:58356099-58373599 GCA_963932145.1 Acanthosepion lycidas | reverse complement strand
TTCTTTGTATATTGTCATTGTTTACAATAAGATGCGTTTTATGAGCAGATATGATCGATAGATAAAATTGGTCGAAGTTTGTGTGTTTAAAAACATTCATTTGGACTTTGCTAACCAGACGCTTCACTATAGCTTAGTGGTTTAAGCACGTCAGATCAGAAGACGGTTTCGTGTAGGACATGAACAATGTACATTATTCTATGAAATTTCTCGAACATTAAGGCCGGTAAATGTAATTAATACTGTTTAATTAAAAAAAACAGAGCATTTACTTAAATAAATTGTATCTATTAAAATAACGTATAAACAGAAAATATATTACTAGATATATATATTACTATATATTATTATTATTATTATACGTTATATTTAGTGGATAAACATTAGATATATTTATTTACCTATAGAGGACTGCTGAATATTCGATAAATCTAATTAGAGAAACTTATGCACTCTCCGGTATATTTTTTTATAATAGGATTACTTGTATATTTAGGCCGCTAGACGAAAAAATACTCTTTAATAAGTAAACGGATTGTCTACACAAATATAAGTAACCACTAAAGATAACGTTTAAGTCATAAATGACTATCCGATTAATAAATAAAACTCACACACACACACACACACATATATATATATATATATATATATATATATATATATATATATATATATATATATATATATTAGGTTGGTGCAAAAATAATGACGTAATAATGTCGTTTTTTGACGTTAAAGAATACGTCAAAAAACGACATTATTACGTCATTATTTTTGCACCAACCTAATATATATATATATATATATATATATATATATATATATATATATATATATATATGTATCAAAGGTAAAATTCAATACATCATTACAAAGTTCAGTAATAATTTATTTCAGACCGACAACTGCCTTTTCAGACTGGAGGTATAAATCATCCAGATAATTTATTAAAAATTACAAGAGGAAATGAATGAAAAATTTGACGTAGGAAAACCCTTGAAGAGGTAAGGGGAAGGGTGAAAAAACAAAAATGTCAAAAAGTGACTTTACCGATGTACTGAGTTTGTCAAAAAATGTCATTGATGATGTGTTCAGTTTGTCAAAAATGTCTTTGATGTGTTGAGCTTATCAAAAGTGTGTTTCATGATGTATTAAGTTTGTCAAAAGTATCTTTCATGATATGTTCAGTTTGTCAAAAGTGTCTTTCATGGTGTACTGAGTTTTTCCTTTGATGTATATCATATTGCTCTGTATCTTAATACATTGAGCTCTCTCCATGGATCTACCTTTTAATATTTTATATTAAAAAGACCTATTTGGATTATACTTACCACGTACAGATTTTATATTATGATCCACACACACACACACACACATATATATATATATATATATATATATATGTGTGTGTGTGTGTGTGTGTGTGTGTCTGTGTGTGTTGGAGAAAATTGCAGAAATTTAGAAATATCTCTATGAACACAAAAATGTTCTTATACATAGTAATTTATCAAATGCATTAGTCATATATAGAAACAATTTCAACCATAACCTCCGATCTAAAGAATGCCACATTTATTAAAAGAGAAAGTAAATTACTTAGACGGAAAATACTTCAGAGTGGCGCTATCAAATCTTATCAAAATATAAATTCCCTCCCAGGGTTTTTATTCCTTTCCTAAAATATATATTCCTTTTCCAAGCCAATATACATAACTATAATTTAAAAAAAAAAATAAAACGATTCAAAAGGTTCTATTATTTACATTATATAAATACATAAATTAATTTGTTAAATTTGGCTAAAATCAATAATATTTAAAAAGAAAAAACATCAAGAACAATAAAATTTATTCAGCTTTGTTTATTAAGCATTAAATTATGTCACTTAGCATCCTCCATAGTTTACATTGACTTTCTTTTAGCCTGATGTATATTTATGAGAGCTGTTAAATTAAATTAAAAATTCTGAAAAACTAACGACATTTAATTCTGTTTATGAATACGTTTAGCAAAATAAAGCCCTTACATTTACCCTGATAAAGTCTATCAGAGGACGATACGCGTCGACTAAGAAACGTTTTCCTTTTGTCTTTATATATATATATATATATATATATATATATATATATATATATATTAGGTTGGTGCAAAAATAATGACGTAATAATGTCGTTTTTTGACATATTTATAACGTCAAAAAACGACATTATCACGTCATTATTTTTGCACCGACCTAATATATATATATATATATATATATATATATATATATATATATCTTCATTGAAAATGAATTGAGCACTATTGCTATCTGGCGCTTGTTTATATTTGTAAAAAATAATACGCTACATTTTCCCTGATAGCTAAGGGATAGAAACTTCGACTGATGCCAAATGGCTCGGGTTCGATGCCGGCTTGAAGCAATTGGATGTCTAACCACACTGATGAACTGTGATACAGCGAAACAGGCCTGTATGTGGATAACATTATACACACAGACACAGAATGGTAAAATGATTACTTTATAGATATCTATATCAGGTTAGCAATGCTATCTACCTCATGGTGCCTTATATATATATATATATATATATATATATATATATATATATATATATATATATATATATATATATATATACTATAGCCCAAAAGGTAGGGGCCACGCTTTGTATTTAATAATTAGTAAGATTTATGACTTCTTCCTTGGTTTAATTAAGCCCTATTAAGATCGGATGATGAAACTCTTTAACCCATTAGTGCATCGCTCCCTAATTTTATAGGGGTTACACAAAATGTAAAAGCCAGCGTCCCGAAGATTAACATTAGACAGCGAGGTAGATGAGGCAAAAAGAGATGAAATCTTAAGGCAAGTTTATGCAGTAATGTGTTAATTTCGATATTATTATTATCATTATTATTACTACTACTGCTATTATTGAATATTATTACTGAGTAGTGAGTTTTATCCTCACTGGGGAGCCCCCATACTTCCGCCCTTGTGCTACACCTAAGCTATGCTTAGAAAAATCTCCATATCTTTTTCGGGTTTAATTAACTTCTGCTATTGAGATATTTGTTCATGCCATTCAATTTGAGAGATAGATAGATATATAGATAGATAGATAGATAGATAGATAGATAGATTAGCTAAAATTTAAAATTAACCAGCCCTGCAAGGTAGATTAGACAAAAACAGCTAACATTTTAAGGAAATTTTATAATGACTTAATTTCATTATTATTATTTTTTTTTTCTTTGATTTCTGGCGTTTACACATTTCTTTCCGGGTCCCGCCCAAGGACCTAAGGTTAGAAATGGCATCATGACACTTTTCACTGACAAAAAAAGAAAAAGAAAGAAAGAAATTACATAGATAAAGCCCTTCGTAAAGTGTGGGCTGTACTTGTCAGAACAATTTTTTGTATCTCCTTGAGGCATGGACTTCCAGGAATCCCTTCAATTAGTCTACTGCAATCTTTTCCAACCAGTCCTAGGGCTCCAACTACAACAGGGATTGTTGATGTTCCCATATGCCACATTTTCGAGATTTCTATTTCAAGGTCCTTGTATTTTGACAGCTTTTTGAATATCTTCAAAGATACATTGCAGTCAGCAGGGACTGCCATATCAATAAGGCGGCACTGTTTTTGTTTGTGGTCTTTAATAACAATATCTGGGCGGATGGCTTTGATTGTTCTCTCAGTGTGTATTGTGTAGTCCCATAGAATTGTAACAGGTCCTATCTCCGTAACCGGGTCTGGGTGGTGTTCATACCAGTTTCTTTCAGTTTCCTTCCCGTAGAAGTTGCAGATTTTCCAGTGCAGATATTGGCCCACTCTGACGTGTCGGATTTTATATTCAGTGGGTGCCAACATCGTGCAACCTGATACAAGATGATCAATTGTTTCTGGATATTTATCACAGAATCTGCATTTTGGGCTGACACAATATTTTAGTATATGTGTTTGATAATTCGTAGGTCCTGCGCAGCAAGGATAAAACCTTCAGTTTCCGCTTTCAACCTTGCACTGCGTAGCCACTGATGGGTACGGGTTTTGTCTACATCAGCTTGTTTGGTACGGGCAGAGTATTGGCCATGAAGTGGTTTATCTTGCCATCCCTTCTGTATCTGGTCGGTTGCATTCGTCTTTGCTGTCTTTTTTAAGTATTTTGCAGTTTCAGCCGGTGTATTGTGCTGTAGTTGCATCTCTACGCCCTTTTGAAACTCCATTTTGAATTTGTTGGCTTCTTTCATTACGGAGTAAAGACACTTACTACTTTCATGTTCCTTGACGCATACCATCATCCAGTCTTCTGTAATTTCCAAGTATCTTTGGAGGCCAATTGTTGTAGTTTTGTAGGACAGTTCTAGTTGAACTAATCCGCTGCCTCCTTCGGGTCTGGGCACATACAGACGATCAACATCAGCTTTGGGATGATGCATGCGATAGCAAGTGAGAAGCTTTCTCGTTTTGGCGTCCATTCGCTTAATTTCAGCTATGGTCCAGTTAAGGACATTAAAGCTGTAATGCACCACAGGGACAGCCAATATGTTTATAGCTGATATTCTATTTTTTGAGTTTAGTTCAGTATTTAGTACCAGACGTACACGCCTGTAGTACTCTTTTCTTATTTTTCCTTCATTTGGAGGTGTTGTATGCCATCTCCTTCGCTAATTCCTAGGGACTTATAAGCTTGATCCTGCTCCAATTCCCTAATCTTTGTGACAAAATCTAAATCTATTAAGGGTGTTTCTGTAATTCTACCTTTCTTGAATGTTCCTTTTGCACATTTATCTAATCCGAAGTCCATACCTATGTCGTCACTGAAGTATTTTACAATATTGAGGAGGCCTTTCAACTCATTGTCGTCTTTGGCAAAGAGTTTGAGATCATCCATATAGAGTAGGTGATTGAATATTTTCTTATTTATTTTGTAACCATAGCTACTGTTGTTCAGTTCATGTGTAAGAGGGATTAAGGATAAACAAAACAGAAGGGGTGACAGAGAGTCTCCTTGAAAGATTCCATGTCGGATATTCAGACGGTTGGATATGGCAGTGCCCCCAGTGTGACTAAGGTATAGTTTGGTGTTCCACATTCCCATGCTGTGCTTAAGGAAATTTAATACCACAGGGGAGACTTTGTACATTTCCAAAGTCTTAAGGATCCAAGAATGTGGAACACTATCAAAGGCTTTACGATAATCAATCCACGCTGCACTGAGATTTCTGCGTCGTCTCCTGCAATTTTCCAGGAATATTTTATTCATCAGAAGTTGATCTTTGCAGCCATATGAACCTCTTCTGCATCCCTTCTGTTCCAGCGGGAGAATGCTGTTTGTTTCGAAAAAGGAATAAGTACGGTTCGTCAGTACAGACGTGATCAACTTATACGTTGTGGAGAGACATGTTATCGGTCTATAATTTTTCGGGTCGTCTGTTTCAGTTGTTTTTGGTATGAGGTATGTAGTACCTTCAGTAACCCATTCCGGGATTTTATTGGGATTATTTACAAGCGTTGATAATGTTTTTGCAAGAATTTCATGGGTAGATGAGAGATGATACAGCCAGAAATTGGGCAACTTGTCATTTCCTGGGGATTTCCATTTTGGGGATTTCCTTAGAGCTTGCCTAACATCATCTGTGGATATATTTTCCCATTCTTGCAGAGGTGTATCCAGCAGTCGTTCTTCACGCCGTATCCATTCTGCATTTGGGTTATATTCCTTTGGGCTGCTCCAAATATTTTCCAAAAATGTCTGTACATTATCAATCGATGGTGGCCTTTCGACATGTATAGGTGTTTTTCCAATTTCCCTGTAAAATTTCTTAAGATCTGTTCGGAATATTTTATTTTGGCGATAGAATCTACAAATATTATCGTCTTGTTCTCTGTTCCTTTAGCTGAAGTTTCTGTTTCAGCATTTCCTTGATCGATGGAATATCAATTAGGGATTTAATGCTATATTTCCGCTTGATCTTTTTGGATTTACGTGTGGAAATATTAGGGTTTCTGGTGAGCTCATCTAATATAGAAAGCTCACATCTGATTTGTTTTATTTCTCGTATCAGTTTGGTTTTCCAAGCTGGTTCTCTGTGTCTGTTAATTTTATTTATTGTCTTGACCCCAAGCTTCCGAGTCGCTGCTAGAGCTGTTGCGTATATGACGTTGTTAACTTCTGTGATGTTTCCAGGGCAGCATTGTATATTTTCACGATGTGCTTGTTGGAATTCGTCATATAGATTTTCGGGAGCTGGTCTCTGCCTGACAATTGTATGAAAGTTACTCTGCTGAGTACTTGGATGACGTCATTTTTCGCTTCGGTGATTTCAGCTTCGTGGTTTTCAAGGAATTCTAACCTAATGTACCTGGAGTCATCTTCAGTGACAATTTCTGGAGAAAGGCAGGTTGTGTCTAAGGTAGAGTCTTGAGGTTATTTCGTATTTCATTCGCTTTAGCGTCCACCTCATCCTCTGTCGCATTCCTTATTTCTACATTCGTCTCAATAGAGTTTGAGTGATGGGTCATAGTATTTTGTCTTATATCTAATTTTATCTTATCTATTTCTGCCTTTGAGAGTCTGTTGTTTCGCATGATATCCCTACGGACATTGGCAAGCATGTTTGGATTGGGGTTAGGTCTTATATCATTTCCCACCATACTTCTCCATATTTGGTATGTTTGATTGGTGGTGTTCTTTGCTGGGTTTTCGAGTGCAGTGAAGAAGGATGTCATGACTTGTCGATACTCTTCGCGGCTCCATTTCGTTCGTTTACTTTTTACTAGTCGATTTGGTATTGAGTCACTTGGTCCAAGGTTGGCGATAATCCGGGTTTGGTGACTTCGTGTGTTGAAGAGTTTGTTCCAGTGACAGACTTTTCGTCCTCGGACTGGTTCCTCTCTGAGTGACGCGGCCCTTGTTGTCCCGGTTGACGGCCGATCCGGTATGAAATATTATTCGTATTCATTGAAATTGGTAGAGATGCGTTTTAACCTTGACCGCCAAGGGGTAATTATGTTCAGGTTACCAGCTTTAGGACGAGTCTCGAAGAAGATCCAAGAGCACGCCCAAACAATGAGATTGTGGGTTTCTTAATATATCGAAGTTAGAATAGTTCATAACAGTGTATGGTATTCAGTGGAGTAGAAGATACTAAGTTTTAACTTAGTATAAGTCGGAGTGACCACTCCAAGGGGGATAATTAGATTTTAGTATATAGACTTTTTAAAAAAAAAAAGAAAGAAGGTGAATTGCATGGCACAAGTGACTTTCCACAAATGTTCAATTTTCCGTCGCCAACGACAGATACTTATCAAATTTTATGGGGTAGGCTGGACTTATACTACAGATTGGTAGGGGGGAATATCAAAGAATTCATTTAACAAAGAGGTAGGAGCAAGGGAATAAAAGTTATACTTTTCCGGTCATCTCTCAACCTACTAGCCGCTAAAAGATATATTTTTAAATTTTCACTCAAAGAGATGATAGTCAAAGGGCAGAGCATTGTAGGAAAATTACACCTGTAGCCATGAAAAAAACCCAAATATTATTATTATTATTATCATTATTATTATTATTATTATTATTATTATTATTATTATTATTATTATTATTATTATTATCTTTGATTTCTGGCGTTTACACATTTCTTTTCGGGTCCCGCCCAGAATCTAAGGTTAGAAATGTCATCATGACACTTTCCACTGAAAAAAAAATAAAAAGATAAAGGCCTTCGTAAAGTGTGGGCTGTACTTGTCAGAACAATTTTTTGTATCTCCTTGAGGCATGGACTTCCAGGAATCCCTTCAATTAGTCTACTGCAATCTTTTCCAACCAGTCCTAGGGCTCCAACTACAACAGGGATTGTTGATGTTCCCATATGCCACATTTTTGAGATTTCAATTTCAAGGTCTTGTTATTATTATTATTATTATTATTATTATTATTATTATTATTATTATTGAATATATGATAAAACCCTTCAATAAGAGAAAGTCACTCTAACCTGAAGTGAACTAGTAAATTTATTTTCCAAAAAGCACGCAAACTTCAACTGATAAACGATTCTTTAAAATCCAGATGTAGACAGCAAACTTTTAACTCATTGCCCCACCCACAAATCACAATAATGATCCCCCAAACAAAAACAGTACACTTTGAAAGTATAAAAATACATTTTTATAGAAAAATTACTGGCAATTTTTATATAAAAAAAATATATTTTATATAAAATATTGCCAACAATACGTATTTATCATAAAATTTTCAACAAGATCCTCAACAAGATCCAGAGACGGATATGCAATGTGATTGGCCCTAATCTGGCATCTCGTCTACAGTTGCTCTCTCACAGACATGTCGTCACCTCCGTCTATCTTTTCTGCAAATATTTTCACGGTAACTGCTCCGACAAGCTACTTTCGCTAGTTCCCAGACTGCATGAATTTAAACGTGCTACTTGATTGGCATCACGGTTCCACCCATTCACTGTCGAAACGGTTAAATATGGCCGTCTCTTCTACTCCAATAGCTTCATGTCTCGCACTTCTCGCCTGTGGAATTCCCTTCCTATTTCCCAGTTAGCTATAATCTCCAACTCTTCAAAGGTAATGTCAATTGACATCACCAGATACCCTGACCTATTCCCTGTCCTCTTCTTGATCCTTTCCTTCATCACGCCTCTTTACTCTCGCTCCCATTCTATAACCCCTTGCATACTAGTGGCATCCCGTCTTGCTTGGGGTGAAATGCTTAAAAAAAATACAATTTTACAGTAGAATTATTAACAATATATTTATCTTTAGTTGAAGGCATACAATTACGCTAAAATTATATTTAGCTGAAGACATAAAATTGTGTTCAAAATATTTTGATTTCGGCATTAAATAACGCATAGAGATGTTGATATACCGCTAAAGAAAAATAATATTAAAATATATGTTGGCTAAACAATAATAATACGATTCAATTATTAATTCTTATTTTAATTCTATAGTTTTCTTAATACTTAATTAATCTTTAAATTATAATTTGAATTATATTCATGATTGTATGTAGACATTATTATAGTGCTTTTACAAGCATAGCTATGGCAATATAGTGATTTTCCAAGCGTAGCTTAGATGTGGCACAAGGCCGAAAGTATGGGGCACCAGTGAGGATCGAACTCACTACTCACTCGTAATTGGTCTAGCGAGACAAGTTTGCTAACCACCACTACACGACATACAGATGCCGCTGTATACATTATTATATATCATTATATATTGTTGTTCTTATCATCACTCGCCTCCATCATATCTATATTTTGCAGTTATTTTTCAAATTTTTCTCTATAAAAATCTTCTTCGTAGTTCACAGATATTTATTTTTATTCACTAACTAGCCTAAAAGTCGCCCTTTAGGTTAGCTCCTGCGGAGGGCTTCTGGATTTTCGGCCTTTTTACCGGCAGTGTCCTATGTACGTAAAAGTTATAAGAATTTAGAAATAATAAAATTATTTTATATTTCTTCGCTGCATTAATTCGGCATAATCTTTCTTCGTATACGCAAGCGATCTGTGTAGTTTGTTTATATTCATATTGAGCGCAATTTTTATTTTCTTTTAAAATCACAATTCTTTATGATCCCTTCACTCTTAAAAGACATTAAGGAACACGAATTATGTAATATTTCGAATTTGTCACAGTGCTAGAAAAAGAAAAAAAAACGTATGAGCAACGTACCGTGCCCCGATCAGTTTTTAATTACAGTTTAATTAGACGATATCAATTGCAATTGCGACGAAAATCGAAATTAAAGTTAAACCTTTAATGAAGAATCCTTTTTAAACTTTTCATTCTGTTCGATATTTAAATTCAACTTAAATGAGTTTAATTTTTAATCGCGTGTTACTATAGCAGTCACTACATGTTACTTCAGGTTATTATTCACCGAGATCGAAAAACGGACGGACAGACGGACACACGTACACTGCGCGTTATTTATATAGATATTTAATCTTAATTTTATTATTATGAGAGATGTTTCGACTAAAAGGCTCACTAAAAATCAGTGTGATTTCTTATCTTCAACAACTGTGTAAATATTACTTATCAGTACTTTCGAAACCTCCGCGTCGTGCTAACCTACGAAAATGCTACAATTCTTACAAGGTCTTCAGTGTTTTTACTGGCATGTAATGTGTATAATAGGGTTGTTCACCCAATGTCTATGGATTGTATTCTTCCATTTGGCATTGATGACAAAATCATTTTTTTTTTATAATATTTATTGTCTTTTTTGAACGTCATTAATTCCGATATTGATATCAAATCCTTCTTTGATTTTGGTTTGTTGGAGACACCATACATCAGTGTTGCAACTATCAACGCCTCGAACCAATGACTCTTGCTATATTCTTTCTTCTAGACTTAAATGTCCCAATGATAAAATCTTTATAATAGGGTGGGATGAAAAATTTCATGGGATAACTATTCAAAGACCTCTCTTAAAAATGGACCAAATTTGGCATCGTGCTGTTATCAAGTACCTGCAGTAAAAGTGTTTAGCCCCCAAAGACATTCATGCCCACACGATAGCTACATTAAGAGATGACGCTCCAGCTTCATCAACAGTGCAAACTCAGGAGGTTGAATTTCCTCTGCCTCCGCCTAGCATCAGTATGTCCTGTGAGTGTTCAATTCTCCACGCCTTCTTTCTTCATTATCTATTCCAGAGATGTCGGCTGACTCTTTCTGATGCTGATTGCAAATGATGCTTTTATTCTAATTTCCTTTGAACGTTACTCACATGTTTTGTCGTCGGTATTCTCAGAATCCTCCTGTAGAACCATTGATCATTTTTGTAAAAAACAAAAAAAAAATCTAAGATCACATACATTTTATCTCTGTAACCGGGTCTGGGTGATATTCATACCAGTTTCTTGCAGTTTCCTTCCCGTAAAAGTTGCTGGGTTTTATATTGATTGGGTACCAATAATGTGCAACCTTCCCTTATAAGCTATTATTATTATTGTTGTTGTTGTTGTTGTTGTTAATGTTTTGACTAGTTTATCTGAATTTTTATTAGGTTGGTGCAAAAATAATGTCGTTTTCTCACATAGTAACATATGTGAGAAAACGACATTATTTTTGCACCAACCGAATAGTTGCTTTTTTTTTATCACAACATAAAAAATGGCAGAAGTCGACTGCGTGAAAATAATTCTATTTTATTCTCTTGTTTTCAAAAATAATAAATGTAAATTTTGTAAGACTAAATTTCTCAAGTGGCAGATTACAATTTCTCTTTCATCCTTCATTGTTTTTGGCAGAACTGAAAATACTGGAATGATTGCTGGTCTTGGAATGGTAAGTTTTGTTCAGAATATCCTTTTAGATAAAACAATGTCACTGCTTTTCTGACAAAATATTGCTTATATCAAAGATAATTATTAAAATCCTCTGATTTTGTCTTGGTATTCAGTGATTTTTCATTTGAAATTAAAGTTAAGTCCATTGATGACATTTGGGAATTTTTATGAGAAATTTCATTGATTTGATCTTTGTTTCTGTTATAAAGACAATTTTAAAACTTGCAATTTGTGATGAGTTTTACATATAAACAGTGTGTATTTAAATTAACTCGAAGAGAAAACAATGACATACTGAAGATGTTGACATTCCACACTACTTTAAATAAAATGTTAGGAAGGAAACTCCGCATCAATACTGGAAAGAGCAATAGCAGCTACTGGATTTGAGAAACCTATTTTCTGGAAAAATTGTTTTAAGAGAAAAGTTTCATAAACTTCAACCAAAACCAGTACTGGCTGCCTGGTCAATAAATGGCAAATGTTTCCTTGTAGGGAAATGGCTAATATTACTATTATCATTTGGTGGAACATATTTTAAGACATTTTTTTAATACCAGATGAATTAATTGTATTTTAAAACAATGTGTAAGCATGTATTTTAGTCTTTTTTGTGTATGTTACTAATAAAAAAAAATCATCTATTAGTTTGGTGCAAAAATAATGACATAATAATGTCGTTTTTTGACGTTAACAAATAAGTCAAAAAACGACATTATTACGTCATTATTTTTGCACCAACCTAATAAGTCCATCGATGACATTTGGGAATTTTTATGAGAAATTTCATTGATTTGATCTTTGTTTCCGTTATAAAGACAATTTTAAAACTTGCAATTTGTAATGTGATGAGTTTTACATATAAACAGTATGTATTTAAATTAACTCGAAGAGAAAATAATGATATACTGAAGATATTGATCGGTATTTTACGATCTTTAATGAGTTAAGGCCCGTTAGAGTAAGGAGGCACAGTGGAGTAATGGATAGCGGCTCGGAAATCAACAAAGTTGAATTTTGCGGAAGAATGAGAAAAGAGGGCTTGGCAATTTTGACACTGACAGGGCATTGAAAGCACTAGGGACAGAGGTATGCAGCGTATAACCCCAGCCTAGTGATCTGGTGGTTTTCAGAACAGGGGTGAGGAGAGATAGTGAAACGACAATATTTATTAAGAGCGACAAAGAACAGGAAATTGTGGAAAATCGTGATCACACTTGTCCGGAAGGAAAATGGCATATAGAAGAAGGTCTATATTTATTTTCGCTTTAATTATACAGAAGACGTGAACCAAACTGATGTTAATTTTCTAGGTTTAATCATTTTGAACCCTGCGTTAGTCCGCTCAGATTTCGAGGTGTTTACACACCTCACTACAAAAATGCTTATAGTATTACAATTACATAAAATCTTGTCGTACTGCTGACAAAAATGACATGGTTAATTTGCAGTGTAACATCCGTACTCATTACGCATTAAAAATTTCCAAAATACTTACATTTATGTATAACTAGCAGCACAACCCGGCGTTGCCCGTGCTTGATTCAAAAATCATACAGCAATCGCTATCACTTGACTTAAAATATTTTTGCCCTTCCTTGCCTTTAAAGGAGTGCTATTTGCCGTGCTGATGTTGCTACGTGTCTTACTTCTTGCCTATCTCACACTGCGAATTTTTTCTAAGTAATTTTTTTAGTATACTAAACATTAATTCTGTTACGAAAAAAGAACTAAACAAAATGAACACAAAACGATCAGCTTTAAAAAAGGACTCGTAACTGGAAAAACCGAATGTAAAAAGAATGTTAACAATAAATGCATTTTCACACCCAATCCAGTTCTGCGGAATCGGAATCAACGTTGAGTTTAAGCAATATTGGATTGTGATTTACGAAAATAGTGCCTATGCTTCATATGTCTTTGAAAGATAGGTTGGGTATATTTGATTTGTATGTTTTTATTCCAAGTTCACTTTTTGGGGTGCTCTGTTCACTTACTCAATAATAATTATGTGACATCTGTCCTCCTTTACGGCAGCGAATGTTGGACGGTCTCCTCAAAGATGAAGAAGAGACTCGAGGCAGAGTAGATGTGGTTCTACAGAAGGATGCTAAGGATATCATGGAGTGAGTGTGTGAACAATGATGAAGTCTTGGAGAGGATGTAAACAAGGAGGAAGCTTATACTTAACATAAGAAAAAGGCAGATGAAATTTCTGGGACATATAATGACAAAGAAGGGCCTGGAGAATCTGATACTCGGAGGTCAAATAGAGGTAAAAAGAGACAAGGGAAAGCAATGCATGATATACCTGGTGGGCTTAAGCAAGTGGATGACAGAATGTGGTCTGGGAGAGTTGGCAGAGGCACGAAACTTATTGAGAGCTATAAGGGATAGGGTGAAGTGGAGAGTCATGATCGCCTATGTCCTAAAAGAACACGGCACTTAAAAAGAAGAAAAAGAAAGCCAAATCCCCGTCTTATGAATATTTCTCTTAATAAGAATTTTAAAATAATTCAGCCGACGATTTTATTTTATTTATGGTAACTGGATTTTTGGCGATTGCCTTACTCGGTTTGCGTCGTTTGATACAGTGCGTCTGAAAAATGATGCCTTTATAGCGGTCGCCATCGTTCACGTTTTTCTTTCTTTTTTTTTTCTCTTTTTTTTTTTGGTTACGATTGCGATCAAGGTATAGTATCGATTCTTATCTGATTCTCTCTTTCCCCCCTCCTTCTAACTTCCTTTCATTTTCTCAGTGAAATCAATTAGTGCCTTTTCCACACTTTCCACACGATCAAAACGGAATAGTCCATTATTTATCAGGTACTGGCCAGGTGTAAGGGTCGTGCGAACTAACGTTATTATAGGATAATCATAATCCCTGACTCTGGTATACCTTTGTCAGATAGGCTGGATGCACTAGGCTTTGTCCCATTTTTTTTGCTCTCTGCTCTCTCAATCGATACAGGCTTACGGCCATATTGAGTTGAAAAACTGCTTCTTGCACGATTGCCGAAGTTAAGTAACGTCAGTACCTAGATAAATAACCATTTACGAATATCAGGTGTTGTCAGCTTGGATGTGGAGATGGTGTAATGGATAACAGCTCGAAATTGGAAGTCGATGAGCCGTGTTCGAATTCCGGTCGTGTTCGATATATTCATTGATGCGGACATATCCTTGGGGAAAAGGTATGAATCCACCCCCCTTTCGTCCACAGCTATGGGTTAATTACTAGGACTTGCATTTGTAAAATCATTATTATCTCAAAAAAATTCTTACAATCTAAATATATTTTCTGGCTTTTAATAACCTGCAAAAGGTTGATAAGCCGTAAAAAATAAATCAAACTCTTATTCAATAATGATCATATAATATATCCGAGTGTACAGTGCCCTCATTAAATAATAATAATAATTATTATTATTTCTTTTGATTTCTGTTGTATACATATTTCCTTCCGGGTCCCAACCAGAGACCTAAGGTCAGAAATGGCTTCATGACATTTTCCACTGAACATTTTTGCAAAACAAAAACAAAATAAAACTCTAAGTTTCACGCACATTTTCCATAAAGCTCTTCGTAAAGTGTGAGCTCTTTTCGTGAGTACAGGTTTTTGTATTTCTTTAAGGCATAGGCTACCAGAAATCCCTTCAGTGAGTCTATTGAACACTTTTCAATCCATCCGAGTACTCCAGATACAACTGGAATTATTGGTCCTCATAAGCCACATTTTTTAAATTTCCATTTCCTTGTGTTTTGATAGTTTTTTTGTTTTTTGTTTTTGAAGATCTTCAAAGATACATTACAATCTGCAAGGACTGCCATGTCAATAAGAAAGCATATTCTGTTCTTGTGGTCTTATTATTATTATTATTATGGTGTTTTGCTATCAGTATTTAGACCTTCGAATGACTAGCTAGACATTGGGCAATATTTACACTCAATTTCTCTGTTGATTGTGAAGCTAGCAATTTGCAACCATAATGAGGTTTTTACTTTTGAATAACCAAACACTCATCAGTCTCCACAATTAATCTTTTTGCTTAATTGCAATCCTCCGGGGAGAGTGGCAGCAGCAGAGCACCGATGACGTGAAAACGAGTGAGAGGCCTAAAACCCGACCAATTATGCTACATATTCTCAACAAAACCCGTTTTTGACGGCGCAATCAACTGAAAGGTTGTTCAACGATACAGAGATTTTATCGTCGTCACCAGTCGTTGATTGGGAAACTCATGAGGTTGATTAGAGAAAGGACCAGCTGTAAAAGTGACCCTGTGGCCATAGAAAAGTATGTCTTGGGTCACAAATGGTTGGACGCCATTTTCAAACAAACAAAAATTTAGTGGGGGGGAGGTACGGCAAAACTGCGTCATAAAGATAAGAAAGTTAGCAGCGACGGGAAGGGTTTATCAATAAAGAATAGATAAGGGTTTTAAAGTGGGCTTTGTCTTGAATAGACTTTAGATGGCTGTACAAGAAGAAACATGTGCCATTTAAGTAACATTTGTTAATGAGGGCTGTTTGACCAATTTGAGACTGCGTAAAGAAAAATGGTGGCATTTAAGAGCTTCGCTAATTGGGAAGCAAGAAAATACGCAGAAAAGTTCAAGGAAGAAAGAAAGGGCAGTCGACGGAAATACAAAATAAAGCATAAAGAGAGAAGATGGGCGCTAGAAATATAGAAAAAAAAGTCAAGAAAGTAAAAAAAGAAATAAGAAAGAAAATACAAATGCTCAATAGCTTCACTAATCTCCATATTAACGACGTCCAGCGTCAATATTCCCTTTTTCTTTCAGTATAATCAACGTAAACTGGTTCTAGTGGCACAACGGTTAATAACGGGAAAAATGGAATCAACGAGTCCAAGTTCAATTTCCGGCTGAGGAATCTACTGTCTACTGTGCACCTTTGTCCTTTGAAAAGCATGGAGTCATCACTCCCCGCCTAACAGCTAAACACCAGAGCAGGCTACGCTCTCTAGCCTTGGCTGTCAACCAGTCTTGGATGAAAATTATGAATTCAAAACACTAGAGAACACAACAGGAAATCATTCCATTATCTTTCCCAAGAACGATTAAAAAATGCATGTCAGCGGAAAGGAAGCTGTGGAAAGCCATGATTGCCTACATTCTGAAGGGATTTGATATTTAAGGATAATCTAGAACAAAACTCAAAATATTCAGATTGGGCAAAAGGAAATTACTCCACTCTCTTTCCCAGAAACAGTCACTCAATTACAATTTATAGATATTAAATAAAGGGGCGTTGTGGAGAGTCATGATCCCCTAGGTTTTAAAGGAACTTGAGGTTGCCCGAATCGTGTTACAACATAAATGTCCACACCAGAAAATGTTTAATATATATATATAAAAAAAAACACTAAAGTAACTGAGTTTCTTTTTTCCAGGTTTTCAGATAACACGTTTAGCCATCTTGTCGTAAGAATCACTGAAAGACCATTTGAGATATTCAGCTAGAAAGAGAACAGGTTAAAATTGTTTTGTGTCACATCAAACTTATTATAAAACCCAGGTTGTGTGTGTGTGTGTCTGTACGTTTATATATTGGATCGGATTTCCTACATTTTTCAACCGATTTCAACAAAACTTCACAGGACTACGTAAAATTACCTTGCGGTGGTTCTGACAGCACCAAAAATTGGAAAAACACAATTGTTTTTGCACGAAATCAATTTGAAAACACGAGTAAAAGGCATCGCGAGAATGAAAAGGGAACAACTCATATCGAGTTATACTTATTATAAAACCCAGGTTGTGTGTGTGTGTGTGTGTGTGTGTGTGTGTGTGTGTGTGTGTGTGTGTGTGTGTGTGTGTGTGTGTGTTAGTTTATATATGGGATCGGATTTCCTACATTTTTCGACCTATTTCAACAAAACTTCACTTTTTTTTTTGGCAGGTAGTGTTTCTTATTGTCTTGCACACTTTTTTCTTTATTTTTACATTCAGAATGCTTTAAAAATTCCATTTACAAGACAATTGTTTATAATAAAATTCTATTCAATCGATAGACTCATAACGATTGAAAACAATGTTTTTGTTTGAGTTTGGGTTTGACCAATTCGTAAAAAAACAAAACAAAACAAAAAAAACTAATTAAGACATGCGTGTC
>OZ010601.1:58318599-58351099 GCA_963932145.1 Acanthosepion lycidas | reverse complement strand
AAAATTTTTGAATTTGTATATCTGATGAATTGAATCGTGATTACGATTCTAATGTAATAAATTCTAACCAGGGAATATTAGTGTTTGAGCCTTTTATATTATATTCTTACTTTGTCCTGGACATTGAGTTCTACCTGGATTCTATCCACTTGGAAATATATATATATATATATATATATATATATATATATATATATATATATATATTGACCACTAATATTATCTCTCTCTCTCTCTCTTTATATATATATATATATATATATATATATTGACCATTAATATTACCTCTCTATCTCTATACATATATATATATGTGTGTGTGTGTGTGTGTGTGTGTGTTCAAAAATTCTCACATAAATATGCTATAACATCACTACAAAAATAGCCATTTTGTTGCAACATCAAGTGATGGTGTTGAATGTAGAATCTACATTAGTTCTATATTCAACACCATCACTTGCTAAGACACCAGAAGTGTTGAAACAAAATGGCTATTTTTGTAGTAATGTTATAGCATGTTTATGCTATAATTTTTGAACAAGCAATATTTGCTCTACTCTGTATTGAGCACTCTTTTAAGAATAGTATTGTTGTTGATTGGAATTTGCTCCGTCTGCACCAATCCTATACTTGGGTATATATATATATATATATATATATATATATATATATATTCCTTCACAATTCTGAGTTGATAATACCAATAATATAGGACTTGTTGGTTGAAATAGCTGTTCGAATGAGGTAAATTTGGATTTCCATTCTATGTAATTTATATGCTCAATAAATACACTGAGCTCTTTTTGTGGATCATTTTTAATATTTTATATCTTCAGGATTCACCGGTGTTCTTAGCAGTTATTTTTATTTAAACAAAACAGTGCTCGATTCAAACAGTATCGCTTGACAATGGAACAAAACTCTGGATTTTAAGATTAATTCTTATAATTAACTTTATAATTTTAGTTTCTGTTTTGAAACATAGAAATTTCTGTGTCGCCATGGAATCATATTTTTTAAAATAATAATAATAATAATATATATATATATATATATATATATATAAGGATGGTTTAATAATTCCGTAGCCTAACACAAGTATTCACTGTTTAATATTCAATTTTCCGATAATGCTCAGCGCTGAATTAAGTGGTACTCGATTCAATAGTACTTCATCTTGAAAATTAATAATTGTTATGCAGTATAATTTTTCGTCACTAATCTATAAGCATTGGTTCATTTCGTTTTGCCGTATATCAGCGTCTAATGATTATTTAGTGACGAAATTGAAATATACAATGTTATAGCTTCAACTACATATACACAATATATATATATATATATATATATATATATATATATATATATATATATTGACCACTAATATTATCTCTCTCTCTCTCTCTATATATATATATATATATATATATATATATATATATTAGAAAATTCGGTGTTCTTAGCACTTATTTTTATTTAAAGAAAATACAGTGCTCGATACAAACCTGTATATATTTATATTTATTTATTTTTTAAGAGTCACTTGGATTATATATCAACGGATTATTACCTATATTTAATATATCTTTCGTTGAATAATCTGGACATATTATGCCTAATTATTCTTATTGTGATCTTCTTCAATTTCCTAATCGAGTTCTTAATATTGATATTAAATTCATTAAAGAAAAATAACTACGGCGCCTTCCTTAATAAATTTAATATCAACATTAAGAATTCGAATTGGAGAGGATCAGAATAAAAATAAGTAGACATGATATGCCCAGATTAAACTATGAAACATTCTTGAATGGCGGTATGCTGTTAAAATATACATATATATATTGATGGCAATTTTATTATAAATATGTATTGTTGGTTTTTTTTTCATATAAAAATGTATTTTTATAATTTCATAATGTTTTGTTTTCGTTTGGATGTTCACTAGTTGCCCATAGCTGGGACCCTAACAAGTGCTACCACCCCGAGTCAGGATGGACCTGGGAACAACAGTAATTAAGAGTCGGTTCCATGCTCCTCAAAACTTCCAATCTCTCGTTCAGAGGTTTTAATTGCGGATACAGTGTATCGTCATACTTAAAACTAGCTATAGGCGTACTGATAAAGCTACCGTTACATACTTGTATATATATATATATGTATATAATTGTGTATTTGACCAGCACATTTCAACTCTCTCTTTCTTGTGGAGATAATATATATTGAAAAGTAAATATATATAAAATTATGCTCCATCTATGGTATTCTCAACATTCTTCTGTAGAAACAGATTTCTGTAGCCTTAAGACTCTTCTTCATTTGTGAATCTCTATACTAACACAATGTTTCAGCTTGTACACTCTCTAACCATCCCCAGGTGAATATTTTATTGTATGTTTGGAATTCAGTGAATAGAATTACGAATATTGTCTCTATCATTCTTCTTAAATGGGATATATTCCTTTCACGACATGGGTATCTCTCCACAGCTTCCTGTACTGTGTAACTCTAAGTAAGTATTATGTTTCAACTATCTCTCCTAATCCCTGTTCTGCCGACAATTTAAACAAGCTTGTTAGGTAGATTATTCGCTACTTTTCTTTGTCTCTCTTGCATTCAGTATGTCCTGCGTATGTCAAATTCTCTAAGCCTTCTATCCTCAATTCGTGCTTCTTTTTGATTCTAAATATAAGTTTCCATTTTGTTTCCATTTTCCTTAAAACTTTGTCATTGCCCACATGTTCTGCCCATTGTATGCTCAGCATCCTTCTGTAGAACCCCATTTCTATTACTTTCTTGTAGCATACCTATGGACGATAATGTGTATGTCCCCATTCACATAAATACAGTAGTAAATACTGTATGTTGGTCTGCAGTTGGAGATTCATTGTGGAATTCACTTGACTCACTTCTAGCAGTTGACTATTACTTCTACGCGCCGCTGGCGAATCTTATACGTGTTGTTCTTGTCCTAAGTACTATCGTTCATTACCAATCTTCTCTTCAGTTACCTAACCTAGGTTACAACATGCTTGAAGTTTCTTCTTCACCTATGAGGAGATTGTCCAGTATTCACTGTCATATAGGAGGACCGACATTAGTTAAGAGTTTAGTACTCTTTTCTTTGTTTCTAACGAGATTTTCCTGTATCTTAATATCTTGCTTAGATTTTGGATAGCATCTTTCGCTATCCCAATTTCGGATTTCAGTGTCACACTTTCCGTCCTCTGTTAAAACACTTGAAGTTTATATTACATTTATTATATACATTTAGACAAATATAAAAAAAAAATCATTTATATTCATTATATAAATTTATACTAAAATACAAACACTTGTTTTTCAATATGAATTTTATTGCGAAAACTTTTCACTTGCCTAATAAAATTTAATACATATATGAGGAAGTGTGGATTTGTAAACAGTGACTATTACAGCTAATAATGCAAGACTCTTCGGTAAATAGATCCGAGTTCTCTCAGTCACTGTGTGTTTATCTAAAAATACATACGCTTAAATTAAGCTTCATCCCTGCTGTGCGCCAAAGGCTTAGGGGTAGAACACCAATTCAGTCGGGTTTCGATCCTAGCAAGAGGCAACCGGACGTCTAGCCACACTCATGAGCTGTGATACAGCGGAACAGTCTGTCTGGTGATGACAATATATATATATATATATATATACATATATATATATATATATATATATATATATATATATATATATATATATATATATACACCGGCTGTAACAGCAATATTGTCCAAATGGTGTAACAGCATGGGATAATTGATCATCCAATAAAATGTTTAATATATTAAAAAAAAAAACACTAAACTAATTAAGTTTCTTTTTTCCAAGTTTTCAGCCATCTTGACATTATTTGTCATCAAAATCACTCAAAAACCCTTTGAGTTATTCACCTATAAAGAGAACAGATTAAAATCGTTTTGTGTCAGCCCCACTATGTCTTCCCAACTGAGCAATGGTGAGAGGAAAAAGATCATTCAGGCCTTCAGTAATGGTACCAACATTCA
Organism: Acanthosepion lycidas; assembly: GCA_963932145.1. Lineage (NCBI taxonomy): Eukaryota > Metazoa > Mollusca > Cephalopoda > Sepiida > Sepiidae > Acanthosepion > Acanthosepion lycidas. The sequence continues at coordinate 58,347,062 of OZ010601.1, read as the reverse complement.
TACTCTGACTTCCATCTTCAAAGTTCATTCACGAACCATCAAGAGAACGGTGAATAACTTTAAAAAGGGGGAAGCAGCAGAGAGGAAAACTTGATCAGGAGGTCACAGCAGCAAGAGGGGTCATCATTTTAACTTAGAGCTAAATACATTCTTATTGTTCAAAGTAAATATCAATAGTGTTAAATTATATAATAATATTAATAATAATAATAATAATAATAATAATAATAATAGAGTTGTATTATAGTAACTTATATTTAATCATTACTAAGTGACATCGGTTCAAAGCATAATCTTATAATTTGACAACTTTACTGTGACACACGGTATATATATATATATACGTATATATATATATATATATATATATATATATATATATATATATACATATATATATTAGGTTGGTGCAAAAATAATTTCGTTTTCTCACATAGTAACATATGTTAAAAAACGAAAATATTTTTGCACCAACCTAATACATACTTATATATATATATATATATATATATATATATATATATATATATATATATATATATATATATATATAAGTATGTATATATATGCACACATACAGACCTATACATGTGTATATTTATGGATGTACATATGCCCTGTATGAGTTTATACATGTATATACACGTGTATAGACACATGTATATGCGCGTGTGTATTTTTTCAGTTCGAAAAGTTAAGGAAATTAACATATTCTGTAATAACAGTAAAAATGTCGATAGAGATCCTTTGTTTCATCTGTTCATTCACCCAGTTGCTGTCCGTTGCATATCTACCTATCTATATAATCTTTATCACTTCCTATCTCATTCTAGCTATCTATCTATCTACCTCTCTTTCTCTCTCTCTCTCTCTCTCTCTCTCTCTCTATATATATATATATATATATATATATATATATATTTCAGTTTGTTCGTCTTTATCTCTCTCTCTCTCTCTCCTTCTCTCTCTCTCTATTTCTATTACTATTTCCCAATCTATATCTATATCTATCTATGTATCTATCTTCGTCGGTTCATATTATTTTGACCTGTTCACATCTATCTATCTATCTATCTATCTATCTATCTATCTATCTATCTATCTATCTATCTATCTCATACTGCACATACCTTTCTCATCAGTTCATATATATCTATCTCACACTTTTTTCATCTATCTATCTATCTATAGTAGTAAACCAAAAATGACCTTATATGGGGTATAGACCCTATTTCAGCCGACGAAAACTTCGTCAGTATTATTCTACCGCGGTATTTGCATTGTATAATAAATACATTGAGTTCTTTTTGTGTATTTCTTTTAGTATTTTATATTACTAGGATCCACTTGGATTATATACCAACGGATTTTTTGCCTTTACCATATATATATATATATATATATATATATATATATATATATATATATATATATATATATATATTAGAGTCTGTCTATCTCTCGCTCTGTATATCCCTGACTCTCTATCTAACGTTTCATACTATTTCGACCTGTTCATATCTATATATCTCATGTTGTTTTTGTCTATCAGTCCCTCTGTCTTTGTCTCTCTATCAGTCCCTCTCTTTCTCTCCCTCTCTCTCTCTCTCTCTCTATCTGTCTATCTATCTCGACACAAACACATATACACATATATATATATATATATATATATATATACATACATATATATACATACACACACACATATATATGTATGTATTAGGTTGGTGCAAAAATAATGTCGTTTTCTCACATATGTTACTATGTGAGAAAACAACACTATTTTGCACCAACCTAATATGTGTATATATATATATATATATATATAACATACTGTTCATATCTAGTTAGCACTCTTCATATCAATCTATTTGTCGTTTCGTCTTCTGTCTTTTTCGATTCCGTTGTATTTATCGATATATCTATCTCAATTCATAGGTATCTAATGTCATTGTCGATATCTATGTAACAATGTTTATATCAATCTATGAATTGATCTCAGTCTTTTTGTATAGAACCGCGTCCCCACTCGTTCACTCACACACTTACGCACTTACGCACAAGTGAGCAGAAGCAAACCGCTAAAGTGTACGCCCTCTCCGTGTTGTTAGCTGCCATTTGCATTTAACGTCGTCTTCGTCATTTTCCTGCCCTGTGGCAACAGCAGAGATAAAAGTAGATTTGAAAACTTAGGCAGCAAATTCTTGTGAATATTGTCAAATACTCGAACATTTTAGTCGCCCACTTAAAATAAATCAAACTTAATTAAACAAAACGAAGAAGGATTTGCGAAAAAGGAAAATAAAATCAAACTTTTTTCCACGCCCGTTTTCCCATTCAAATAAATGCAAACAGTCTAAAAAATGTATGATTGTTAAGGAAAGTTTATATACAATAGAGTAAAGCTTCTATCTATCTATCTATCTATCTATCTATGATAAGATAAAGAACAAATAGAAACTATCTATCTAGTTACCAGTTTATTCATGTCTATCTCAGTTTTTATATCACGCCCTTCATCTACCTATCTATCTATCTTTGTCAGTCATTATCTATCTTTGTCAGTCTATTCATTATTTATCTATGTATCTGTCGATCTCTCTCTCTCTCTCTCTATATATATATATATATATATCTGTCAGTCTAATCAATATCTATCCATCTATCGATCGATCTATCTCTGTATATCTCTACACTATGTACATATATATATTAGGTTGGTGCAAAAATAATGACGTAATAATGTCGTTTTTTGACGTTAAAAATACGTCAAAAAACGACATTATTACGTCATTGTTTTTGCACCAACCTAACATATGTCAGTCTCTTCAATATCTATCTCTATATATATGTATATATGTTCATTATCTATCTGTCAGTTATTACTTATCTATCTTTGTCTATTCACTATGTATCTATCTATCTATTTATCTATGTCAGTTTCTTAATTATCTATCTATCTATCTATTAGGTTGGTGCAAAAACAATGACGTAATAATGTCGTTTTTTGACGTTAAAAAATACGTCAAAAAACGACATTATTACGTCATTATTTTTTGCACCAACCTAATATTACAGTCTATCTCAATTTGTTCATATCTATCTATCTATCTATCTATGTCAGTTTCTTAATTATCTATCTATCTATCTATCTATGCCAGTCTCTTCGTTATCTATCTCTATATATCTCTTCTTCCTATCTATCAAATTCGACAGCTGTTTTATTTTACATTTTTACATCTCTTTATCTAAACCTGTTTCCATCTACATATCTATCACATTGTTATTATTATCATTATTATATTTTTTATTAATAATAGAATTTATTAGCAATGATCATAAATATTAGATAAATTCTTTTGCGATTAGTGTCTAGCTGATGTCCCTTTGAATTAATTTGAAAGCCAGCTTACCAAAAAATGTTAGCATGTCGCCCCAAAACTCTTGTCTAACACATTAACAATATCTAGCTCTTGATAATGAGTGACACTGTCGAAAGTACTTGAATAATACTATATATATATATATATATATATATGTCAGTTATTACTTATCTATCTTTGTTTATTCACTATGTATCTACATCAGTTTCTTAATTGTATATATATATATATTTATTAAAGACATTTTTATGTTTAACGTTCTTTTTATAGATACAAGTATTTAAGTAAATGCTCTGTTTATAATAAACAGTATTAAATAACATTTACCGGCCTGAATGTCCGAGAAATTTTCATAGAAAATATTCGTTCTTTGGACAGGATTCGAACCTGCATCCTATACGGAACCGTCACTTACGCTGACGTGCCTAACCGATTCGGCCACAAAGGAGCGTTCGGTAGGCAAGGTCGAATTTACTGCTTATAAACTTCAATCTTCCATGAATCTCGTACATTCATAACTGCTCATGTGTATCGAATGTAAACAAATGACGTCATATATTACGAAATGGATCATCTTTTCTTTTACTTCTTTTTCTTCTTCTTTTGCTTTATTCTTCTTTTCTTCCTTTTTCCTTTTTTTTTCTTCTATGTCTTTTTCTTTTCCCTTTTTCCTTCTTTTCATTTTCATTTGTCCTTTTTCTTCTTTTCCTTTTTTCTTTTATTTTGTTTTTTCATCTTTTGTTTTTGTTTTCTTCTCTTCCTTTTTTCTTCATTTCTTTCTTTTTCTTCTTTTCTTTTCTTCTTCTGCTTTTCCTTCTGCTTCTTCTTTTTTTTCCTCTTCTTCTTTTCCTTCTTTTTCTTCTTTTCATTTTTATAGACGTTGCTTTATTTTCATATATTTTTTTATTTATTTATTTTAATCATTTCATCCCAAGTAAGGTAATAAAGCCACTAAGATACAAGAGGTTACTGAGTATGAAAGAATATGAGAAAAAGAAAACATTATGAAGGACAGAGGACAATCAAAAAGACTGGAATTAAGAAGACGGTAGATAACGATTGACATTATATTTAAACTTTCGAAGATCGAATTTGAATGGAAAGCAAGACACCGGAAGAGAATTCCCCAAATGAGAAATGCGAGGGAAGAAACTGTTAGAATAGAACTTACGGTTTGCATCTAGCCATTTCAACCGTAAAATGATGAGACTCTCAGTCTTATACTACGCATAAATCAGTAAATTCTAGGTACCAAAAAGGAAAGCTTTTAAATTTTTGAAGATCAAAATTGACCGTAAAGTAAGAAGCTGGGTTGATTGATTTATTTTGTTTTTTACGGCTTATCAACCTATTTCAGTTTATTTAAAGCCTGAAAATATTTCTAGATTGTAAGATTTCTTTGGATATAATAATTTTTTGATATGACCTACTAATTAACCCATAGCTGGGGGAGAAGAGGTGGATTCATGCATTCCCTAAGGGTATTTAGGCGTAAGTGATTATAACAAACCCGCCTGGAATTGGACTTTACTTTTCCGATTACCAATCTCGATTTCCGATTTCGAGCTATTCTACATGGCCCCATCCAAACTTACGACACCTAGTATTCACAATCTAGGTACTGACCAGACTCGACATTGCTTAACTTCGGTGATGGTACGAGAACCATTGTTTCAACGTGATATGGGCGTAAACCTAGAGAAAGTTGGAAGAGAGATCCACAAGCGAGAAGTGTAAGAGAAGAAATGCTTAGCATCGTGCTATTTCAACTGTAATTGATGAGACCTAACCGCCAATGTAGTACTGCGTTTAAATTCATAATGTCTAGGTACCAAATAGAAAATAGTTATAGAAAAAGGCACAGGCAAGCTGCGTTATGGCAGTGGGAAAGTGAGTGAAGCTGAGATGCCAGGTCAGGACCAATAACATTGCAGATTCTTTTTTATATTTTATCAAGAATCTCTAAATACATAGCAGAAGCACCAGAGCAGATGTGACAGCAATATTCAATACATGGACGAATAGTAGATTTATAGATGTGCAAGATGGACTATAGCGGGAAAGATTGTCTAGCATCAACACAGTGAACCAACTTTTCCTAGCAGGAGAGTAAGCAACGGATTCAATATAATCTTTTCATTTCAAGTCCGCTGAAAACGTTAGCCCAAGAAGGTGAAATGAGTCCATCTCCTCCTCATCCTTCTCCTCCACCCCTTCCTCCTCCTTCTTCTTCTTCTTCTTCTTCTTCTTCTTCTTCTTCTTCTTTTCTTTCGTTCTTTTCTTTCTCGTCTGTCGTTCATTGTTTTCGTTGTTCCATCTTTCTTTTTCGCCAACTCATTCCTTTATTTATTCAGAACCGAGGCGTGCGTGTCTCCCACTGATTTTTTTTTTTTTTCATTTATGAACTGCCATTCCTTCTTGGAGAAGATACTGGATTGTTTTCCCTATTTCACGGTTTGGGAATTAGATGTGCGAATGATATAACGGCTAGTGTACCGGAATGAGAAATCGGGGAGACGAGTTCGAATTCAAATCGAACTCATTACATTCACTTACACGCAAATACCTTTAGGAAAGACATGAATATAACTTTTTTATCTCCTTAACTATGAGTAAAATAGTAGGATTTATATGTGGAAAAATTGTTATTAACTCCAAAATTTGTTAATGTAATATATATTCATTCGCCAAAAAATAATTATTCTTACAATTCCCAAAACGCATTTTGGCTTTAAATAACCAAGAGGGTTAATAAGTCGTAAAAACAATTTTTTAGCGCTCTTTGTGATTTTTCTAAAAATACTTTCATGATAAATGCTCTGATTAACTTTCATCTTTGGTATATAGAGACCTAGAGGTATTATGGTGACCGTAGTAAGAATGGCAAGTAAAATGTATTGCTTTGGTGTAAGGAATACTGTGGTATGTTTGGGTAGCTAAGTTTAAAATAAGACACATTGAAGACCAGCCTTACCCTGTTCCCAATTTTCGTCATGTGCCACTTTTTGTATTATAACAAATAAATATTACTTTCGTCTATGGTACCCAGACTTAATGAATTTAAGCGCAATACTAGACTGGCGATTAGGTCTCATCATTTTACAGTTGGTTTGGCTAGATTTAACCATAAATTCTATGCTAACACGTTCTTCTATTGCAATTCTCACTCGTAAAACTTTCTTCTGGCTTCTTGTTTTCCAATCAAATTTGATCTTCAAAAATGTAAATGCAATGCCAATCGATATTTTTGTCTTCTTAATTCCTACTTTTTTTTATTGTTCTCGATCCTTAATAATGTTTTTTTCTGTTCTTTCACACTTTATTGCCTGTCTTGGGGTGATATGATTTAAAAAAAAATCAAATCTTTCTTTTCTTAGACCGCTTCTCACCCCAGGCTAGAAAACCAAGTCTACCCTGAGATTTAGCCCACTACTGGGGGTTGCAGGAGATTAAACAGAGTCATGCCTTCCTCAAAAATATTTTGAGAAAATGAACTCAGCCGACTAGGGTGGAATTTGAACTCGGCTCGTTGGTACCGGGCTGATACCCGCTGCTCTGTCCGTACAGCGAGATTCTTGCTTGTATTAGGTTTGTGCAAAAATAATGACGTAATAATGTCGTTTTTTGACGTTAAAAAATACGTCAAAAAACGACATTATTACGTCATTATTTTTGCACCAACATAATATTTTTCATTCTTTTTGTCTTAAATTTTTCTTCCCTATTTTTTTCATCTTATGTATTCATCGCTTTGTCATTCTTTTTTTCCTGTTTTAAAGAAATTTATTTTTTGTTTAAAACTTTCTTATTTCTGTCTTGTTTTAAAATATTTTTCTGTGTTTGTTTTCTTGCCTGCTTTTTTGTGCACATGTCCAATACCTGCGTATAAATCTTTTCATTTCACTCTTTCTTCTTTTTTTGACTGCCTATTTAAACAACTCACTGTCGTGGCCAGAGACCCTAACACCAAAATGGACGCCGGTTCTGTCTTGAAAAAAAAATTACGAACTTTTCTAACATAATTCGTTTTTGACAAATACACACAGAAAAAAATGTGTTTGGAGTTCAAAAATATTTCTGAATTGCCACCCGAGGGTATGGAAAAAAATAGTGAAAGGTCGAAAGAGCACACAAAAAATGTAAAAGGTTAGGGCAGGGATGGGTGAACAAATGGCAGTGAAAGAAGAAAAAGACCAGTAAGAAGAGGGAGGGGATGAAGAAGGGGAGTAGGAATGAAAAGTAAAAAGAAAGAGGCAGCAGATGGGAAAGAGAGATAAGGGAAAGGAGAAACATAAAGAAAAAGAGGAGAGAAAGAGTAAATAGAGGAGGAAGGGAGGGGAGGAAGAAATAAGAGGAAGAAATCAGAGAATGGGGAGAAAAAAAGGGAGTGACAAGTGAAGAGAATGAGAATGGCAGGAAGAAAAAGAAAGCGAGAAAAACAGGAAATAGAAGAAAAGAAAATAAGAAAAGGGAAAGGAAAAAAAAGTAAATAAAGAAAGAAAGAAAGAAAGAAAGAAAGAAACAAAGAAACAAACAAACAAACAAACAAGCAAACAAACAAACAAACAAACAGGAAAGAAAAAACAAACAAAACAGTAGATAAGACTGTGTTATTGAAAGAAAATTGAAAAAGAAAGAAGAAAAAGAAAGAGGTAAGAATGTACTATTGAAAAAAAGAGTAGGTAAGAATGTGTTATAGAAAAAAGAAGAAAAAGAAAGAAAAAGAAAGAAAACGATAGGTAAGACTGTATTATTGAAAGAAATTAAGAGAACAAATAGAGGTAAAAATGTGTTATTGAAAGAAAAAAGATGGAAGAAGGAAGAAAAAGTAAAGGAAATTGTAAGTAAGAATGTATTATTGAAAGAAAGAAAAAGGAAATAGTAAGTAAGGATGTGTCATCGAAAGAAAGAAAGAAAGAAAGAAAGAGAGAAAGAAAGAAAGAAAGAAAGAAAGAAAGAAAAAGAAAGAAAATAATAAGTAAAGAAAATAGTAGGTAAGAAAATATTCTTGAAAAAAGAAGAAAAAAGAAAGAAAGAAGAAAATAGACAACTGTGTTATTGAAAGAAAGCAAGTAGTAAAATAAAGAAAGAAAGGAGAAAAAAGAAAGACCTTGTCTGTATTATTTAAAGAAAGAAAGAAAGAAAGAAAGAGAAAGCGATAACGCTATCAGGGACTTCCCGTCTGCTTTAATAGAAAGAAAGAAAGAAAGAAAGAAAGAAAGAAAGAAAGAAAGAAAGAAAGAGAAAGCGATAACGCTATAAGCGACTTCTCGTCTGCTTCAATAGAAAGAAAGAAAGAAAGAAAGAAAGAAAGAAAGAAAGAAAGAAAGAAAGAAGGAAAGAAAGAAAGAGAAAGCGATAACGCTATCAGGGACTTCTCGTCTGCTTCTATAGAAAGAAAGAAAGAAAGAAAGAAAGAAAGAAAGAAAGAAAGAAAGAAAGAAAAAAGAAAGAGAAAGCGATAACGCTATCAGGGACTTCTCGTCTGCTTCTAAAGAAAGAAAGAAAGAAAGAAAGAAAGAAAGAAAGAAAGAAAGAAAAAAGAAAGAGAAAGCGATAACGCTATCAGGGACTTCTCGTCTGCTTCAGGAGAAAGAAAGAAAGAAAAAGAAAGAAAGAAAGAAAGAAAGAAAGAAAGAAAGAAAGAAAGAAAGAAAGAAAGAAAGAAAGAAAGAAAAATGACGAAGCGAAAAGAAGAAAAGTGAACGACAAGTTGGAAGAATGAAGAAGAAGCCAAGGAGATTTTCAAAAGATAAAGGAGGTGGAGGAGGAGGAGAATGAAAGATTATCAAACATGAGAGAGAAAGAGAGAAAGAGAGAGAGAGAGAGAGAGAGAGAGAGTGAGAGAGTGGGAGAGAAAGACGGGGAAGTAAGTATTGACATATACATATAGGTGGGGGATAGAGCGTTAAGGTTTTTGCGGTCATGCTAAGGAAGAATGAGACTGAATAAAGCAGAAAGGTTCGAGCATTGCTTCCGGCGTCGAAAAAGAAAAATCGTCTGAAAGTTATTGCAAGATATAATTTACGACGACGATGACGTTTCGACAACGCCGACTCGACATCTTCAGGGCTTTTGTTTGATACCGCATGTCCTTCCTCCCTTCTTGCCCCGCCCTCAACCGCTGACGATTTTCTCTCTTGTTTAAAGCAGGTGAATCGACTGTCTAATCCGATTACGGCCCGAGTTTGAAAATCTAATTTTAATAAAAATTACAAAAGCCGTTTCGAGAGAGACGAACAGAAAATAAATGGATCGACGGAGACAGTGTAAGTAAAAGAGAGATACAGAAATGAATTTACGTTAGTGTATGTTCATTTGCGTGTATGTGCGTGTGATATATATATATATATATATATATTAGGTTGGTGCAAAAATAATGTCGTTTTCTCACACAGTAACATATCTGAGAAAACGACATTGTTTTTGCACCAACCTTATATATATATATATATATATATATATATATATATATATATATATATATATATATATATAAAGGGAGGTAGGTGACTTGAATGCAGAAGGAGGAAACAAATCTACACAGGAAGATAATAAAAATTGAGGAACGACAAAAATAATCATCCAATAGAAATGAAGCTAAAGGAATGTTTTAAAAACAAGAATAAAACAAAAACCGGGTGAAAAATTTATGACCAAATCAGTAGAGGTACAGGCGAATAATTTGTATATAATTCAGTTTAAGCAATACATACATACATACGTACATACATATATATATATATATATATATATATATATATATATATATATATATATATATATGAATAATTATGTTATTTAGTAATCTGTATGGATAATTACAAAGAGGATATAAATCCAAAGAGAGCTCAATGTAAAAACAGAGCAAATAATAATTATTATAAAAACAAAAACAAAACATCATGGTGATAATTTTACTTCGTTAGAACCGATATTGGTTCCAACTCCTCAGACCGCATATTCAAATAGAAACTCTCTCTCTTTCCACACACACTTATCTATCTATCTATCTATCTATCTATCTATATATATATATATATATATATATATATATATACAAACTCTTTATTCAACACCATCATTTGATGACACACCAGAAGTGTTGAGACAAAATGGGTATTTTTGTAGTGATGTTGTAACATGTTTATGTTATAATTTTTTCTAACAACTTTTAAATACATACATACATATATATATATATATATATATATATATATATATATATATATATATATATATACTGAGATGGATACATTGTGGTCTAAATTACGCAAAAATGAAAATAACATTGACTTATCATTTTGAAATTACACAAAAGTATCTTGAAATACTAAAGAGTAAATTTATTTAATAAAACCGCCATTGGCTTCAATCAGACGACTTTGGAATCTCCTGCAACTCTTCTGTACGGTCAATTTGTTTAAGTTTGTGAATGCTTACATAATCTTTACCTTCAGTCCATCTCTGGTGTTACAAGGAGTTTTGTTGGCCACTCGCTCAACTCCGCCCCGCACATAATAATCAAAGGGATTGTTGTCTGGGTTTTATGTTCCAGATGTAAGGGTTGATGTGATCGCAGCACTTGTTCTCCTGCTTGTGTGGTATGATGCAGAGTTCTGTTGCCAGAGTTATGATCTTCCATCAGCTATCCTCTTGACCCAGAGTAGCACTACCTCCTCAAGACATTTGATGTAGGCCTCCATGTTGAGTCTGAGACCCCGTGGAAAGATATAACGTCGCCATCACTAGTGATCACTCCAAACACCTTCGTAATCAGAATGAGACTCGTGCAAATCTTTCCGAATCCTGCTGTCCTCAGATTGATGCCCAAACACTCTGAAATGTTCGTATTAGAGCTTCCGACGCGAATGCCAAGCAGTACAAGATGCCGTCTGCAAATTTTTGGCCGAGTGAATTGCGTCATGGTGCTCTTTTCCCCACAAACGGTACCCAGCTTACCCTACTGATTCTGCGCAGTCGACAAAATCAAAAACAGACAACGCGCATGCATGAAAATATAATTAAAAATGGCGACAATTTACCCATCCCATATATATATATATATATATATATATATATATATATATATATATATATTAGTAGTAGTAGTATATACATAATATATATGTACATATCAAATACATACATATATATATATATATATATATATATATATATATATATATATATATATAAACTGTCAAACTGACCAGGGGAATTCAGAGAAGCATAGATCCATCCAACTCTTATCTCAAATAACAACTTAAAAGAGACTGTTTGGCCAACACAAGGATTCTTAAAAGATTCATGTTAAAAAGATAAAAAAAATAAAAAAACAAATGAAAACTACAGACAAAAGTTCATTTTCTCCATCAAGACATTCATTTCTGTAGTTTACCAGCAAGCAGAAATATTTCTTCCTCTGATGATGGCCATTTTGGCCGAAACTAGTCGAGGAATCTAAATGAAATAATAATAATAAAAAAGAAAGAATATTAATCTACAACCCAGTGTGTCTGAAGATTTTAATTTTTAATTTTTTAGATATTTTTTATTGTTCAATTATATATATATCAAACAGGTTAATTCTCGCCTGATTATTTCCACATTCTCTATCCCAATCTGTTCATATATATATATATATATATATATATATATATATATATATATATATATATAGTGAGAGAGAAAGCGATAGATAGATAGATAGATAGGACGCTATCTATCCTTGATAAAGCGTGACTTAAAGAGACATCTGGTTTATGTATTTTTGGTAACCCGTGGAGTATGGATGATATCGGGTCACGTTCGATGAGTTTCAACCTGGATTTGTTTTCATTTTTTAATTATTTCTTGTTTTATATTTTAGTATTTTCCACCCAATACAAGGTCCAAGAGCCATTCCAGCAAGAGGTTCATTGCGTGGCGTTGTATGAGCGTAAGAAAGGGCAAAGAAGTGAATATGGGGTCAGGTAGGAAAGATAACGGCTAACTTTAGACTTGAAGAGGTCAAGATTTAATGAGTTAATTTTCAGTCGGAGATTTTAGAAGTATAATGTTCAAAAGACTACGTTTTTAAATGTGTGTGTCTCTTTTGTATCGTCTTCGAAAAGGAGTATCATGTATTTTTTTGACGGGTGGGGTTATATAAATTAAATGTTTGTCCATAATAATAATCCCAACGCCTTCGTCAGAAAGAGATATATGGAAACTTTTATTATTGGATATTTCTTTCAGTGTTTTCATATATCTGCAGTTAAATGTAAATTTTTTCGAGTGTGGCTGTAATTAAACTCTGAATTCTTTGTTCAAATCCGAGTAATTAGGTCGGTCAGTCAGTCATGTGCCATGCGTGATACACGCTTAGGCGATCATGTATCTTTTGATACATGACTGACGAGGCAGATTTTTTCCCCATATTAGGTTGCCATTTATTTCTGCGGTAGACCAGTTACCATCCAAGGCTATATAACCCCGACTATCCTAATATTTTTCCATAGCTAGTGGGGGGAGAAGAAGAAGATTCATACATTTCCCAAGGGTATTAGCACGTAGGTGAAAGTAATGGATTCGACTGGAATTCGAACTCGGCTCTCCGATTCCTCAATCAAAGCCACTACCCATTACTTCAACTGGTAGATGTTAATAATGAATTCCTTAATATCATTCTTCGGTGGCAAATTATCGACCTAAGTTTTTTAGTTGTCTATTCCCTGGTTTGCATTTGTATAAAATTTATAATTAAGTCTTTTTCTGTCGACTCTAGAACATTTACTTTTGGAAATATATAAGTATTTAGGTTATTTTGGTAAACTACGGATTTTCTCATTGCTTATATAATTGATCGATTTTCTTAGTAAATTTTCGAAAGTCGGTAGAAAATGGAGTCTGCCACAGAGACACACCGTAGAAAGAGAACCCAGTGCTATATTAATGCATGTATTAGGTTGTTGCAAAAATAATATCGTTTTTTGACGTTAAAAAATACGTCAAAAACGATATTATTTTTGCAACAACCTAATATATATATATATATATATATATATATATATATATATGGACCAATAAAACTGTCAAACTGACCAGGGGAATTCAGAGAAGCATAGATCCATCCAGCTGTTATCTCAAATAACAACTTAAAAGAGACTGTTTGACCAACACAAGGAATCTTAAAAGATTCATGTTAAAAAGATAAAAAAATAAAAATAAAAAACAAATTAAAACTACAGACAAAAGTTCATTTTCTCCGTCAATGATGGAGATTTCAATTCATTTCTGTAGTTCGCTGCTACCAGCAAGCAGAGATATTTCTTCTCCTGATGATGGCCATTTTGGCCGAAACTAGTCGAGGAATCTAAATGAAATAATAATAATAAAAACGAAAGCATATTAATCTACAACCCAGTGTGTCTGAAGATTTTAATATAATTATATATATATATATATATATATATATATATATATATATATATATATATATATATATATATATATTTGAATGATGATTTGACACCACAGAACAAATATAATCTTATAAAGAACTGTAGACATTTTTCCTTAAGAATTCTTGCGACCAAGTCTTCAGAAGTTTATGTTGGTGGGATTGAAACGAAATACACGACGATATTCCCCTAGCCTAAATAGTAAATGAAATAGGGAACATTTCGGGGTACGGCTAAAACCAATTTATTATTGAAATAATTACCGAATGAAAAAAATAAATGTTCCGAAAATAAAATAAAATAAAAAGGAAAAATATTACTCACGCCCTCCAAATAACCTTAACGAGCTAGTAAATTTCTCTTTTTGTTTACATAGGCGGAGGCATGAGGGAGTAATGGATAGCGGCTTCGATTGAAAATTGGAGAGCCGAGTTCGAATTCCAGTCGAATCCATTACATTCACTTACGTGCTTGGGAAAGTTATAAATCCTCTTCTTCTAAGCTATGGGGAAATAGCAAGAAAGATCGGTTGGATAGCAACTAGTCTACCGCAGAAAGAAATGGCAACCTACTGCGGAAAAAATCTACCTCTTCAGTTATGTATCGAAAGATACATGATCGCCTAAGCGTTTATCACGCATGACACATAACTGACTGTCCACCCCAGATAGGGGTAAATAGCAGGACAGACCGGGTTCTATAGCCTTGGGTGGCAATTGGTCTACCGCAGAAAGAAATGGCAACCTACTGAACGAAAAGATCTGCATTGTCAGTCATGTATCGAAAGATACATGATCGCGTTAGCGTGTATCACGCATGGACTGAAACTCAGTTTGTATATTTTAATATAAACCGCTTCTAGAACCTTCAAATTATGAGCAGACCGGAACCTCTGAACTTGGTCGCAAGAATTATTAAGGAAAAATCTCTACAGTTCTTTTCAAGTCCTGTGAGTATCAAATTTTCCATACACTCTTTCCTCATTATGTACCCTATCGTTAAGTGTAAGTATCCGTCTTTTTCTTGTCTCTAGAACTTCCTCATTGCTCACATGTTTAGTCCATGGTATTCTCAGCATCCTCCAGTAGAACCATATTTCTGTTAAATTCATATATCAAAGTCTAATATTTAATTATAGAGCCAAATATAAACTACCAATATTTGCATATCCCTGTATCAAGTAAATGCTTATATGATTAGATAGAAAGGATAGAACTGATGTCTGGAGAAATGGTTAGTTCCTTTAATGGAAATAGTTCACTAAGACAATTTAAAATTCTACGGTGATTTTCTATTCTTTTTTTTTTAACTGGGGGCAATTCGATGTAGAGGGCTACCCAGTAAGAGGCACAGCTTATTCGGATATGTGTGGAAGATAACGGTTAATCCTAGATTTGAACAGATTAAGTAGATTTGTAGTGATCGGTGAAGTAGCCTATTGAGAGTCGGTTCTACAAGGCAGTGGTTCATGGGAAGAAGCTGCTTGAGTGGAACTTATATTCACGAACGGGGGATCAGGATGGTCTGCAACAATGTGAATATATTTGGCTATTTGGCCGACGGACATTTGGCCGAAACGGAGATTTGGCCTTGAGACATTTAGCCGAACGGACATTTGGCCGACGGTCTTTGTCCGAGTGACATTTGGACGAACGGATATTTGGCCGTGTAACATTTGGCCGACGGACATTTGGCCGAACTGACATTTGGTTGAGAGACATTTGGCTGAAGGGACATTTGGCCGAGAGACATTTGTCGGACGAACATTTGGCCGATAGACGATTGGCCAAACGGACATTTGTCCGAGAGAAATTTGTCCGAGAAACATTTGGCCGAACGGACATTTGGCCGAGAGACATTTGGCCGGACGGAGATTTAGCAGTTCGGTCATTTGGCCGAGAGACATTTGGCCGAGAGACATTTGGCTGAACGGACATTTGGTCGAGCGACATATGGCCGAAATAACATTTGATCGAGAGATATTTGGCTAAATGGACATTTGGCCAAGAGACATTTGTCGGATGGACATTTGGTCGAGTGACATTTGGCCGACGGACATTTGGCAAAACGGATATTTGTCTGTGAGACATTTGGCCGAGAGATATTTGGCCGAATGAACATTTGGCCGAGAGGTATTTGTCGGAACGGATATTTGTCCGTGAGACATTTGGCCGAGAGATATTTGGCCGAACAAACATTTGGCCGATTGACATTTGGCCGACGGACATTTGACTAGACGAACATTTGGCTGAACGGATATTACAGTGGCAGTCCCTTCCGACTTATTGCTTCCCTGCCAACTACAATCTTCAATAATTTAAATTCAACGTCAATCGCCATCTTCTGTCTTCTTAAACCCTGTTCCTTTATTACTTCTCCTCAGTAAAGTTTGGTTACCTCCACCTAATTTTCGAAACTGCTACTAGGGGATGCTCTCCGGACCATAAATACTCGGTGATATTTTTCTCATTCTCTTCTTACCTTATCCGCCAACATATAACCTCTCGCAGAGAACGTACTTAGCATTACAAAGAATAGGAAATTGTGGAGCGCCATAATCATCCATGTATTGAAGGGACAGAGGAAAACAATGTGAAACCTACCTAATGAGCTTGTTTAAATAGATGATAGAACAGGGTCTGGGTGAGAGTGTTTAGAGACAGACATTACTTAGAATTATAAAGGATAGGAAGTTGTGGAGCGCCATAATCCTCCATGTCTTGAATGGACAGAGAATAACAGTGAGTGACCTATTTAATGAGATGGCAGAATAGGGTCTGGGTGAGAAATTATGGCAACAAACACTATTTACAACTACAAAGGATAGGAAGTTGTGGAGAGCCATAATCATCCATGTTTGAAGAGACAGAGGGAAACATCGAGTAACCTACCTAATGAGCTTCTGTAAATGGATTGAAGAACAAGCCTTGTGAAATAGCGACAAGAAAACCTTACTAAGCGCTACAAAGAATAGGAAGTTGTAGAGAGCCATGTTTGACCACATCCTGAAAGGACGCAGCACGTAGAAGAGGAAAAAAATAATTAATGAAGTAGCACCCAAGAAAAAAGAGAGGATGATATAATAGAGAAAGGGTGATAAAAAAAAAAGAAAGAGACAACCTATTGGAGTGAGAAGGAATGAGAAAAATGGATGAGAAATGGAGAGAAATGTTAAAAACCGAGAGAGAATAATAGAAAATAGAATGAGAGATAAAAAAAAAAAAAAAAAAGAGGAAGAATTGTGAAGAAAGTCGAGAAAAAGTGAGAATGCCAAGAGAGAGAATAACTGATAAAAAGAAATATGGTGTTAAGACTGAGAGGGTGAGATAAAAAGAAATATGGTGAGATGAAGAAAAGTAAAAAAAGGGTGACGAAAAGAAAAATACAATAAAGAAGGACTGATGACAAGAGAGTGAAGGAGACATGGAAAAATGAGGAGGAGATATAAAAAAAGGGGATGGGTTGAGTGAAAAAGAGAACAACAAAAGAGATTATAAGAGTGAAAACGAGTGAAGAAAAATTTAGATAGACTAATAGAAAGAATAAAAAAGAAAAGGAGAATTGGATACTATTGAGAGGTGGGGGATAAAAAAAAGAGGAATAGAAAGAAAAATGAGAAAACTGAGAAAGAGGAATAAAAAGGAGATAATAAGAGAAGAGTGAATCACAGAAAAGAAAGAAAGAAAGAAAGAAAGAAAGAAAGAAAGAAAGAAAGAAAGAAAGAAAGAAAAAACGAAAGAAAGTGTAAGCGATAATGCTATCAGGCACTTCACGTCTGCTTGAGTGAAAGGGAAGTAAGGAAGAAAGAAACGATGGAGAAAGAAAGAAAGAAAGAAAGAAAGAAAGGGTAAGCGATAATGCTATCAGGCACTTCACGTCTGCTTCAGTGAAACGGAAGAAAGAAAGAAAGAAATAAAGAAAGAAAGAACGAAAGAAAGGGTAAGCGATAATGCTATCAGGCACTTCACGTCTGCTTCAGTGAAAGGGAAGTAAACGATGGAGAAAGGAAGAAAGAAAGAAAGAAAGAAAGAAAGAAAGAAAGAAAGGGTAAGCGATAATGCTATCAGGCACTTCACGTCTGCTTCAGTGAAACGGAAGAAAGAAAGAAAGAAAGAAAGAAAGAAAGAAAGAACGAAAGAAAGGGTAAGCGATAATGCTATCAGGCACTTCACCTCTGCTTCAGTGAAAGGGAAGTAAGGAAGAAAGAAACGATGGAGAAAGAAAGAAAGAAAGAAAGAAAGAAAGAACGAAAGAAAGAAAGAGGAAGTGATAATGCTATCAGGCACTTCACGTCTGCTTCAGTGAAAGGGAAGTAACGAAGAAAGAAACGATGGAGAAAGAAAGAAAGAAAGAAAGAAAGAAAGAAAGAACGAAAGAAAGAAAGAGGAAGTGATAATGCTATCAGGCACTTCACGTCTGCTTCAGTGAAAGGGAAGTAAACGATGGAAAGAAAGAAAGAAAGAAAGAAAGAAAGAAAGAAAGAAAGAAAGAAAGGAAGAGGAAGCGATAATGCTATCAGGCACTTCACGTCTGCTTCAGTGAAAGGGAAGTAACGAAGAAAGAAACAAGAGAAATAGAAAAAAAAAAGAAACAAACAGACAAAGAAACAAAGATAGAAACAAACAATGATGATTGAGAAGGTTCGATAAAGAATTATATAAGATTGAATAAATGAGAAAAAGGATAGAGGTGGAGTAAAGAGTAATAGAAGGGAAAATGAGAGATAAATAAAGGAGAGATAGAGAAGCAAAAAGAGAGAATAATAGAAGAACGAATGATTGAAAAAAAAAAACAGAAGGAGAAAAATGACGGAAAAGACAACGAATAAGAAAGAAAATAATAGATAGGAGAATAAGAGATAAAAAGAGAAAGGAAAATTGAAGAGAGAATGAGTTGATGAAAAGGAAGAGATAGGAAGAGAGTGAAGAAGTGGTAAAAAAAAGAAAAATAGAAGAAAGAAAGAAAACTGAGAAAGAATTATACCAAAATTAGAGACATAATATAAAAATTAACGAGTGATAAAAACATCAGGCACTTCACGTCTGTTTCAGTGAAAGGGAAGTAAGGAAGCAAGAAACGATGGAGAAAGAAAGAAAGAAAGAAAGAAAGAAAGAAAGAAAGAAAGAAAGAAAGAAAGAAAGAGGAAGCGATAATGCTATCAGGCACTTCACGTCTGCTTCAGTGAAAGGGAAGTAAGGAAGCAAGAAACGATGGAGAAAGAAAGAAAGAAAGAAAGAAAGAAAGAAAGAAAGAAAGAAAGAAAGAAAGAAAGAAAGAAAGAAAGAAAAAAAAAACAAACAAACAAACAAACAAACAAACAAACAAGCGATAATGCTATCAGGGACTTCCTGTCTGCTTTAAAAGAAAGAAAGAAAGAAAGAAAGAAAGAAAGAAAGAAAGAAAGAAAGAAAGAAAGGAAAAGGGAGCGATAACTCTTATCAGGCACTTACCGTCTGCTTCAAACAAACAAACAAACAAACAAAGAGGAATTGGTAACGCTATCTGAGAAGGAGTGATAGAAAAGCGCGAGAAGGAATGATAAAAGAAAGTGGAATAAACGAGAAAGGTTTGATAAATTGATAAAGAGAAAAAGAGAATGACAAAAAAAAAAGATTTATGAAAAAGAGAAAAGAGAGTGATCTACATTTGCATATATGAAAATATAAACAAAAAGAGACAGGCTTTGTGAATCTTACTAGAGGCAATTTTTAAGTTAACATTGAAAATAATTTATATTTGACGTCGAAAGTCTTTTTTCTTTAATCAAATCACATCAACTTATATTTACACACAAGATCATCAGCCTTTGTACACATACTTACATCTATAAAAATCAAGCGAATAAAATCCTATATATTTCAATATGAATGCTCACTGAACAATAAAAGACGTTCGTTGTTTTAAATTTGACGATTGAAAACTCACCAAAAACAAATTTGTAAAAAGTGGGGACAATAATAAAAACAACAATAATTGTAAGAAAGTCTGACAGCAAGCGACTTAAAATAGACGCCATAATGGGAGGAAATAATTTTTCAATTAAAGCATGAAAAACTTGGAAGGTTGGCCTTTTAAAATATTATTTTTATCTCATAAACACACACCTAAAATATTTCTTATAAGTTTTACATCTTTTCGAATTTACTTAGATTTCTAATATTATTTTTTGTTTTCTTACTTTAAATATTTGTTATTTATTTAATACAATAATTTGTGTCTTCGTGTATGTTCATTTATTCATAAATATAGACATGTTTATATATATATTTTTTTTTACTTTCACTTGTATAACGTTTAAAGTGAATATTTATCCATTACTATTCTTATTTTATTTAATTATTTATATGTCTTTTATAAATTTAACGCAAGTTGTTAATTTTGTCAAAGTGAGAACAATCTAATGGCGAACTTTCTGATTTGCCTAGTTTCCGGCGGCTGTGCCTAGTGGGATTATGGGATTTAAAATTAAATTTAATTTCATATATTCTTCCTCTTTGTTAGCCGAATCAGTCGTGCAATAAAAGAGATGTATATTTGAGTTTGAAATTTGTTTTCCTTCAGATAAAAAAAATTGAAATAAATAAAAGTATCTACGAATATTCTTGCAACTCTTTTTTTGGATTGCTGCCATCGCAATTCAAACTATCGCAAGAAATTCCATCAGGGAGACAATAAATGGAAATTGTCATAAGAATGAAAAGAAAGATGGCAGTTACAGTTTTCTATAGAATACAATAGTAATATAGATATGTTGATTATTAACAATTGCACAGTGAAAATTTTCCTAACTAAAATGACCCTCGTTTCTTTGCGACTCTTATTTTTTGATCTTGTGAAAGACAGAAACATATAAGAACCAAAGCTCGTAGCCATAGTTTCGTAAATTAAAAATTAGATTCATTGGATCGTCTTATCCTTCTTTTTTTAACGCGGATATATTATGGATGCGAACCAAATAACAAAGTAAACGAATAATGTACCAATTGAATCGTTCTATTTTAGAGTTGAAAGATCCTAAACTCTGAGCTTCTTAAAAGAACGCGACTTTCCTCCAATATCTGCCTATATCTCTGAGATGAGGTATTATAATTACTTACATTATGTACATTATTCGGACTGTTATCTTCATCTTCATTGCCATAGTCACAACGTTTCGGCCGCTGTGTGCTCCGGCCTTCTTCAGGTGATTGGAATTTCTAACTGAACCCTTTATTTAGGTAGATTTTTCTAGTTCCACGTGCCATACCTCTTCCAGGTGTCTCAGTTATTTCCCTTTAACTCAACTCTCCAAACGTTTTGATCCACTGTAGCCTTGTATGGAACTCACAGCTCTTTGAGTCTAGTCACTGGATCTAACGAACGCATTTAGGATTGGGTTTCCGTTTCCCCCTAAAGCATACTTCAATTCTATACTTCTAATGTCTCACACTAATCCCCAAAATTTGAACCAGTAATAGAATTTTTTCCCTTGTTTCCTGTTTATGGTTGATTTTCTGGGTTTTATTTAAAGCCTACTTCAGCTCTATACTTCTAACGTCTCCACCTAAACACTAAAATTTTCACATTCCTGTCCGACATTTTGAACAGGAGTATAGGTTTATCCCTTATTTCCTTTTTAGGATTGGGTTTCCGGTTCCTTCTGAATTCTACTTCAACGCTATACTTCTAACGTCTCCGCCTAAACTCTGAAATTTTATTCAAAATTTATTCATGGGAGAAGGTAGGGTTGCCTGTCGTCCGGTTCACGCTCCTCCCCGGTCTTTTGAACCGGAGTAGAGATTTATGTTTTGTTTTCTTTTTTCTTTTCTTTTTTTTTAATCATTTCACCCTAAGCAAGGCGAGAATGCCACTAGTACACAGGGGATTATAGAAAGTGAAAATGTGAGAAAAGACTGGGTTTAGGGAGGAATTGACGAAAAGATAAAAGATGAACGGGATTCAAGAAGATATAAAATGGCGATTGTCGTTGCATTTTTGAAGATTGTAGTTTTCATTTTTGAAGATTGTAGTTTTCAGGGAAGCAAGTAAACGGAAGGGAGCGGTTATATTGAACTGTTTCAACAGTAAAAGAGTGGGACCTAAATGCCAATCTAGTAGCACGCTTAACTTCCTGTAGTCATGGCACCAGGGGGGAAAGCTCGTCAGAGCAGTTGCCATGAAAATATTTGAAGAAAAGAGAGAGGGAAGCCACGTCTGTGAGAAGTGACTTAAGTCAAGATGCCAGGTCAGGATTGATTACATTGCAGATTCTTCTTTGTATTTTGTCAAGAACCTCGAAATGAATAGCAGGAGCACCTGACCAGATATGGTAACAGTATTCAATGCACGGACGAGTGGTAGATTTGTAAATGTGAAAGATGAAATCTGACGAGAAAAACCTTCTGGCACGGCACAGTGACCCAACTTTCCTTGCTGTAGATGCAGCTATTAATTCAATGTAGTAGTTCTATTTCCAGTCAGTTGAAAACGTGAGACCAAGACGTCACAGTATGTTGCTCTCCAGGAGTCAA
This sequence comes from Acanthosepion lycidas, assembly GCA_963932145.1. Taxonomy (NCBI): domain Eukaryota; kingdom Metazoa; phylum Mollusca; class Cephalopoda; order Sepiida; family Sepiidae; genus Acanthosepion; species Acanthosepion lycidas. Next base: position 58,324,721 of record OZ010601.1, on the reverse strand, counting down.
GCATCAGCCATGCTGATGGCCGGTAAAGTTTCTCTATGATGGTTAAATTAGAGCAGTTTCGTTTTGCAGCCATTAAAATTTACAGGCCATTTCCTGCCCCAGTTAACCACTGATTGGAGGTCCTTTTCAAGAGCAGCGGCCAGCTTAACTCTGACGGATTTGCTATTGAGATAAGAGTAAATAGTGCAATTTGCATAAATGCATAGTTGGAAACTAATGACATCTGGAATGTCATTAATCAGAAAAGATCAGAAACAGCGTAGACCTTCAGGATAGTGACCAGGGGGACACCTGAGTTCATGTGAAAAGATCTGGAACCGAGCCTGTTCAAAACGAATTTCATTTCACGATTTGATAGTAAAAACTGGATTAGATCAAACAATCGTCCTGTAATACCCTAGCCCTGGAGCCTCCGTAGAAAAGCAGCGTGTCAAACACTGTCAAACGCCTTCGAGATAATCTAGAGCCACAGCACAAGCTTTGCCGTTTTTATCAAAATCTTGATGTACATATTCACCGATGGCCGTTAGCACATCAGCAGTAGACCTGGCAAAGCTTTATTATTTATCAGGGAGAAGGTTGTGAGGGATAAGATGCATAACCAAGATGTGTTTTCTCACCAGATTTATTCAACCTCTACAGTGACCAAGACAAAAAAGAAAACATTAACTAGAGTGTTCTCTAATGCGTCAGTATTATTAGGTTGGTGCAAAAATAATATCCAACAGAAAATTAGTAGTTCAACCGTTTAAACAGATTCATATAAAAATGGAAAACAATATTAAAATAAAGAAGCTATCTGGGACGCAATAGTAAAGCTTCATACAGTACCCTTTTTCATTTCTAACCCCCACCCTCGGCAAGGCAATAAAGCCACTAAGGCACATGGTGTTACTGAACTTGAAATAGTTTGAGAAAAAAACAATAAAAGAACAAAATCAAGAAAGCATAAAATAACGATTGGCATTGTGTTTAGATGTTTCAAGATCAAAGTTGAATGGAAAGTAAGAAGCCGCAAAATAGTTCCACAAGCGATAAATGCGAAAGAAGAAACCGTTAGCATAGAACTTATGGTTACATCTAGCAATTTCAACTATAACATAATGGGACCTAGATGCCAATCTAGTACTGCATTGAAATTCATAAAATCAACGTACGAAATAGGAAAGCTTACCAGAACATGAGAGTTCCACAATCGTTAAATGCGAAAGAAACTCTTAGCACAGATCTTACGGCTACATCTAGCAATTTCAGCTAGACAATGATGAGACCTAGCTGCTACAATTCATCTGTACAATAATTAGTCATCGCTGCCAATTTTCAGCTATATTATGATGAGACCTAGCTGCCAATTTTTAGCTATACTATGATGAGACCTAGCTGCCAATTTTCAGCCGGACAATGATGAGATCTAGCTGCCAATTTTCAGCTCTACAATGATGAGACCTAGCTGACAATTTTCAAATGGACAATGATGATACCTAGCTGCTAATTATCAGCTGGACAATGATGAGACCTAGCTGCCAATTTTCAGCTGGACAATGATGAGACCTAGCTGCTAATTTTCAGCTCTACAATGATGAGACCTAGCTGCCAATTTTCAGCTATACATTGATGAGACCTAGCTGCCAATTTTCAGCAGGACAATGATGAGACCTAGCTTCAAATCTATTACTGCGCTTAAATTCCTTAAATCAAAGTACCAAGTAGGAAAGCTTACCCGAATAATTACCATCAAGATATTTATAGAAAAGCACAATAACCTATGTTACAGTGGTGGGAAAGTGACTGAAGCTTACATGCCAGACCAGGATTGATAACATTGCAGATTCTTCTTTTGTCAAGAATCTCTAAATATATAGCAGAAACATCAGACCAGATGTGGCAGCTATAGTTAGACTTGTAAATGTGCAAGATATATTTTGACTAGAAGAATTGTCTAAATCGATACGGTGAACCAAATTTCCTAGCATCAACTCTAGCACTTGATTCGATATAATTTTCCCATTACATGTCAGTGGAAAACGTGGTCTCGACAAGAAGCAATGAGTCAATATTTTGGTGGTTAGCATCAGCCATACTGATGGGAGGTAAAAAAAATAAGTCATCTAAAATGATTAGAAGAGAACCATTTTGATTTGGGGGCGTTCGCATTTTTTAAAAAGCCATTTCTTGCCCAAATTAACAACAGAATGACGGTCATCTTTGATAGCCGTCAATTAGACCTGACTCCTGCTGCAATGCCCTATCTTTACAAAAGTCAGATCAAAACAAACTTATAGATAGATAGATAGATAGATAGATAGATAGATAATGAACAGTGATAGATTGATAGATAGATAGATAGATAGATAGATAGATAGATAGATAGATAGATAGATAATGAACATAGATAGATAGATAGATAGATAGATAGATAGATAGATAGATAGATAGATAGATAGATAATGAACAGTGACAGACAGATAGATAGATAGATAGATAGATAGATAGATAGATAGATAATGAACATAGATAGATAGATAGATAGATAGATAGATAGATAGATAGATAGATAGATAGATAGATAGATAGATAATGAACATAGATAGATAGATAATGAACAGTGACAGATAGATAGATAGATAGATAGATAGATAGATAGATAGATAGATAGATAGATAATGAACATAGATAGATAGATAGATAGATAGATAGATAGATAGATAGATAGATAATGAACAGTGATAGATAGATAGATAGATAGATAGATAGATAGATAATGAACAGTGACAGATAGATAGATAGATAGATAGATAGATAGATAGATAGATAGATAGATAATGAACATAGATAGATAGATAATGAACAGTGACAGATAGATAGATAGATAGATAGATAGATAGATAGATAGATAATGAACATAGATAGATAGATAGATAGATAGATAGATAGATAGATAATGAACAGTGATAGATAGATAGATAGATAGATAGATAGATAGATAGATAGATAATGAACATAGATAGATAGATAGATAGATAATGAACAGTGATAGATAGATAGATAGATAGATAGATAGATAGATAGATAATGAACATAGATAGATAGATAGATAGATAGATAGATAGATAGATAATGAACATAGATAGATAGATAGATAGATAGATAGATAGATAGATAGATAGATAGATAGATAATGAACAGTGATAGATAGATAGATAGATAGATAATGAACAGTGACAGATAGATAGATAGATAGATAGATAGATAGATAGATAGATAGATAGATAGATAGATAGATAGATAGAAGCAACATAATTTCTAAAATGGGCGTATAATATTCTCGTTTATACAGCAAAAGGAAATTGCAAATAAAGTTTGTTAAACTCAATTACTGAAGTCAATGAAAGTTTTAAGCTTAATGTTGCAAATCCATAATTGAATCTTCCCCTGTCATAACGACGATAGTCAACGGGAATAAGTTTCTCTAATCACCGCAATATGGTCAACATTCACAGCGTGAATTCTCGTCCTATTTAATATTCTCATCAAACAAATTCTTCCTTAATCCATAATTACAGATGATTATATTTCCCATTCTTATCTCCGAAATACGAAAGCGTCAACTCACGGATTAAATTTAAACTTGCTCCAAGCACACATCTATACACAAGCACGCGCACACACAGAAATATGCACATATATATACATATATATATATATATATATATGTGTGTGTGTGGAAAGAATATATCTTATTATCTATAGGTTTCATATATGAATACTTACTCTATGTCAGATTTTATTAGACAAATCAGTGTCTTCACAATAAAATTGATATTAACCAATGTTGTTTTGGTTTTGATTGCTTTTATTTCGCGGCCTAACATCACTTCCTTGGGTTATTTAATGCCGAAATTTAAATATGAAAATTCAAACTTTATAATTAATTCAAGAGAATGACATTATGCAGGATTAAATTATAATTACTTAGCCGCATTTTGTTACCAAATAATCTTGCAAAATCAAACTAGGTGTGAAAATTTGTTTCTCTTGCAAGAAATGATTTTGTTTTGTTTTGTTTTGTTTTTTTATAATAATGTATATTATGTCTTCAATTTTGCTATAAAATATATAGTTAGTCATTTTACCATAAAATATATTGTTGATAATTCTACTATAAAATGTATGTTGGTAATCCTACAGACAAACCTCTCATCTACGACCCCCGCCATCAGCGGCCTTCGAATGCAACGTATAAAATCTGCAAAAAAAAAACAATTATCTGCAGGAAAAAAAAAAACTCCATAATCGTCAAAATTTGCAGCCTTAACGGAACGAGTCGTATTAGTTCTCAAAGTGACCGCTTGACGACGGTGGCAAACCTAAGTGTTAAGCAAAGACGGGTGTACAGTATATAAAGTACGATACATTAGCGCGTACGTGAGAATGTAGCTGTGAGAAATCTATTATTTTTGTTATTTTGATTAATATATCTATATTAAGTATATATTTATTTATGCTATATATACATGTTTATAGTATTTACATTATGATCATAACTACTGGTAGTTACTATAATGGTTTTATAACTTAATAATAATCCCATCTCATCTACGGACAATTGCCATTAACGGACCACCTATCTCCCCTATTAGTCCGGTGATGTGAGGTTTGTCTGTACTATAAAATGTATTGTTGGTTACATTTCTATAAAATGTATTGCTGGTCATTGGTCATTTTTTCTATAAAAATATATAGTTGGTATTTTTATTATAAAGATCTGTTGTTTGTAAATGTATCATAAAATGTATTGTCTATCGTTTTTATATACTCATGTCTTGCTGGTATTTTTACCATAAAAATATATTTTTATATATTCCTTTTGCTTTGACATTTGCTAGGGGTTCGATATTGGCCCATATCTAGAACCCTTACAGGTGCTACCAGACCAACCAATGCTGCAATGATAAGTATCTACTCAGATTCTCATACTTCGATGTGCCGTGTCACTTCAGGACGTTGGCGATCATGGCTCTCCACAATTTCCAGTTATTTGTATCTCTTAAAATCTCTTTTTGTTATTTACTCAAGCTCGCTACGTAGGTATACGTTGTTTGGCCGCATGGGAATACCAGATTCTGTAAGCTTGGGTGTGCGGATGGACAAAGTCTCGAAATGAGGAATAGGGGAGCCGAGTTCGAATTCAAGATGAGTTCGTTACCTTCACCGAAGCGCTGCTAAAATTGGGAAAGCTATGAATCCGTCTCTTCTTCTCCCAGCTATGGGTTAAATAACAGTAGAGATTTTCACAGCTATTCCTATCCGACACACATTGATCAGATCCTATGTCTGGCAACAGGACTCTGCACCATGTCACACAAGCAAGAGAACCCAGTCATGACCACATCACCCTTTCCATCTGGCCACGTAACTCCCCAAACTGCAACCATCTTATGTCTGGGACGCAATTGAGCGAGAGACCAACAAAACTCCTTGTAACACCAAAGATGGACTGAAGGCAAGGATTATGGCAGCCTTCCCCAAACTTAAACAAGGAGATCGTCCAGAAGTGTTGCTGGAGATTCCGAAGTCGTTTGCAATATGTGGTTGAAGTGGGCAATTTTATTGGTTAAATCTAGTCTTTAGTATTTCAAGATATTTTTGTGCAGTTTTTGTAAATATATGTTAAAATGAGATGTCAGTATTATTTTCCTTTTAGCGTAATTTAGATGACAATTTATTCATCGCACCCTCTGTGTGTGTGCGTGTAAATAAGTCAAGGTCTGGTCACTCCTCCTCTCCCAATACTAATTATGATTAAGAGAGATATTAAATTAAACCCTCCCTAAACTCTACCATGTCTCTCTAACCACTCCCTCTTACACTCTCTGTTAAATTACAAAAACTTACACTACCCATCAATTTTAATTCCATTTTTCATTTCATTTTTGGAAGTGCTATCTGATGATCCGGCGTCCTTTTAAAGGGCTCTGGTGAAATAAATTATTATAATGGAACCTTAAAGTGGTCTGTTTTTCTTTAATATATATATATATATATATATATATATATATATATATATATATATATATATATATATATATTAATGGATATTTGATTAAAAATTCAAGGTCATG
>OZ010601.1:58231099-58313599 GCA_963932145.1 Acanthosepion lycidas | reverse complement strand
TTACCTCCCGCAGAATTCTAAAGAGATAAAAATAAAAATTAATTAAGCACGCACTGTCCGAGAAAATCAAAAGTGTCCGCTGACCACCATGAAGGAAAGGTTAAGCCTTTGTCTATATGCAGAATATCATTGAGAGGAGCATCTGTTTATCGTCAGGGCTGGCTATGATAGCGAAACTATTTTATCGAATCAGTAATTGGCACCAAGAATGCAAATACGTCCAAATGGCCACCCACTTGATGCTGGCGAAAATCTGATTGACGAATTCCAGGTGATTCGGTTAAGATAAGAGTCTAGGGTGTGAGGTCTCCTCGAAGAAAAGAAAGAAAAGAAAAAAAAGGGGGGAAGATTTTTTTTTTTTTTTCTTTGAGCAAGATTTTTTAAACCGAGGCTAGTCTGGCCACAGCCACGCTGCTGAGCGCCCATTGGCTGAATGGTGGCATGACCGTTAGGCGGAGGTAATCATGTGAAGAAGGAGGGGATTCCTGTTGCGCCCCCCCCCCCCTGAAGGGATAGGTGTGAGATGCCACTGTGAGAGAGAGGGGAAACCCGTTGACACCCTCTTAGGGCATGGTGAGATACCAATATGAGAACAGAAGAAAGATGAAAGACTTCCAAAAATGGAAAATAATAAAATTTTCCTGACCGAAAACAAAGAAGTGGATTGTGGGTTTAGAATTATCAAGGAACCTCAAACCCCGACAAGCCCACCCCGGTTTTGGTCGGCGTCCATATAAGCAGAGTCGCAGCGAGTTAAGTTGAGTTCGAGTTCCAGTTAAGTTGAGTGAAGTTCGCAGTTGGGGTTGGAGACAGACAGGCAAGCAGTTGCAGTGAGCTGAGAGCTCCGAAGACCCGCCTCGCAGAAGCTGACTAAGATTCACGAAATTCCGAACTCAACTTCTAGCCAAGAACAATTTGTTTTTGAAGAACGACTTAGACTCACACCACCAAAACAAGTTTTACGAATATCACCTGAGGATACACCAAGAACCAGTTTCTTAAAAAACAAACAACTTAAGATGTTAAGACTCGCCTAAAAAACACAAAGTGTCACGAATCCATATAGCGGGTTTGGGAGAAAGACGCAGTCCTGTATTCAGCAACCATATATAAAATATTGTTATCCTTTTTTAACACATTTGAACTTTTCGAGTTTTTATTTTATTTTCTTTTATATATACTTGTGCGGTGTTGCCCTTGATCGAACTCGGTTTGCATTACGGCCCGGCGACTGATTGATTTCGTCTACCTAAGATCAATTCACAACGTGGGTAGGTTAGACTGGAAATCAAAACAGTTACTTCGGTAACCAGACGTTGGAGGCGAGCTGGGAACGACAAGGCTGATACCGAATCTAACCAGATTCCCATCCGAATCACCAAAAGGTTAGAACGTCACATTTGGTGCCGCGACCAATACCAAGCCAGTTGGTCGTCACAGGACAGGATAGCACGACGGACACAGCCAGGCAGACGTCACGATTGGCGCAGCGACACTGGGGGGACGTCACAAGAGGATCAAATCTGATTGCAATCATTTTTTGTTGGAGGGTGGTAGGTGGGGCGATTCAAATCAGTGTTATTATATATACTTCTCTGATCAGTTGACCGTAAAAATAATCTTATTTGCTCATTGACAACCCGATTTACTACAAAGACTTCATGGCCAAAACTAAACATCGTAAACAATCAATGAAGGCCGTCTGCAGTCTTTGATTTTTTTAATGGTGTCTATTTTTAGTCTTTTTCGCATGGATTTGGTAATCCGTTTGAGTTCCCAGAACATTTTAACCTTTTTGTATTCTCTAAGAATATCCACTTGAGCGTTATCTGCTGAAGTGGTTTACCTGGTTTGCTGCCCCGAAAGAATACCGTTGCGTCTGTGGGAAAGATGTTGCAGAAGTATTCCTAGACAGGGACTGTGAAACTAGAACAATCTTAGATTAAATAAAGCGTTCCATTCAAAATTTCCTGAATGTTATTCGGATCTAAAAGCATCTGAAGAAAGCCGAAGAGCATAACGTCCGAAGTGTTACGATAACAACAACAAAGAAACAGATAAATTGCAAACAGAATCATTCATTCATTTATTCACAACACACCGCCATACTCCTCATTTCCCTCCGTCTCACAAGTGTGGTTCATGGTGTCACTCAAGGCAGAAAAGTGCTATGGCTTACCAGTTCATTTTACACCAGGGATGTCCAGGTTACCTCCTCGAAGAATTTAAAGAGGCAAGACCTATAAGGCAGCGGGTGGTTGGAATTTAGAGTCCTCCTCTTAGACTGGCGATGCTATATGAAGACTATATGGACAACTCTTCTCAGCCGTACCAACAAGAACAAAAGTTATAAACGGCATTATATTTAGGGAATGCTTGGCTGCAAGAGTTGCTGGAAAATTGTCACTGTTGACAGCAAACTGCCTTCGGGGTTCAACTCCGGGTTTCGGTCAAGATTTACTTCCATAGCCTTTCCCGTGTTTTGGACATGAGCGCTAGGTAGAGGAAGTTTAAAATCAGGTTTTTTTCCTTCCTTTCTCGAAGCAGCTGGTTATGAGGCGCCAGTGTTCCGTCTTCGTCCATTCTTCGGCTTAGAGTTGGACTTAGTTGTCAAATTTTATTTGAGACGTATGCCACGAAAACATTTTATCGACAGTGGGAGTTTGTCCCCCACTATCACCCCCGACTATGACAGCGTTTGGAACATAATGTCCGTCTATAAACATGAATACATTACGTGTTTTAGAAGCTCCAAAATAATTACATTAATTTTAAATATAAAACATTAGGTAAACAAAAACACTAGAAAGCAAAACAAATTCCGATATTGTACGTAAATAAATATAAATATCGAAAGATTTAATTTTAGAAAAAGATAGCAGAAACAAAAAATGAAAATCGAAAATTATAAAGTTATTAATTAACATACAATAAAATTATTCATGCTGCCTTTTTGACAGTAAAAACATTAAACACTCATGAGGCCAACTGCCGGAAAATAGACCAATAGATAGAAAGAAAATGTTACCGTATTTCCCCATGTATAATACGCATTTTTTTCTAAAAAAATAATAAGCAAAATCAGAGGTGCATATTATGCACAGTTACAAAAAATCTTTAAAAATTGCCGTAAAATAAAATATGAATTATCATAAAACTAAATTAGAATAATATTATTCTATGCTTAAAACCATTTTTTTTAAAATAAGTGTAGGCAAAGCTGTCCGTAACGAAATTGGGGGGGGGTACAATTTATAGGGTTTGATTACTAAACAGGGGCTGCGTGTCATAATTGAGTAGAAGCATTTTCCCACACTTTCACCACAATTTTAGGGGTGCGTATTATGGATCAAGGCGTATTATACATGGGGAATTACAGTACTTATAAAAAGAAAAACGTGTTGTTGCGTTCTATTATTACTACTTCAATATCCGGAAAAATCCTATCTCCGAAAAGATTTCTGATCATTTGATTGAGTTGTTTTTCTACGGCTTTACAATCCTTTAATCTATTGCAAGAAAATAGTTTTAGATTGTAAGAACTCTTTGTGGGGGAGATAATAATGATTCAGTGATACAATTACTAATTAACTCACAGCTAGGAGGAGACATGGATTCATGCCTTTCCCAAAGGTATTTGCGAGTAAGTTAATATAACGAACCCAACTGGAATTGGAACTCAACTCGCCGATTAACAATTCCGAGCTATTAGACATTGTACCACCCGCGCATCCACGCTTATATCAACTGGTATTCCCAAGCGGTCACCCATCAAGGTACTGACCAGTCTTGACATTGCTAAACTAACGTGATCGTACCGGAAACGGTATATCAACGTGATGTAGTCGTAAGCCCTTCTAAAAGTGTCTGGTTCCAAATTTTCCGGATAAGTGATTGTATACATGTATCGATTTTTAAAAACTTATTTAAACAAGCCTCTTCATTGATTAAAACATTTCCTTCAATATTTCTATTAATCATTAATAATCTGAGGGGCCTCTCCCTGCCTTTCATCAGCATGGCTGATGCTAACCTTCTGGAAAGTGACACGTTTGCGCTTTCTTGGAGCTAACGTTCTCAGCTGACATGAAGTGGAAATATTATATAGAATCCATTGCTAGGTCGGCTTCTAAAAAAGTTGGTCCACTGTGTCGTGCAAGACAATTTTCTCTCCGGGATCTATCATATATATTTATAAGTCTTAGTGCCACATATGGCCCGGTGCTCCTGCTATTTACCTTGAGCTCTTTGAAAAAAAATCCAAAAGAACAATCAACAATATTATCGGTCCTGATCTGGTAAATCGGTTTCGGTCACTCTCCCACCGCCATAAGGTCGCCTCCCTGTGTCTTTTCTATAAATGCTTTCATGGTAATTGTTCAGATGACCTCTTCGCTGTTGTAACCTAGGAAAAGGTTACCGAATAAGAATAACCAAAACTAAGGTTGGAAATGGAACGATAATATTTACAACAGGAGCAGCGTACAAGATTCGCCAGCGGCGTGTAGTAAGTAACCAACTGCTAGAAGTTACTCCCAAGTGACAATATTTATTTGTAATAAAATACAAAATGTGGCACAAGGCCAAAATGGGAAATGGGGAAAAGAACGGCCTTCTTCTGTCTTAACATTAAACTTAGCTAGCCACAAACACTGACCCAAACATGCAACATTATTCATTGTACCAAAACAACGCATTCTTATTTATCTTTGTTACTACATTCACCATAATACCTCAAGGTCTCTATGAAAGTCCTAACTAGTTCCCATATGTACAATTCTTGTCTGAAGTGTGGGGGGGGGGATAAAACAACAATTTAAAAAAACTAAGTCCCAATGTGTATTTACAATACCGTATTGAAGAGAGATATTTATTTCTGTTATATACAGAAAATGTGGCACAAGGCCAAAATGGAAAATGCGGGAAAAGGACGGTCTTCTTCTGTCTTAACGTTAAACTTAGCCACAAACACTGACCCAAACATACAACAATATTCACTGTACCAAAACAACGCATTCTTACTTACCTTTCTTGCCACATTCACCATAATACCTCATTGTCTCCATGAAAGTACTAATTAGTCCCTTTATGTACAATTCATTGTCTGTGCGGAGGTGGGTAATAAAATAACAATTTAAAAATCTAAACCGCAATGAATATTCACAAAATGTGCAAAAACTATTTACAAGAAACTAAACAAAATAATGTTAGTATTAGGTTGGTGCAAAATTAATGTCGTTTTCTCACATATGTTACTATGTGAGACATTATTTTTGCACCAACCTAATAATAACCGCCACTCAACCACATACCCCGATTCTTAAATGTGGCAGAAACATCAGTTAACTGGACTAAATTTAATGCGGGACTTTGCTAATGTAAAAATATTCAATCAACCCAAGCACGCACTCAAAACACACACACATTCAAACACAACAACAAATGCGAAAACACACACGCGAACCGAAAGGTGCCCCGCATCCACCAGAGAACTGACATCACTGACCACCTAACGAGGGAGGGGATGTGGAATTAAACTAAAGAAAAATGGGGACAGAAATAAAAGGGGCCTATGAGCATACATCCCCAAGCTAAGTTAACTTGAATGAAGAAACTAAACAGATAAAAACAACCCTAAACTAACTTAATCCGGACGGGGTTGGCCTACGTTCAACACAAGGAGAACATATAAATCCCAAATGGCTACAACATACAGTATATTCTACTGTATTTATACGGATTGAGACATACCCATTATAGTCCATAGGTACGGTATAAAAGGTACCTAGACGCTTTGAATTTAAGCGCTGTACTAGACTGGTGTCGAGATCTCATCAATTTACAGTTGAGCTGGCTAGAGGTAGTCGTAAGTTTATTTTCTCGTACTTCTCGCTTGTGGCGCTTCCTTCCGGTTCCATGCTTTCCAGCCAACTTTAATCTGAAAAAGTTTAAATACAATGTCAATCTCTATCCACTGTCCTCCTGATTACTCTTTTTTATTCCCGCTCATTAATAATGTTTCTATTTCTAATTCTTTCACATTCAGCAACCCCTTGTGTTTTAGTGGATTTATTGCGGTGAAATCGATTAAAAAACTCGGGATTTTTTTTTTAATTTGGCCACATATAAACATCTGTACCTGTGATATTTCCACGGGTCAAATATCCATTTTTCTTCTCTTTAATATACTGTTAACATTTTCCTTAAGAAAAATTTAAAACGGTCTGCATTTTAACAATCGGGTCAATACGAAGGCATGTTAAACTATAATTGGTTTCATAATTTCATATTACGCCTGCTCGAACCCCTAACTTAATCCCGGAAGAACAAAAATAGACGCTGTCCAAACAAGAAGAAAACAAAACAAAAAACAAAAAACAAAAAACAAAAAAAGAAACGGTGGCTTCTTTGAAAAAAGCATACAGTTCTTTCCGCCCCTTTGATAAAGGCAGACGACACAAGCTTAACCCATCTGCTACGCTACGAAATCTAATAAAGACAGAAAATCTGCTATAGGTAGATCCCTCAAAAGATTACAGCCGCGAGGTATGTAATGCAAGGGTCGAGTAATGTTATTAGAGTAGATTGTTTAAAAAAGAATCTTTGTTTTGCTGTAGTAAGTATCGGGTATCTGGGTGGGGACAAGACAAGGTAGGGAGGTAGGTAGGTAGTGAATGGGTGGGAGTAATCAAGTTGTACGTTGCGAAAGGGGAGAGAGAGTGTCGAGTTTTATGGAAAATCAAGATGGCGTCACTATTTCAAAATATTATTGGAAGTTTATGCATGAACTTTGTGTGATGGGGGATAAGGTGTGTGTGCGCGTGCGTGGGCCATTACAAATGCGTATGTACATGTGTGTTGGTATGATGGATTATGTAAATATGTGCATATGAATGAAGGAATATGTGTGTCTATTTTCCCTTTTCTTTGTTTTCTTATCTCTATCTCACTTTATTCAGTGTTATTTATCAACCGCTGAATGGTGAAGTGATACGTAATATCAATGTTCCTATATGACAGTGAATGCTGGACAATTTCCTCATAGATCCAAAGAAATCTTAAGACAATAGAGATGCGGGTCTACAGAAGGGCTATGAGAACACCACGGACAGTACATGCGAACAAGGAGCATGTTGCAAGGAAAATGGGGACAAAAAGAACCCTTGAATTATAAAGAGGCAGTTGAAATTGTCTGGGGCATATGAGGAGAAAACATGCTTGGAGAATTTAACACTCACAGGACATGTTGAAAGCAAGAGGTGCAGAGGGTACATCAAGTAAACAACTTAAGGGGCTGGCGTAAATGAATCGCAAGACAGAGAGTGGGGGTAAGCATTGTTGAGATCAATAAAAGAGGGGATGTTGTAGAGAGCCATGGTTGCCCACGTCCTAAAGAGATACTGCACATGAAAGGCAAATAAAATCCATGTCTTTTCATATATATATATATATATATATATATATATATATATATATATATATATAGATATGCAATCGTGGCATCCTATATATATATATATATATATATATATATATATATATATATATATATATAAAGAAATGGACAAAGTCCGACAATTTATTTATTAAAGACATTTTTATGTTTAACGTTCTTTTTATAGATACAAATATTTAAGTAAATGCTCTGTTTATAAGAAACACTATTAAACAACATTTACCGGCCTGAATGTCCGAGAAATTTTCACAGAAAATATTTACTTAAATATTTGTGTCTATAAAAAGAATGTATAAACATAAAAATGCTATAATATATATATATATATATATATATATATATATATATATATATATATATATATATATATATATATATATATATATATATGCAATAGTGGCGTTCTTAAAATTATAAAAGCTTAGCTGGATTATCTGAAAATAATCCTATATATTAATAGCCGATATATAATACCTAAATAGATGATATCATTGCTATATTTTCTGCGTAGGCTGAAAGAGGGTTTTCAGAGTTAGTTTTTTTAGAGTTGATACTGCGAATTATTTACTGTCATGGTTTTTAGTTTGCTTATTTATGCTGCTTGGAGGATCTATGTAGGTAAATAGGCTAGGTTTATATATATATATATGGATTCGACTTCTATAATGCTTATATATATATATATATATATATATATATATATATATATATATATATATGTACGCGTGTGTGCCTGTATGTGTGTGTGGACGTACGAATCTTTGATGCATTTCTCTCGAACGCTCATATCTGCTCATATCTAATCCTTTGCACTGTGTGTCCTCAGATTGACATCCAAATACTCTGAAATGTTTGTATTGGAGCTTCCGGCGCTAATGCCAGGCAGTACAGCATGCTGTATTCAAATTTCTGGCGAAGTGAATTGTGCCATGATGCTTTTTTTCCCCACAGACGGTGCCCAACTGACCCTACTATACTGTGTAGCCGACAAAATCAAAAACAAACAAAAATATAACAAAAATGACAATAATTTAGCCAACGCACCCTATATATATATATATATATATATATATATATATATATATATATATATGTGTGTGTGTGTGTGTGTGTGTGTGTGTGTGTGTGTGTGTACTCCATCAGCGGACTGCATGTATAGCGGGATCAACAAAAGAAAAATTGAATATTGAAGCTTAAACGAAGTACTTCGTTACTCGTCCTTAATGAAACTTGTATAAAAGAGGGATTGCTGTCCAAATGCACACACATATCACACACACACACATATATATATATATATATATATTTGCATGCGTGTTGTGTCTCAAGTATATACACATCGCCGCTGTTATTTCATCACGCACCCATTTTTAGGAGCGGAACATATATATATATATATAACAGCAAAAAACATATATATATATATATATATATATATATATATATATATATATATAAACAATAAGCGAAAATACGTATTCATACTTGATAGATGCATACATAGGCTTGGCAGCTTATATAAGCTTAATTATTTACGTACGTAGCTTACCTTAATTAGTAATTACATTCAAATTGATTGAGAACGAATTGTTAATTAATGTCGACTAGATAAGCCGCCGTAGACATGATGAACCAATCAAAAACATGACAATCAGGAGATTTGATTAAAAACATCAATTGAACTTCTATTCTGTTGATTATCTAATTTGCCTTGACTTCTCCCAACATGTTTCTATTTTTTATTACTTTGTTTCGTTTCGTTTATCTTCGTTCAACCGAACTTCACACGACTTCCTGTTCCTATCCCTCTTCCTTTGTTATTCCTCATTTTTATAACAACCGTAATGTTTTTTTTCAATACATTATATATTTTATTTATATATGCGTAATTATATTTAAATTAATCATTTATTGTATAAAATCATTATTCATATCTTATCGCGTCTTCACCATAAATTATTATTATCATTAGTCTTAAAGGGAGGAAAAGGTTAAGACGATTCTGGTTGTAATGTCGCACGATTGTTCTGTAGCCGAACCTGATTTGAGATTTTAAGATGCCTTCCAAAATCTAAGCAAAGTATTAAGAAACAAGAATATATAGTTAGAAAGAAAAGTGTACTGAATTGCTATGTTATATCGTTTTTCCTGTATGTCAGTGAATTCTGCAAACTCGCCTCACAGATGAAGAAAAGAAATGAAGCAACTGAAATTTGGTTTCTACAGAAGGATGCAGAGAACATAGTCAGTCCGTTACGTGCCATGCGTGATACACGCTTAGGCGATCATGTATCTTTCAATACATGACTGACGAGGCAGATTTTTCCTGTAGTAGTTTGCCATTTCTTTCTGTAGTATTAGGTTGTTGCAAAAAATAATGACGTAATAATGTCGTTTTTTCACGTATTTTTTAACGTCAAAAAACGACATTATTACGTCATTATTTTTGCACCAAACTAATAGATCAGTTGCCATCCAATGCTGTAGAACTCGGTCTGTTCTGCTATTTACCCTTAGCTGGGGAGGGGAGAAGAAGAGGATTCATACCTTTCCCAAGGATATTAGTACGTATGGCAGTGAATGCTGGACAATGTTTTCACAGATGAAGAAGCTGATTCTGTATCTTTTTTTCATAAATATGATTTATAATTCAACCCATTCTAAAGGATTGGACAAATATTTTCCTTAAAATAATTAAGGAAAAGTCTAGATGAATCTTTTGTTTTCGAGCCGTTCTGGAAATAAGATTTGGATTACTTTAAATCCAATACGGAAAAGCTGGGAAAATATATATATCAGTTTCGTCCTATATTTGAGACTCATCAGCAGTGTGCATCCACTACCGAGAATGGAAACCCTGACAGTTAGGCTATCAAACAAATGTCATACCAACTGCTCCAACGGGACTCGGTGACGGAGAGGTAGCAAATCAGACTCAATATAGCACTGCTCGATCACATATTCCGTGGTGGAACTCAACTGAGTTTATAGCCATAGGACTGTACCCCCAAGAACCACGACTACTATCACCAAGGTTATAGAGAAACTCAGTAGAGTTCCACCACGAAATATGTGAGTGAGCGGCGCTTTATTGAGTCTGATTTGCTACCTCTTCGTCACCGACATGAACTTAGAACTATGAAAAAAAAAAGATACCGAATAAATATTAACGATTTTTTTTAAAGCCATTCATTTTCTTTCTTCCTTAATCAGGAGAAACACCAGTTTAGGGGGAAAAAAGTACTATGATTCATTATTTAAGTATACGCACAAATAAACACACAGATTTCTTTTTTTCGTTTTTGGATCTGTTGTAACCTAGAAAGGCGAAACGCGTAAAAAATTCCAGTTTCAATGAAACGGTTCTCTATATCCTATGTTATACACATTCATTATTCAGTCTGAGATGGTCGTTTTGTAGCGGACCGTGGGTTTGTACGTGTTGTAATATGAACACGTGTGAGCTCCTGAAATTAAGGCCACTACAAAAATATGGCGGACTCAAGATGAGTCCACCCAAAAGAAATGTAAAAAATCAAACAAGAACCGATATATATATATATGTGTATATGTATATGTGTGTGTGTGTGTGTGTGTGTACGAACAAATATATGTATTAAACAACAAAAGTAATTACAATCGACAAAGACATTAATGTGTGTGTGTGTGTGTGTTTGTGTGGAAATGTCGTGTTTCAATGAATGTTCATACGTACGTGTATGGGTGTGTGTATAATATTCATAGCGTCTTCCACAAGAGGGAAAACGCAATCTTTTGCGAGAGCCTACATCGTTGTAGTGTCCGTTGAAATATCGAAGTGGAAAAAAAAGGACGAGGAAAGAAATCGCCCAGTACTTATAGTGTCGGTGGAGCGTCCCCTGGGAAACAATTTGGACAATTAGGAAATTAAGAAGTTAGCTCCGACAATACCCCTTCCAGATAGATAGGAAATATGTTCGGGATATATGAAAAGTTCGTGGAAGTTATTTCTGCCCTTGTGAAGTGGAAAGATGGAGGCCTTTCTCCCTATCTCGACATCTTTATTATTCATGTACTAGTCTTGACCATCGAGGTGATGTGGTTGGGCCTTTGATTTAGATCTGGCAACCCGACTATGAGCAACGACGAAGTTGTAGAGAAAACGGAAACAAAACGGAAACATACTTAACATCAAGGAGACAGTTGATATATTTGAGGCGCCTAATGAGGAAAAAAAACCTAGAAAATTTGATACTCACAGGACAGGACAAGTGAGACAGTGGACAGCAACGCATAAACTCTCTGCTGGGCTTTATGGTGTGTCAGGGTTTGAGAGAAATGGCAAAAAGTTAGTCAAAGATACAAATGACAGGAAATTGGGGAGAGCCATGGTCGCGAACGCCCTGAAAGGACACGGTGCACGAACCCAACAGTAACTACCGGTGTGATATGATGGGAAGGAATCGTATATTACACTACCACGCTAACCCAATGTGTGTGGGAAAAAGCAAATGTAAAAGTCTCTCCTGTTATTTAACCCATAGCTGGGAGAAGAAGAAACGGATTCATATCTTTCCCAATGTTATCTGCGCTTAATTGAAGGTAACGAACTCGACTGGAATTCGTATTCGGCTTACCTATTCCTCATTTCGAATCCGTTATCCATCAAATCATCCACACATCCAAGCTTAGAGCGCCTAGTATCCCCATGCGGCAGTATTGGCCAGGCACAACGTTTCTTAACTTCGATTATCGGACCATAACCTGTGTTTAAACGTGGGCAATATATACTGTAACCCATCTTTATTCACCGAAACAATATATTTGCACATTAACACTACGAATCGAAAACTTCTTCGGCGTCCCGGTTAAGACGATAAACTACATCCGCGTCCTGGGTAAGACGATAAATTACGTCCAACAGCAAGGCCTCTGATCAAGAGGTTTTGAGTAGCGTGGAACCCCCTCTTAATTGCTGATGTTCCCAGGTCCACCCTCATCTGGGGTGGTAGCACCTGTCAGGGTCCAAGCTATGCGCAAATAGTTAACCCTCCAAAGGAGGTCAAAACACGATGAAAGTATAAAAATAAATTTTAATACCAGCAATATTTTTTTTGAAAATTTATTACCATAATTATTATTTACATTTTTGAAGAAAAAAAACTATTCCCTACAATACATTATTACCAGCAGTATATTGTTTTTATTTTTTTTCAAAAGAAAAATATTACCAGTTAGACCTTTTTGGAAAAAAATATTACCAGCAATATATTCTTGAAAAAAATATTACCAGCAATGCATTTTTGGAGAAAAAAATATTACCGGCAATACATTTTTGGAGAAAAAAATATTACTAGCAATACATTTGTGAAAAAAAAAATATTGCAATCACTAAAAATCTTGTCGACATTAAATAATCCATTGAGGTTGATATACCGTAAAACAAAACAAACCAAATTACGAATCACTGCCATATCTGGTCGGGTGCTCCGGTTACATATCTTGAGATTCTCGTCAAAATCAAAAGAAGGGTATCTAATATAATCGATCCTAACCGCCTTAATAGGATCTTGCATAGAATGAAACACAATGCAATATTAAATAAAGAAAATGACATTGGCAGCAACCGTCAAAACTTGACAGACAACAGCTACAGTTGCTACCAAATCAACAGCCAAGTGAGGTTTAAGGCCCTTAGTTCACTACAGCAAATGGCCTAGTAGATGAAATTAGGTTTGTGTATTTAGTGATTGCATAGTGGTTGTGAGTTCAATCTCTGTGTCAGGGTGTGTATAGATGCATTCAGTGTAAAAGAGCGAGTAATAAATGAATAATACAGGATGTCTTCGGCTTATGTCGGAGATCCGTTCCTACGTAACCTGATATTCGATGTAGCTCGGAACTCGCATACATAAGCACCGAGGAGTCTTCTTTATGCTTGGGAGCCATAATAAAGGACAAATAGTCCCCACCACCACAAAAAAGACACAACCAATAGATAGCGAATGTAACAATCCAATATGGCGTACAGCCAGTGAAAAAAACAAAAAAAACAACGCCGTCTTCCTCATATAGTGCTGCGAGACGACTTATCGTACTATGGGAGATGGCACTGTAACCACGAAACGCCGTACCTCGTATCTGAAGTAACCCGATGACCTTCTGTATTAAATAAAATAAAAACTAAACGATATCCCTAGACATGCGCAGTGGAATGAAGATTAAATAAAGGGTTCAGTTCAGAATTTCCCTGTAGGTTACCCAGATCGATATACTCCTGCGGAAGTCCAGAGAGCACAACGCCTGAAACATTGTGATAACGACAAGAAAGATGAGGACAATAATCCGAATATAAATAGTGTAAATACTGGCATTTCAAATGCAGTCACTTTCCCACTGATGTGACGTGACTTCTCTCTGTCTTTTTTTTATTATTATTATACCTTACTATTTAACCCATGGCTAGGAGAAAGTTATGCTTCTTCCATGGGCATTTAGGCGAACTGGTCGCAATATTCTCAGCAGGAATGTCTTTTTTTTCTTCTTATGTGTCATGTCCTTTCAGGACGTAGGCGATCATGGCTCTCCACCTCCTCTATCCCTTGCAGCTCTCAACAAGTTCCTTCCCTCTGCCACCTCCCCCAATACCACGTTCTGTCATCCACTTGCTTATGGTCGCTTGGGATGCCATGCGTTGTTTTCCCTTGTCTCTCTTTCCCTCTATTCGACCCGTGAGTATCAGATTCTTCAGGCTTTCCTTCCTCATTATGTGTCCCAGAAACTTCAGCAGCCTTTTCCTGGTGTTAAGTATAAGCCTCCTCTTTGTTTGCATCCTCTCTAAGACCTCATCGTTGCTCACATGCTCGGTCCTTAGCATCCTTCTGTAGAAGGACATCTCGAGTCTCTTCATCATCTTTGAGGAAATCGTCTAACATTCGCTGCTGTAAAGAAGGACAGATCTCACGTAACAGCTCAGTGTTCTTTTCTTTGTTACCAAAGAAATCCTGCAGTCTGGCAAGACTCTAGCTTTTGGAATGCGTCCTTGGCCATCCAAATACCTCTACGGATCTCAGTGTCGCACTTACCGTTCTCTGTCAAAACCCTACCCAGATATTTAAACTTCCGCGTCTGCTTGATTTTACGTGTTCCCGACCTGCAAATCGCATTTCTGGCTCATCCTTTACTGTGTCTATAACAGTAACTCTGGATACACTGTAAGAATTATCATTGTCTTTCGATTACTGAGAATACTTCGTCTTGCAGCACATCAGTGTATCCGGAAGTGACTGCGCAAACCAATCTGGAGATATCTGAGGAGACTTTCGTGCTAGATCGGGGATGTAATCATGATGAATGTTAAAAACAGGGAAAAGTTTATTTATCATTCCACTGGAGTTTATCACGCTCTCTCGGCCTGGGTAGGCTTTAACCAATGCCACAAGATTACCGTTACAACCGGAGACCTCTGGGCTGCAGTAGATAACCGGGACTTTTAATTAAATGTCTGATTCATTACGCGACACTTGCTGCCACCGCCATCATGTCCGTTGGATCTGTAGATCTCATCCTATATGATCTGCAGATCTCATCCTATCTGATCTGCAGATCTCATCCTATATGATCTGCAGATCTCATCGTATCTGATCTGTAAATCTCATCCTATCTGATCTGAAGATCTCATCCTATCTGATCTGCAGATCTCATCCTATATGATCTGTAGATCTCATCCTATATGATCTGTAGATCTCATCATATATGATCTGTAGATCTCATCCTATCTGATCTGTAGATCTCATCCTACCTGATCTGAAGATCTCATCCTATCTGATCTGCAGATCTAATCCTATATGATCTGTAGATCTCATCCTATATGATCTGTAGATCTCATCCTATCTGATCTGTAGATCTCATCCTACCTGATCTGTAGATCTCATCCTATCTGATCTGAAGATCTCATCCTACCTGATCTGCAGATCTCATCCTATCTGATCTGTAGATCGATCTCATCCCTCACTCTCCACTGGGAATCAGACTTTACTTGCCTGATAGACCCGAAATTGTCGGGGATTTGCAGCCGGCGACAAACCTCACCCGGTTTACGCGCCAAACGAAACGTTTTACTAGAGATATAGCCAGTGCGTGCATGGAAACAGCTAGTTGGAGCCAGAGGTGAGAATTGGACACTGAGCGGAAACCAACGCAAACGAACTATTCCCGGATGAGTATAACTGTTCCTCCGTGGGAGTGGCTATCCCTCCCCGATATACCAAATATACTGTACTATTAAATATAAAGCAAAGTTATTTTATAGTAGATGTTTAGTCTTTTTTTTCTTTCCTTTATTAACTTCTGTGGAGTTACTGTCGTTTCCATTCTGTGACTGCTATCAACACGGTGTTATCGGCATGTTAAGATTGTGGCCGCCATTAAAGAACACGTAACACATTTGGTTCCACAAAACTTGTTGTTCCGTGGTTCAGCCTTAATTCATTTTGGTACAAGCAACTTTGTTTTAACATTGTTTCATATTTGAGGGAAAGGTATCATAAGTAGTATTTATTACCTACGACCCACCGGTGTGTCGTTTGGTTCATGAGTTTATTTTACAACCCAGAGTCCCACACATCCCACACAACCCACACGAATGCATGGTACAGCTCTGTGTATGTAAAAATGAAGAAAAAAAATGTCCCTTAAAAACGAATAGCAGTAATTCCAAAAACAAAACGAAATAAGACAAAAAATCAAAAATATTTAATTTTTTAAGGAAGAAGGTGTAGTTCTGGTGTCCCATGATCTCATAAGCAATCAATGATAGCAACATCACTCCCAATAATCCTCATAGAAAAGAAATTGGAAAACGACACACCAGAGGGTCGGGTGGGCTTTGCAGACATACCCTCCTCAACCATCCAATCGGTTGTATCGGAGTCAACGTGTCAAAAACAGTATTTTTGAAAATACTTCATTTTTAAAAACAATTTTATACAGAAAACGTACCAAACTTTATAAATAGTACTCAATATCAAGCATCAGTAGATGCAATAAAAATCTGATGTTGGCATTAACAGTAATAGTATATTCACAAACATTAAAAGCAAAGTCATATCGCATAATATAATAACAATCGATATCTTATTTTTCTATCAATGTTTTTAATAATATCTGATAGCTATAATCTTATTACGGACACATCATTTGACATATGTTATGCAAGATTAAAAGTGTGTGGATTCCTCATTTCTGTATTCGAAGCAAATTTAGCGAAATGATTATCTGGTCCATTGCAATTTGAACGGTCTTTTCCATTTGCTTTCATTTGGCCTTAAGGAATTTTGTAAGTTTTTCCAGTTCGCTAACAGGAGACATGCTTTTTTCCTAATGCAATTTGATACATCTCCCTGGCAAATAGATAGATAGATAGATAGATAGATAGATAGATAGATAGATAGATAGAAATAAAATGAACATGTTCACTTTCATAACGCAATATGTCGTTTTTAGATAGATAGATAGATAGATAGATAGATAGATAGATAATGAAGACCGAGATAGATAGATAGATAGATAGAGAGATAGAAATAAAATGAGCATATCACTTCCATAACGCAATATGTCGCTTTTTAGATAGATAGATAGATAGATAGATAGATAGATAGATAGATAGATAGATAGATAGAAATAAAATGAACATGTCAGCTCCATGACGCAATATATCGTTTGTTAGATAGATAGATAGATAGATAGATAGATAGATAGATAGATAGAATATGAACTTCCTTAGCTACGTTATTGACTTGGAGAGTCAGAAACGTAAGTCAGTTAAAACCTATAATGAAAAATAATTCTTGCCAAAAACTTCAACTAAAAGTCTTCTTTTTTTTAAATGCAAATAACAACACACGCCGACCGAATAATCCTATCGGCTTAGGTTCGGCGCTATTTTCGACAAGAGACAACCACAGAAATCACAACACTAATCTGGCGAACGCAGTATCTTTGATTGTCTTCAATCGCAATTTGCCGGCCGCTAGATTCAGGCGATATATTCATATTTCACATAATTAATTTAGGCTCGTCGATATTTTCCCACTAAACGCATTTCGCCAATAAGAAGCACGAATTTACTGTTCACTGATTCTACATTATTAATGTTGCTTGTGCGCATGCCCGCCAGATACGAGAGCCGCCATTATGGAAGCCGGTTTAATGAAAAAAAGAGCGAATAAAGAAAAAGATATTATCGGCTGCTGTGTTTCAAACGGAAAAAATACAATTACAAGGCGAGAAAAATGGAAGAAAACGCTGAATTTAGAAAATTATAAGATCAGAGATATAATAGGAAGGTAGCATTTCTTTTTTTTTTTTTTTATTATTATTATATTATTATTAATTTGATAGCTAAGTTGGTTTGGCTGAAAGATTACGGGTAATCGGAAAGTATAAGAAACTTTGGAATATATATAGTAACAGATGGATATTTGAAAATGACAATGGTTAGGGACTGATGCATACTTTTTGTACAGTCGAGTATAAAAAGATTAACATTTTTTTCTCCTGGAATACTTGCAGAAAATGAAGCTCTCCACTCGGAAAACTCAGAGACTTTTCTGCTCGTTTTACGAGACCAGAAAATGCCGAAAGTATTTATTTAATAGAAACAACCATGTCAGTTCTTCTATTTAGCTACAAAATATAACAATTTAAAAAAGCATTTCCCTTACAAACACACACACACACACACACACACACACATATATATATATATATATATATATATATATATATATATATATATATGCGTGTATGTGTGTGCGTGTGCATGTATTGTGTATATTTAGCCAGCATATTTTCATATATATATATATATATATATATATATATATATATATATATACAGAGAGAGAGAGAGAGAAAGAGAGAGAGAGAGAAAAATTGTCACTTAGATGATTAATATTACCTTCAGTATCCCGACATCAGAGTTTCATTGACAGACCTTTCAGGAACCACTCCGTTTACTCGTCAGGAGCTAACAGCAATTGCCAGCTTATATTTCTCGATTTTTACATGCAATTTTCATTGGTGCAACTTTTTTTTTTTCATGGTGTGTTCGTCCATCTACGCAGATGTGCATACGTGTAGAATGTTGTGGTTATTTGTCCTTGTCGTCGTTTTTTTTTTTTTTTGTTTTTTTTTCACTTTACACTCCCTCGTTAATCTTTTCTCTTTTTTTCTGTCTTTTCTTTCAATTCTAGCCATTTTGACTCCCGGTTTTCAAGACATACTGGGGTTGTTAATTCTTGAGTGTTCTCGTGTTTTATTGTGTTTAAAGATTATTTAATTTTTTTTACATAAATAATTAATCTTAATGCTCAAATAATGCATGAATAATAAAAATAATTTCCTGGAGTGGACTAGCCACTTTTATGATGGATATTGAAATCACAGCAGATATGAAAGCTGTCCGAGAGGAATTGTTTGAGGATATTATTAATCTTCTCAGATATTCGATCGAAGATTACCATCCCTTCGTCACGAGGACGGTAGAGAGCAAAGACGAATGTGGTACTATGGATAATTACCACACGGCATCACATATACGAGAGATCGGGTTCATGGTTTATTTCAATTCCTGTCACCGGGAAACTCGTCCTTTATGTGGGCTCTGAGTTTCAGGCGATTTTGGTGGTTTGGCTGTGACCCCCACCCCCCTAGTGCGCATAAAGCATTGATATCGGTTTCAGAAAGTAACAGGAGGGGGGTCTGGTTGAGATTGGGAAACATGGTGTTCCACTTCTGGGAAGTTGGAATGTAGATCCCTGACGTTGGTGTAGATGTTATACGAGGTGTCTACTTTGTTTGTTTTTTCTTAGACTGGATTTGAATTTTGATTGGCTTCATGTATGCATTGGTTGGTGCAAGACAAAGAGACAGATACGCCCACAAGAGATCTATGTATAAATTCCTTGGGAAAAATCGTCCAGAGTTACAGCCGTAGCAGTAACCTTCATCATGGCATCGAGGGACCCCACCGGAGACTACTGTACGAACCAGAAACCATTCACAAAATGGCAGTACAATAGCCCCAATATTATATACGCTTGCTGATAGGATTTTGGTGATTATGTTTGGCTGTGACCCCACCCCCCCTAGTGCGCATGAAGAATTGATACCGGTTTCAGAAAGTAACGGGAGGTTTGGTTTAGATTGGAGAAGATGATGTTCCACTTCTGGAAAGTTGGAACGTAGATTTGAATTTTGATTAGCTTCATGTATGTATTGGTTGGTGCAAGACAAAGAGACAGACACGCCCACAAAAGATGTATGTATAAATTCCTTGGGGAAAATCGTCGTAGCACTACCCTTCATCATGGCATCGAGGGACCCCACCGGAGACTACTGTACGGACCAGAAACCATTCACAAAAATGGCAGTACAATAGCCCCAATATAAAACACTTGCTGATAGGATAGCCTCCTTCGGTGTTAGTCGAAGGTTTGGCACCCTTATCAGGCGAATAACACCAAAATCTAGAAAACGTTTACCTCCTGCACCCTTAATGAACAAAGAAAAGACATGCATAATTATCGGTGTGGATATGTTGCGACTAACCAGAAGTCAAGGCAACAGAACTCCTCCTTGGGTCAGAAACATCGTACCTGTCCGGGACCTAAATATACCGAGATAAGTTTGTTCATGTACTTGAGGACTAAGAGACCCAATGGGGAAAGATGCAGTGGTAACGAGGGTTCCTCGGGGTTGCATGTGCATCTCCTGCCTCTATTTGAATTAGTATAATAGATGGTTAAAAATTATATATAAGTTTCATTAAAAACGACAAACAAGGTACTACGATTAAACATTTTTATTTAATTTTTCTTGTGTTCGAACAAGTGTTTTCTTTTCTGGACACAAAGTGTCTAGAAACTGTCCAAATGTTCTCTAATTCCGAACGCCTTTCGGCCATACTTTTAGCCATTATCAAGGATGATTTTATTTTTACTTTTTAATTGGGTGTATGGGTTGTGTGCATGTTTCTAGAGTTATAGGGATGTTTTATTTTCCGAACACAGTCATTACATTGTGGCCGTGTTCCTAGTTAATATCATTAAGTGTTCGTTCATTGTAATTTTGACTTTGCTGGTGTGTTGTTATTTTTTTAGGCTAAGGTTAACCCTTTCCAATTTTTTGTATTAGATAATTCAATTTTTTTTATTCGGGTTATAATATTACTAAGTGAAGATTCATCTTGTTTGTAGTTAATGCGCATTTGGTTTTTGTAGGAAATATTTATGTAATTTTTGAGTGTATGGTCACTATCATCTTTAATGAAACATGCATAAATAAAGGATTGCTGCCTAAATATACAATTATATATATAAGCATATACACACACACACACATATTAATATTAATAGCTGGCCACTCGTATTCGAGGATAACCGTCTACTAGGCGGCTAGTCAATCCCAATAGCAGACGCTCGCTCAGGCACATTTGTGTTTGCTCAACACCCACAGAGCCCACCTGTGGTTTATACTGCAACTATACTGAGCAGACGTTAGTTACAGTTTCTTGGAGATAGCGTGTTATCTAGCGTGATCAACAATTTGAACAAGGCCAGCACACTCAAGTCCTCGGCCACGATGACTTGTGGCTTCGTGTTAGCACAGCTATTGACAGCCCTCAAGAGTTCCGCCTAACCAATTTCACTCAGAAGGCATTGGTCAACCTGTGATCAACTTTCCATCGGTGCCGCACGCTGGGATCGACCGCGGCCCATTTCGATAATATCAGGAAGTCTCCAACCTGACAACTCGACCATGGTAAGATTTAAACCGGGGCTTCATGGTCAGAAATCGAATGTTTTAAGCACTCGGCCACATACGGAGATATGTACGTACATACTTACCTCAAAGCAAGATTTAAGACAGGAATTTTTAACGAAATACACATAACGCAGAAATTTAAGAAAAATTAAATGAAAATGGCAACATGAAACAGTTCAAACTGAGTGGAAGAGACCAGGATAGATAGATAGATAGATAGATAGATAGATAGATAGATAGATAGATAGATATAGAAAGAAAGAGAAAGAGGGAGAGAGAAGGGGAATAAGAGAAAAAGAGATGAGGACATAGACAAAAAGAGAATAACTGAGAGAAAAATTGATATATTTAAACAAAGAAAAGGAAGGGAGAGAGAAAGAGAGAGAGAGAGACGGGTGATGATAGATATGAACAGACTGCGATAGATAGATAGATAGATAGAGAGAGAGAGAGAGAGAGAGAGAGATAGATAGATAGATAGAGAGAGATAGATAGATAGATAGATAGATAGATAGATAGATAGATAGATAGATATGAACAGACTGAGATAGATAGATAGATAGATAGATAGATAGATAGATAGATAGATAGATATGAACAGACTGAGATAGATAGATAGATAGATAGATAGATAGATAGATAGATAGATAGATAAAATAAAATAAAATATTGAAATGGAAGTGAAATTCAGAAAACAATGTGTGCATTAATTTGGGGACATATTTATTCGGTTTCTTTGGTAATTTCATTATTTCGAATAAATATTTCAATCAATATTAAACATAAATGCATTTTTTTTTCTTTTTAAATGATCCATTATCACAAATATCTAATCAGTTAAACACAATTTGGGCATGCAAATTCAAACGCACGCACGTACGTACATATATATATATATATATATATATATATATATATATATATATATATATATATGTGTGTGTGTGTGTGTGTGTGTGTGTGTGTGTTTAATAATCACATAATTATTGGTAATAAAAAAAATATCAAATATTCGTGTTTAATTGGAATTTA
Source organism: Acanthosepion lycidas (assembly GCA_963932145.1). NCBI lineage: Eukaryota > Metazoa > Mollusca > Cephalopoda > Sepiida > Sepiidae > Acanthosepion > Acanthosepion lycidas. The sequence continues at coordinate 58,291,305 of OZ010601.1, read as the reverse complement.
TTCATTAACATGGGTTTCCACCTTTCCGCCAAGATCATGTTTCTTCCTTACAATCGTTTACAAGTTTTGTATTACCGATTTTTAAAATGTCCTTTTAATTCATGAAACAGAAAAAGTATGGAGGATGGTTTCTATCTCTTCATTTGTTTTAAGAACTGCTCCATCAAATTGCTTTTTTGAAAACTCCGGAATAAGTACTAATCAGAACAATATCTGATGCCTAAGCAGGCCTCCTAAATTTGGCCCTTATATATATATATATATATATATATATATATATATATATATATATATATATATATATATATATATATATATATATATATATATATATATATATATATATATATAATTATTTATTTATTTAGAAAATATGATTCCAACACGCTACATAAGAGTTCTCATGTTTCAAAACAAGAGCCGAAAACATTGAATTATTTACCTTACCAGTTCTTTCCTATTTTCTATATATTTTCACATTATATATATATATATATTTTATTTATTAAAGACATTTTTTATGTTTAACGTCCTTTTAATAGATACAAGTATTTAAGTAAATGCTCTGTTTATAATAAACAGTATTAAATAACATTTACCGGCCTGAATGTCCGAGAAATTTTCTTAGAAAATATTCGTTCTTGGACAGGATTCGAACCTGCATCCTATACGCAACCGTTATTTACGTGCCTAACCTCTCGGCCACCAAGGATCGTTCGGTAGGCCAGGTCGAATTTACTGTTTATAAACTTCAATCTTCCACGAAAAATAAAACTTTGGTGGCCGAGAGGTTAGGCACGTCAGCGTAAATGATGGTTTCGTATAGGATGCTGGTTCGAATCCTGTCCAGGGACGAATATTTTTTATAAAAATTTCTCGGACATTCAGGCCGGTAAATGTTATTTAATACTGTTTATTATAAACAGAGCATTTACTTAAATACTTGTATCTATAAAAAGAACGTTAAACATAAAAATGTCTTTAATAAATAAAATTGTCGGACTTTGTCCATTTCTTAATATATATATATATATATATGTATATATATATATGAGGTCTATTATATATATGTGTGTGTGATCTTTGCTGCATGGAGACCATGCCTTATCAAGATAGATAGATAGGGTAGTAGCTTGTGTGGTTTTACTTATCAACACTTATATGAAAGACAAATGATAGCACATTATTATGTGTGTGTGTATATATATATATATTTAACGAAAGAGAATGCGAGAAAGTTAGTAAGAAGTAAGATATGGTGTTTGAGGATAGCATGAGATAATTACTTTTAAATAAATTTAGAGAGAGTGGGGAATGTAGTATCAACATAGATAGATATGAAGAGGCTCAGATAGATAAAGGAGAAACAGTCCAGCTAAGTCTCCAAGAACATTGTAAAGCCGTAACACGAAGGGAAATAGAAAAATCAGGCATAGCTGACCACATATGGAGGCAAAAGGTAAACCAGAAACACACACACACCGTGGATTGAGTTTGAAATAATTGATAGAGAACATCACTGGAAAATACGAAAACTTAAGGAATCAGCACATATGCTAGGCCACAAAAATTTCCTAAGCCGGCCAAGCTCAGAAATGAATACTATATTCGAAACAGCAATATGGATTGCTATATAAAAGCAATAATAATAAAATTGCAATATGATCTTTCATAAAAAATGTTTACTGAAACATTAAGATTATATGTCCCCAAAAATTCATACACTATTGTTCTCAAGGATACGTGATCCGTTTGTTGCATCCAGTGAGTTGACACGAGTTGTGAGTTCGATACCTGGTTACTGCAGTGGTAAACAAAACGTTAGGTAGCCGCGTTAAAGGGGGATAAATGAGACATCCGGAAGAGGCATGGGACATGGAACTAGAATAATCTACCCCGCTGGGCGAAATAAAGAGTTCAGTTCGAAATTCTAATCGCATAAAGGAAGAAAACTGGGACGTACAACGACCAAAACGCCGTGAATATGGCAACAAAGATGAGGACTACAGTCCGAACACTGTAAATGATTCCAATGCCTCATCTCAGAAATTCAATTAAATATCTAATCTACAATGCTCTATCTCGTGATATCGAGGACTAGTAACAAAGGCACGTCATCTTTCAGAAATAAAATTGTCGATAATATTTCTTTGAACTATTTCTTCGAAATACAATCTTTCTTATTACTGTTACACACACACAAACATATATATATATATATAAATCAGGTAAGTAGGCTTACAATGCTGTAGGTAATATGTTGTATTTATTTTTATACGCGTATGTAAGCCTGCTTACACAGGTAATCAATGCACCTTTGGCAATATACATTGTCTTACAGAATAGGTACTTTGGCTGCTTCTGTTGTCATGAAAGTATTTTCCTCGGTGAATTTCGGTAAGACTGCCACTTAACAATTGGAAACAAAACGCGTCGAAAAGAAATCTTGGGCAAAAACAATTCGCTCAGCTTCGTAGTTTTTTTTTGGGGGGGGGGTGTTTTTTTTCTTTTCGGCTTCGTTGCTTGGAATAAATTTCGCTTGTAGCGGATGGCAGCTTTTTCAGCGACATATTCAGGGGCTTCTCTTTTTGTCGCCACTCATTCTTCGCAGAACTTAACTTACTTTCCTATTCACATGAAGCAATTTATACATCTATCTTTCTATCTATCTATCTATCGCAGATGTTCATATCTATCAATCTATCTATTGTACATGTCCATACTATCTATCTTTCTATCTATCTATTGCAGATGTTCATGCTATCTATCTATCTATTGCAGTTGTTCATGCTATCTATCTATCTATCTATCTACCTAGTGCAGATGCTCATACTATTTATCTATCTATGTATCTATCTATCTATTGCAGATGTTCATGTCTATCTATCTATCTATTGCAAATGTTTATATCTATCAGTCTATCTATTGCAGATGTTCATACTATCTTTCTATGTATGTATGTATCTGTCTATTGCAGATGTTAATGTCTATCACTCTATCTGCTGCCTGTCTATCTATCTAACTCTCTCTCTCTCTCTCTCTCTCTCTCTCTCCATATATATATATATATATATATATATATATATATTGCATATTTTCATATCTACCTATCTATTGCAGATATTCATATCTATGTATCTAGGTGGGCATTTATGTGTGAAAATGTATGTATATATATATATATATATATATATATATATATATATATATATATATATATATACACACATATATATATATATATATATCGAGAGAGAGAAATGTGGGATACAAAATCCCTTCATATTTAGTAATAATATTCAACAATCAACAAAATGACGATTCAACATCGATTCAAAATAGATTGTGTGTCTGCTTGTCTGTGTGTGTGTGTGTTTTATATATGTATAAAAATACATATATAATTGCAATTCATCTAAATGTATGAGGATAGATAGATAGATAGATAGATAGATAGATAGATAGATAGATAGATAGATAGATAGATAGATGTGAAGGTGAGGCGTGGGGGCGTATGGAAACAGAAAGAACTCGAAATTATCTTGTAAAAATCTGAGTCTTTCAAAACTAAGCAAATTTAAAATTAAACGAACAATGTTGATTGGATGATTGCCTTTGACAAAAAAAAAAAAAAAAAAAAAACGGTATCTTGCCACCTACGGAATTATTTAACTTCATTTTTTCTCTTCTTTTCCTTACAACTTCCTTTATTTCTCAATGATTCCGATTGTTTTATTTCGAAAATTCATTCACAAATTTTTTCTCTTTTGTATTTACCATTTGTTTGTGATCATTTTGTTTTGTTTTGTTTTTTGGGGGATTTTTTTTTCAACAATTCCTTTTCTTCTTTTTTCTTCTTTTTCTCTTTGTACTTCTTTTCTTCTCATCTTCTTTTTTCTTCTTTTTCTCTTTGTACTTCTTTCCTTTTCTTCTTTTTTCTTCGTTTTCTCTTTGTACTTCTTTTCTTCTCATCTTCTTTTTTCTTATTCTCTTTGTACTTCTTTCCTTCTCATCTTCTTTTTTCTTTTTCTCTTTGTACTTCTTTCCTTTTCTTCTTTTTTCTTCGTTTTCTCTTTGTACTTCTTTTCTTCTCTTCTTCTTTTTCTTTTTCTCTTTGTACTTCTTTTCTTCTCTTCTTTTTTCTTCGTTTTCTCTTTGTACTTATTTCCTCCTCTTTTTTCCTGTTTTTCTCTTTGTACTTCTTTCATTCTCTTCTTTTTTGTCTATTTTTTCTTCGTTGTTTCTTCTCTTTCTATTTTCTTTGTTCTATTTTGTTCATTCTTTTATATATATATTGCCTTACTCTTTTGCTTAATATCGTCTTTATTTCTCTTTTTTCTTCTTCTTCTTTTTCTCTCTTTCTCCCTGCCTCTTTTTCCCGTTCTTCTTCTTCTTCTGATCGGTTCTTTTTTCGCTTTTCCTTCCTTAACTCGATTTCATTTTTACTTACCTCAATCTATCACCCGTTTAATACAATTAATACCAATTTCCAATTTGTTTTAATCCAATCTTCTCTTCTAATAAGCAATTCTTAAGAAGCTAGTCAAATGTCTACTGGCTTTATTTTACTCACCTTTCTAACGATTAAATTAGCAACAGACATTCTATCTCGTCAATGGCAATCGGGGTGGTGGGGGTGCAGTAGAAACAGGATTTCATACGAGTCTAAAAACAATTGGCAATAAAAGGCAATGTAAAGAAAAAAAAAGTTCCTGGAGAATCTTTGAATTCTTTTGGCAAATTAACTTAATTAGATGGTAAATCATCAAATGTCGAATTATAAGTTAATTGTCGGTACGTAAATATTGAAGTGAGAATGCGCGCGAATCGAGAACAAAATGGCGGCGCTGATCGTTTGCGTTTTTACGGACGATGTGCGTTCATTAGGAAGAAAAAACATATTGGAATGGATGCAGCTTCAAATAAGTATTATTCGAAGATGATTTTTAAAAAATGTCTGAAAGAAACAGGAGTAAAATAACAATAGCTGATGATTATTTTTCCATATCAATGTTTAAAAATGGCCTTAAGCAAATAAATCTTAAAGAATAAATACGATCCTATAAAGTGGTGTTACACACTCAAAAAACACCAAATGATATGTCCCGGAAAGGGATATATTTGAACGAAGTAGCTAAGTGGTTTTGGCTACTATAAGCAAGTAGAATACGGTAGCAGTAATCGACTGGTACGCGTCGTAGTCGCAGGTAAGAATTGTAGATCAATGGCGTAGTCTAATGGACGTCGTTATAGACTTAGCTCCCAGACTAAGGCTCTCCCTGACTCTCCTACACGTCCGTCGATATTTATGACGGACACCAGCCAATCACACTCCAGTCAGGAGGAACACAGGTTTATGCATATTCCATTATATCACCAAATAACAAAAACCCTAAGATTTTAAGACATCCAAAACAGCAACAATAATGAGTAGCACATGAAACTACACCTTTGTGCAAATTAATTGAAACAACCGCTTTAGTTACCTTTCTTTCAACATATGTTCACTTTTAGACCCACTGGAGTGACAGTGTGTAATCGATTTATATTTTTTCCTCGGATTAGATCATTTGCAGTGGTGCGCAGTAATATGAATCTATTTTCGAGGTCTATGACGAAATTTCTTTGACCTTGCGTCATCCGTGATTGTATCAGATGTGTATCCCGCCCAGATTATTGTCTCGACTGTCGATTAGTTGTCCTATGGCCATTTCTTGAGATGGATGTTACTCCAAGGAAGCGTACGAAAATTGTAACGCTGCACGAACACACTGACATGCCTTACCAGTGAGCAAATCAATGTACTATCAACTGGCTCGAAAACTCTCATGATTTAAACCCAATCGAGAATCTGTGGTCAATCTGCAAGGAATGACTTCGTGGGATAGATATATGAAGTACTAAAATGTGCAATGGGTCATGTTTTATTGGAAAAATACGAAAGAAAAGTAAATAATAACGGAATTATTGGTTTTTGTTTCAATTAATTTGCACAAGGATGTAGAATAGAAAATAAAGACAAAATCAAGTTAATATACCACACTGAAAAAAAAGACAAAAGTCTAGGAAGGAAACTCCCACAGAAAGAAATATAACAGTTAGTGGTCTTCAGAAATCAAACTTTTCTGTTCATGCATTAGTATGTTGGCTTGAGAAGGGAGCATTTCTTTTAAGAAGGGAGATATTTGAAAAAATTCCGGGCGTACTTTAAGATTTAGGCTAGAACCGATAATTACACTTTCATGAAATTTTCGTTTAAGCAAGTTATTTTCTTTTTTAATATGTATAGTAGTCTTATAAATAAATACTGTTTAAAATCTACTCAAATACTGATATCCCCCCCAAAATAATTTTTGAAGTAATAAAAATATGTTGAATAAAAAAATAAGAATCTATTCAGTCTTCGGAAATTGCAATGGGTACGAAACTCAGCGGGTATTTGTTTCGAAGAAATTTGAACGAGTCCTTTATAAAATCCAAAGAGTAATCTGCAATGTCGTTGGTCCTGACCTGGCATCCCGGCTTTAACCACCGTCGTAATGTAGCTTCCCTGTGCCTTTTATGTAAACATTCCTCTATGGTACCTAGACTTCATGAATGTAAGCGCAGTACTAGATTGGCGGCAAGGTCTCATCATTTTACAGTTGAAATGGCTAGATGTAACCGCAAGTTCTATGCTAACAGTTTCTTCTATGGCACTTCTCGCTTGTGGAACTCTCTTCCGGCTTCTTGCCTTCCAGTCAACTTTGATCTACAAAGATTTAAATGTGATATTGTTATAGTGGAACACCCCTATTCTATAGTTAATAGACTCTCCCACCTATAATAAGTAGGATTAGTAAGAGTAACAAGTCAGTCGACAGTGAGTGGGTCAGTCAGTCGATGTCGGACGACCGTTAGTCGAATATTAAAGTATCAGCCATCCCAACTAGATTGCTGCGTCATTACCTATTATATCAAGTTCCTAATGTTTTGTACGTCGAACCTATTTTAGGACCGACTCCACTGTGAAACCACTACATAACAGATATCAATTGTCATATTCTGTCACCTAAATTCATGTTCTTATATTATCCTCTCTCCTTAATAAGGTTTTTTTTTTTAATATCAGATTCTTTCACGCTCAGTAACTGCTTACGTCATAATGGCTTTATCGCTTAGCTTGGAGTGAAATGATTTTTAAAAAAATAAGCAAAAGATGTTCTTACTGTTTGTTGTTGTTTAATTGTAGCAACACAGAAGATTAATGAAGAGGAAAGAGGCGAAAAATAGTAATAATATGGTGAGAAGAATGCATAACTACGATGTTCAGGGAATTATTCATTAAGTCTGTTAGGAAAACTAGATCTACTTGGAAAGGATGTTTAAATGATACACAACTTATACTGGAAGCAAACCACCTGCCTTCGGATAGAAAATGAATTGAGTTTCATCTTCAAAAATTTAAATGCAATGTCAATCGTTATTTACTGTTTTCCCAAAGCCGGTTTTTCTATTGTTCTGCTATTTAATAACGCTTTTTTTTTCTCCTACTCTTTCACATTCAGTTACCTCCCCCATGCGTCTTAGTCGCTTTGTTGCCTTACTTTGGGTGAAATGAGTAAAGAAATTATCAATTGGTATTGTAGCTTATTAATATTGAGTTTTATCATCATGCTCCATACTTTGGTTTTGGGGCCAAAGTTAAACAACTATTTTTATTAATGTTGTCATCTTAGATTATAATAGGGATTTGTGATTAACATTTGAATTCTAATTACTGTTGTCTTCACGCTCTCATCGAAATTATAATTGCTGTTGCTACCAGGATTGATTCTTCTTTTTCTTATTCCAAATGTATTTATAAACAATGGAAGAAATCATTTAGGGCTGCTGAGAACATCTACCGTCTTTTCAATTTCTCTTGGAGAATCTTTTTTGACGTTAAGTGACAACTTCCATTTAATGGGCGGTGTAAATCCGTACGAAAGGAGCGAACATGTCAGCGGGATTTTTCGTATTTCAAAAAAAATATTGCATTAGTTAGGGTGTGATGAATTTTTTTCTCCCTCAAAGATTGTCATCTTTGATCGTTGTTCACATCTTTTTTTTTTTAAATTCCTATTTCTATTTCTCCCCCCCCTCCCACCTTGCGATACATTTGTTTATCGGCTGCTTTATTATTATTATTATTATTATTATTATTATTATCATTATTATTATTATTATTATCATCATCATTATTATTATTATTATTATTATTATTATTATTATTATGTTGTGCAAAAATAATGAAGTAATAATGTCGTTTTTTAACGTATTTTTAACGTCAAAAAACGACATTATTACGTCATTATTTTTGCAACAACCTCATATTATTATTATTATAATTATTTCCTTTGATTTCTAGTGTATATTCATTTCTTAGCCTGATTCAACCGGAGACCTAAGGTCAGAAATGGCACTATGACATTTTCCCCAGCACATTTCTATAAAAATAAAAGGTGGCTGTGCAAATGGGGCAGAGAATAGCGGCCCTGAATTAGAAATCTGAGGAGCGAATTCGAATTCTAGTCGGCTTCGTTACATTCACTTACGCGCAGATATCATTGGAAAAGGTATGAATCCACCTCCTCCCCCCAGCTATGGGTTAAATAGTCAAATAATAAACCTTATATCTGGAAAAAAAATATTGTTATTCTTTAATTTAAAAAATATTTTGTTATTCTTTAATTTAAAAAAATATTTATTTTATTTAAAAAAATATTGTTATATTTAAATGTAATATTCACTCGCAAAAATAAAATTAATTATTCTTACAATCTAACATACGTTTCGACTTTAAATAATCCACAAAGGGTTGATAAACTGTAAAAAATCAAAAACACGTACATTTTGCATTGTTCCGATGTGCTTTAGTCTGCTACTTTAACTTTACGAAATTAAGTTCAGTACGGTGGAGTAATGGATAGCGGCTCGGACTGAGGAATCGGCGAACCGAGTTCGAATTCCAGTCAAATCCATTACATTCACTTACGTGCTAATACCTTTGGGAAAGGTATGAATCCTATGGGTAAATAGCAGGACAGACCGAGTTCTATAGCCTTGGAGCGACAACTGCACTACCGCAGAAAGAAATGGCAACCTACTGAAAGAAAAAACTGCGTCGTCTTCTAAGTGTGTATCACGCATAGCACATAACTGACTGACTTGATTGGCAGTTAGGTCCCATGATATTACGATTTAAATTTAAGTAGTTATTATATGCTGACATTTTTCTCTCTTCAAAGCTCGCTTCTCGGTCCAACACTCTTTCTGCTTAATATTAATAATCTGCCCTGATCTTTTGTGAATATCTATGCAGATGATACAACGGTATACAGGAGCACCTCTAAAATTCTAGGTAACCACAGCCTGACAGCTGATCTCTCCTCTGACCGAGCTCTAACAGCTCAGTGGGATAAAAACTAACTGGTCGCATTCAATACCTTAAAAAACAAATTAGTGACGTTCCATCATCCTCAAGCAAACGCTGAATAGTAGCCTATCGAGGAGGCCCCTTGCCTTCATCGCATATAGGGACTCTATATTCTCAGACCTCAAGTGAAATTCGTATATATGATCCGCTAAAGATAGTAGGAAAATGATTAGTGGCCTGTACAGCTCTAGTAAGTAGCGAACTCCTCCTGCTATGCTCTGCCTTTACAAGACCAACTTCAGGCCGAAAATGGAGCACCCTTTTCAATTCTTTTTTTTTTTTTTTACTGCTGCCATTTCTGAACTGAAAATACACAGCCTTCACTTTTCAGTCTTGATAGAGTTTAAATGCGTCTACACGGCCTTGTGGGCAATGAATTATTCTCCACCCTACAACCGCTATCCCACAAACGAAACGTTGCAATCCTCCCGCTATTCTATTGCTGTTTCCATAGAAAATGTTCAAACGAGCTACACTCCTTCGTTCCAGCAACCCTGTTATATAGGAATAAAGTGTCGCTGCCGTCACTGGAGTCTGAACACGGATCACCAGAGAGCAAACACAGGCGATCCCATTTTGAATAAATTGATCACGTGATCGCAAAAGAAATGTATATATGGGAATTAGCGTGGCGTCTAATTGATCACCATTTCCTCTCTATCCTCTACTGCTATACGGATCACTATTTCTATTCTATCCTCTATTAATATACAGATCACTATTTCTACTCTATCCTCTATTACTATACGGATCACTATTTTTATTCTATCCTCTATTAATATACGGATCACTATTTCTATTCTATCCTCTATTATTAGGTTGGTGCAAAAATAATGTCGTTTTCTCACATAGTAACATATGTGAGAAAACGACATTATTTTTGCACCAACCTAATACTATACGGATCACTATTTCTATCCTATCCTCTATTACTATACGGATCACTATTTCTATGCTATCCTCTATTACTATACGGATCACTATTTCTATTCTATTGCTATACGGATCGCTATTCTCTATACTATTCTTTTCTATGTACTGATCTCTATCCGGATTACTATTCGTTTGAATAAGTAGATCACGTGATGGTAAAGGAAGTTTATATATGGGAATTAGTGTGGCGTCTAAGTGATCACTATACGGATTACTATTCAAACCACTATATAGATTACTATTCGTTAGTTACTTTTCGAGCGAGCATTATCGAGCAAGTACTATTATTGCGATTGTTATTCGAGGGTTTGTGACACCAGTATTGTTCGACGGGGTTATTATAGTTGAATCTGCGATTAGAAAGTTTCTACAACAAGTATTCGTTGACGTTACAAAAATGGCACCGAGTGTTCGTTAACATGATTGAAACTGACCGTCGCAGCTAAGACCGACCACGACGCGTATCCTTAGGCGAACCACCCTCCTTCGCTTCGTATTCCGTTAGTAAGAAGTAAGTTCCACTCAAACGGCTACTTTTTGGAAACCGCTACTTTGTGGAAACGACTCCCAAACGGATGCTTTCCCAGCTACTACAATTTTAACCTGTTCAAGTCTACGGTTTACCCTTTTTATATTCCACATACCTTCATACAGTGCGCCTCTTTCCTTTTACTCTTGCCGCACAAACAACAAATTGGATCAGAAACCCTCTACGTCGAGTGGCTCTTGAGTCTTGTATAGAGTGAACCCGAGTAAAAATAAAATCTCGCTAGTGGAACTCTCTTTCGGCTTCTTGCTTTCCACTCAATTTTCAGCTTCAAAAATTTAAATGCAGTGCCAATCGTCATGACGTGTCTCCTTGAAACCTATTCCTTTACTGTCCTCTCTCCTTAATAATGATTTTTTTTAAGAATGTTCCCCTCTCAGTAATCTTTTGTGTCTTAGTTGTATTCTTGCCTTGCTTGGAGTCAAATGATAAAAATAAAATCTCCTTACGGCTACCAGGAATCCCTTCAATGAGTCTATCAGACTCTTTCCTAATCAACACCAGATTAGATTATTATTATTATTATTATTATTATTATTATTATTATTTAAGATTTACACGATTATTATTATTATTAATTATGAATTTGTATGGCTCCACGGCCCCAATTATTTGGTAGTAATCACTGAGGAATAAATGACAGTAAAGCTGTCAAAAAAATCCGCTTGTCACAAAAGACACCAGTAATGGCGTTCTCTGGAACAATTACAATAATTTAACAGATTCCCAACTCTTCCAACCTCTATTCTAGCGTTTTTGGTAACATTCCAAGTACTCATACTATTATGGGCATAACTCATTATAAATTATTACAGTATCTCGAACGTCATACGTTTCGAACAAATCGGTTTTCGAACAGAAAATTCGATATGAGAATGCCTCGCTTATCAAACAAAATTTCGGTTTTCGAAAAACATTGTCAAACCAAGTGAACACGAATGGAATAAATTATGAGTCAACATTGATGTTGACAGTAACATCAATCAGGTAAGTCACAAATTTAATATTTATATTAATTCTCTCTCTCTCTCTTTCTCTCTCTCTCTACACACACACACACACACATATATATATATATATATATATATATATATATATATATATATATATATATAAAGAAATATAATCTTAAGATGTGCTATATTTATGGGATAAAGTGCTCAATATCAGAGATAGAGCGTGTGTAAATATAAAAGTGAACATAGAAGTCAACACTGGGAAGATAATGATAGCTATTTTTTCCTCCAAGCAAATTTTGCAAGTATTTGATTGGATGTTGTAGGCTGATGATCTTTTCGTTATTTTCCAAGATTTTTTTGGTGTGATGTGCGTTTTGTTTTTAATTTCTCAGATATACTTAGAAAGCGTTGTGCTGTTCGCATATTTACTACTTGTGAAAGATGTTTTGTGTGGATAATTTCTTTGTTTCCAGAGTCCTTCAGTTACTCCTATGTATACTTTAAAATAGCTAACATTACCTTCCCAAACCAAAATAAATTACTAAATAAAAGATCCGAGCTCATCTCAAAATGCAGACATGAAAACAAATTTTACTACGTTACTTAAAAATCGAAAACGTAAAAATAAAATAAAATAAAAATAAAAAATAAATAAATAAACAAAATGACAATAAAATAAGCAAACTAAATTAAACCAAACAAATTACCAAATCAAACCTATTAGAATAGATGAAATAGAATAAAAAATAAGAAACAAAATCAATGAACCCAAATAAATAAAGTAAATAATAAACAAATTAGCAAACCATTATGACCAAAATATTAGTTAGATTATGAAAATCCAAACAAAAATCGAACGAAAAAAAAATACTACGTTACTTAAAAATCGAAAACCAAACAGAGAAAATATAGAGTATAACAAATAAATAACAAGTAAAATAAATTTTCTATACCCGGACTGGGCTGATTTAAAATCCACCAGATACCATCGGCTCTAATAAAAGCAAAATAAGCATTTTTTCGTCTCTGGCCGTCGGATCTGATAAGGTAACTGAATTTATTGTTTCTCAATCTCAAATATCCCAACGCCTTTACTTTACACACATTTTTCTCTTTCATTCCGTCCTTAGGTAGCCGAAGCCTGCGCACGTCGAATTGTTTCGGATACTATTAAACACACACAAGCCCCTTGTGTGTGCAGTCAAGCATGACAAGTAGCAGCGACAGCACCACACATCAGTCAGGTTAAGTTTATATAAATACAGAATTGAGTATCTTGTTTCTTGAATCGTATAAGAAACTGGGCGTGCATATGGAAGTTTATGTCGCAGGGAAAGCAGCAATATTTGAGTATTGTTACACGATTACACACACACACACACACACACATATATATATTTATATATATATGTGTGTGTGTGTGTGTGTGTGTGTGTGTGTGTGTGTGTGTGTGTGTGTAGCCCTGGATAGAAATAAATGGAGATATTTGTGTCGGGGTGGTATCAGAAATTTTTCGAAATCAGCCGTATTGACCGGCTAAGAGACGAAGACAACGCGTAAAGCGTTAGCAAATATCCCTGTTGCTATGTCCCAAGATACTCACTGTTGCCCGATGTGTGAACTTGTATGCAGATCCCTAGCGGGGCTGAAGTGTCACATACGATACAAACATAAAAATCTGAATGAGGTTATCAGATCCTCATACTTCGAAATTGACGAGAGATTCCATATATATCTATATCTATCTATCTATCTATCTATCTATCTATCTATCTATCTATATATATATATATATATATATATATATATATATATATGTGTGTGTGTGTGTGTGTGTGTGTGTGTGTGTGTGTGTTTGTGTGTAATCATGTTTGAGCACACACAAGGGGCTTCGTTTTTTTTCTCTCTCTCTCTTTTATGGCTGCTAATGAAAAGACTATGCATGGTCGTCAGTAAGAGGATGAGCCAGAAATGCGATTTGCAGATCGGGAACACTAGAATCAAGCATACTCGGAAGCTTGAATATCTGTGAAGCGTTTTGACAGAGGACTGTAAATGCGACACTGAGATCCGTAGACGTATTGGGATTGCCAAGGACACATTCCAAAAGCTGGGCAGAATATTGCGAGACAGGAGGATTTCTTTGATAACAAAGAAAAGAATACTGAGATGTTACGTGACATCTGTTCTTCTTTACGGCAGCGAATATTGGACGATTTTCTCAAAGATGAAGAAGAGACTCTGGGCGATAGAGATGTGCTTCTACAGAAGGATGCTAAGAATTGCATATCATATCATGGGCCGAGCGTGTGAGCAAAAATGAGGTCTTAGAGGTGATGCAAACAAGGTGGAGTCTTATACTTAACATCAGAAAGAGACAGCTGAAGTTTCTGGGACACATACCGAGGAAGGAGGACCAGGTGTATCTGATACTCACCGGTCGAATAGAGGGGAAGAGAGACAAGGGAAAACAATGCGTGACATACCTGGCGGACTTAAGCAAGTGGATGACAGAACGTGATCTGGGCGAGGAAGTAGAGGGAATGAACTTGCTGAGAGCTGCAAGGAGTAGAGAGAGGTGGAGAGCCATGATCGCTTACGTCCTGAAAGGACACGGCACAAAAAAGAGAGAAAGAATGAAGCCTTACTGTTATCTCTGTACAACTTGAACTTCGGATAAATTGAAACAATATAGCGTTGACAACCTTTTTAGGCTTGTATAAAATTCTTTGTTCCTTGCATTAACCTTTTATGCACATAACCCTACTCCCGCAAACACTATAATACCTTGTGAATTAGTTTGACTCGTTGTGTACAACATCGAACAAGATATCGTCAAATACGCCATCTATATACACAATAAACACTAATGGTGGGCATGACGATAAGGCCTCTGATCGGGAGGTTTTGAGGAGCATGGAACAACATCTTAATTGCTGGTGTTCCCAAATCCATCCCACCCCGTGGTAGTAACACGCATTAGGACCACAGCTAGTCGTAAATAGTGATCCCCACCCAAAAAATGGGGCAAAACTCTGTGAAAGTATAAAAGTATATTTACATAGTAAAAAACACAATCGATACATTTCATCAGTAAAAAAAAATTCTCTGCAGTAGATTTTTGTGAATAAAAAAAAAAATTACCCAAACTCCCAAGAAAATTAAATTTCGACATCAAATCACCCATAATGATTTAATATGCCGTTAAACAAACAAATAATAAATACTTGGAAACGTCACTTCCTGTATATAGAATCAGCAAATAAAATAAGGTGAGACTGCTAAAGCTAAAGTCTAACTATATTTAAAATTTAAAGTTTGCTTTAACTGAACTTTAACTAATCCCTAATCAGCAGGAGTCGAATGTTAAAGGATTTTTAACATACATGCTTTGAGGGAAAAATGTGTGACAAAATGGAAAAACTTTTTGTGTGACGCGTTTCGTTCTTTAGGACTTACATTTTAAAAAAACAATACATTAAATGATTTAGTTGTTCACCGCAACGTGACTGACCACAATTTTGACAAAAAAATGCTACTCTGATCAAAAGAGAAAACAATTCACTAAGGCGAAAATGGTTAGAGAGTGCCTTGATCGCGAGGCCATACATAGTAAATTTGCGCCGTGGCTCTCACAGTATTTCATCGTTCCTGGCAGATCTACTATTATCACAGTGTTGAATATCTAATAAAAAAAAGTGATGGAAACAAAAAGAAAAAGAATTTAGATCGATTAGAGCATATACAAAAATTTTAAAATTCCCAGCATCCCTCATTCGTGCGCAAGTGTAGTCGCACCAACATAACAAATTTAGTTCGTTGAAGTCCTAAATGACGAAACCCGTCACACGAAAATCTTCCCATTTCGTCATACATTTTTTCCTCAATATTGTTCTTGATATATAACAATTTATATATCGTTATCATATACATGATTAAAAGATGGTGTTTAAACTTGGGAATTTTAATGATGGGAGAGAAAAATAAATGGATCGTTTTTTTGTTTTGTTTTTTTAGCTGCACATAGCGATGAAATAATGTTGCATTCATTTTTTTTCCGTGTAAAATATGCAATTGTTTTTATTCTTTTTCAAAACGAAGGCATTTCACGAGCATCATCATGCCACAGTTAGTCGTTTTTTCATTATTTCATCACTTTTTTTTAATCGTTTCACCCGAAGCAAAGCGATAAGACAACTAGAATAAAATGGATTACAGGGAGTGAAAGTGAAAGTGAAAGTAAAAAAGAATGAGAAAACTGAAAATGAATAGGATCGAGGAAATAACAAAAAAAAGAAACAGAGTTCAAGAAAGAAAAACATGGCGACTGCCATTGCATTTAAATTTTTGAAGATTGTAGTTATTGTACTGAACTGTTGTGTGATATCTGTCCTTGAAGTAGGTAAATCACTGCTAGATACTTAGATAGCATATTACTACAATAGTGTCCAACATATTTATGGGGATGTCCGCCTGTACGGCAGCGAATGTTAGACAATCTCCTCAAAGAGAAAGAAGAGTGCTATATACCGTACCTATGAACACTAATGGGTATGTCCCAATCCTCATAAATATGTTGTAAGTGGCGGTAATATGTCATCTAAGTAGTCCACCACTAGCAGTGGTTTACCTACTTCACGCCGCTGGCGAGTATAGTATTTTTCTGATGTTATAAAGATTACCATTTCATTTCCAACCTCCGTTTTGGTTATTCCTCATTTAGAAACCCTTTCTTGGTTACAACAGAAAGAAAAAAAGAGAAAAAAAGAAAGAGAAAAAAGAAAGGGAAAAAAGAAAAAGAGAAATAGAAAGAAAGAATGAGAGAAAAAAAGTTGTTTATACCTTATCGATGAAATAGAAAAAAGAAAGAGAAGAAAAGAAAGAACACTAATGGGCATGTCTCAATACTCATAAATACGTTGGAAACTATTGTAAGTGGAGGTAATATGCTGTAATATGTTGTTTTAATTCTCACCTCCCCACATACAACGATTTGTATATATGAGGACTATTTAGGATTTTCATAGAGACAATGAGGTATTATGGTGGATGTAGTAAGAAAGGCTAGTAAGAATGTGTTGTTTTGGTGTTAGGAATATTATTTGTATGCTTGGGTCAGTGCTTGTGGCTAGCTAAGTTTAAAATGAAGACAGATGAAGACAGTCTTTTTTACTCCATCCCCTTTTTTAGGCCCTGTGCCACATTTTCTGTATATTTCACAGAAATAAATATTGTAATATGCTAAGTAGTCCACCACTAGCAGTGGTTTACCTACTTCACGCCGCTGGCGAGTATTGTATTTTGTTGATGCTATAAAGATTACCATTTCATTTCCAACCTCCGTTTTGGTTATTCCTCATTCAATAACCCTTTCTAGGTTACAGCAAAGAGACTTGAAGCAACAGAAATATACTGAGGATACGATGGGTTGAGCAACAACGAGGTTTTGGAGAGAATGGAAACAAAAAGTAAACTTATAATTAACATCAGAAAGAGGCAGTTGAAATTTCTGGGGGAGGTGATAAGGAAAGAGGGCTTGGAAAATCTGATACTCACAGGATAGATGGAGAGAAGGAGGAACAGAGGAAAGCAGCACGTAATGTACTTATTGAGCATAAGTAAATGGATGGCAGAACAAAACTTATTATGAGCAACAAGCGACAGAAAGATGTGGAGGGCCATGATCGCCTACGTCATGAAAGGACACGGTACATAAAAGAAGTTGTTGTCAGGGAAGCAAGTGCGTGGAGGGAAGTGCGAGAAAATAAACTGCTAGAGTAGAAGTGGCGGTTGTAGCTAGCTATTTCAACAGTAAAAGGGTGAGACCTAATTACCACTCTAGTAGCACGCTTAAATTCGTGGAGTCAAGATACCAGAAAAAGTGTATTTTTCTTTTCCGTTTTAGCTACAAAAACACAAAGTCAAAATCAGATCATTATTATATGGGTGAGAACAATCGCAGACCACCTTGACATTATTATTAAATTGAATGCGAAATGGCCTTGTATCTCAACGTAGTGTGTTTTTAAAGTTCCATTTTTGCTCTCTTACAGCAACAAATACATAAAAACAAATAAGAGAAACGCATTTTCCCCGCCTATAGATTATAGTATATATATAAATATATATATATATATATATATATATATATATATATATATATATATATAAGAGCTGGCCACTCGTATTCGAGGATACCCATCTACTGTGGCGGCTAGCCAATCCATATTGCAGACGCTCGCTCAGGAACATTTGTGTTTGTTTGTTCAACACCCACAGAGCCCACCTGTGGTTTATACTGCAACGATCCTGAGCAGACCTTAGTTACAGTTTCTGGGAGAGAGAGTATTATCTAGCGTGGTCAGCAATCTGAACAAAGCAAGCACGCTGAAACCCTCGGCCACGATGACTTGTGACTTCGTGCTAGCACAACTATCGACGGCCCCCAAGGGTTCCGTCTACCCAATTTCACTCACAAGGCTTGGGTCAATCCGTGTTATGGTTTTCAGGCACTTCCTAAAGGTTCCGCACACTTGGATCGTCCCCACACACCTACAGACCGATAACTTCAGGAAATCGCATTCCTGGCAAATCAACCGTGGTGAGATTTGAACACGGGTCTCATGGTCAAAAAGCTAACGTTTTAACCACTCGGTCACGCGCTTATTTTTTATATATATATATATATATATATATATATATATATATATATATATATATATATATATATATATATATATATATATATATATATATATATATATATATATATATATATATATATTATTCGTAGATAATATTTGTTCTATTTAATTTTGTTTTAAGAGGTGAATTATTATTTTTAACTATCAATTTTAAATTTTTTGTAATAAATAATTAATCTATTTTTTGCTATTGTCAACTGGTGTTGTGCATTTAAATACATACATACATATATATATATATATATATATATATATATATATATATATATATATATATATATATATATTGTCGAGCATTAATCTCGCTAAAAAAGGGGAAATACAAGCGTAGATATAAATTTTAGATCATAATAGAATTCTTTTCATTTTTCGTTTTCATTCAAAATACTCAAATTTTAGGAATACGTTTTGAAAGCGTCGCCCATTTGACGACAACATGACCATGCTTAAACGGAAAGCTGATCATTTAAAATTTTCAGTTATCTGTTTTGGATAAGTCTTGTTTTTATGTCCATCGTTTTTGTCATGTTGAACTGATTATGTTAATTGTATTTTAATGAATATTGTCCTGAAGAAGGTTTATTAAACCGAAACGTCAGACGTTGACATTTCATTCATATTAAAACAACTTAATTGCACTTAAGGATTTTTGTTTGTTTTTTCCAAATATTTTTCTGTCGGATTTATATCCATTTATATTTGCTTACATATATATACATATATTATATATATATATATATATATATATATATATATATATATATATATATATATATATATATATTGATCATTTTACCCTAAGCAAGGCAATAAAGCCACTAAGACACAAGGGGCTATTGAGTGTGAAAGAATAAGAAAAAAAAGGAGCGAGAACAATAAAATAAAAGGAATCAAGAAGACAGTAGATAACGATTGACCTTGCATTTAAATTTTTGAAGATCAAAGCTGACTGGAAAGAAAGAAGCTGGAAGAGAGTTCCAGAAGCAAGAAGTATGAGAAAAAAACTGTTAGCATAGAAATTACGGTTACATCTAGCCATTTCAACTGTAAAATGATGAGACATTGTTTGGCATTCTCATACCGTGCTTAAATTGCTAAAGTCCTGGTACCATAGAGGAAAACATTTCAGTTTCTTGGTAAGATTTCATGGTTTTGTAAAGCCGGCACAATAGCCATACTGTCAATATTGATGCCATATATACAGGGTGTTGCAGCAAATTCCGACACTTGGCAAAAAGAAAAAGAAATAGGCAATAAAAACAAAAGTTGATATGCAGATACCCGACAGTTTTTCTCTCTACCCTTTTTTAGGATGGAATATGAGTACAGAGCAGCGGTAGTAGCTTCTTTTCGCGTCGGGAAGAAGCCTGCGGAAGTGATGGCCTGGTTTGGGTTCAAGAGGACCATGGTCATGGACATTTGGAGGAAGTGGAAGGCGTGTGAGAGCAAAGACGAGTTTACTGCCAAACGAAAGGCCCACAACGTTCGTTCTTCGGGCGTTACTACCGACGACTTCGTCGCCGCCATCAAAGAGACAGTCGAAAATGATGGAAGCCAGAGCTACGTCAAGATCGCCGCTGACATGGGCTGTCACAAGTCGACGATCTACCGAACGATCAAGAAGGACATTGGTTACTCCTCCTACCGCAAGTATCACCGGACGCTCATCACGAATGCCTCCAAGGAGTCGAGGAAGGTCAAGGCGGCGGCTTTGCTGAACGAGCTCAAACACCGGTCCGCCGGGATAATGAGGTTCTTTGATGAAATGCATTTTTATACTTTCATAGTGTTTTGACACCAGTTTGAGGGTTAACTATTTGCCCATAGCTGGGACCCTAACAGGCGCTACCACCCTGGGTCAGGCTAGACCTGGAAACAACACCGATTAAGAAGTGGTTCTACGCTCCTCAAAACCTCCTGATCAGAGGCCTTGCTGCCGGATGGTAATTTATCGTTAAACCCAGAACATACAAATTTTGTAAAATAAATTATTAATGTTCCCAAGAAAATTAAATTTCAGCATTAAATGACCCATGAGGAGTTGATATGCCGCAAAACAAACTATTATTATTATTATTATTATTATTCGTGAGGTTTCTTTCCATTATTAATATTATTGTTGCTGTTATTGCTAAATATGATGGCGGCGCTGATGTTGTTAATGGCTACCTTTTCCGTCTTCATTGCCACTCAGGTTATTCGGCCTCTTCTTTCTCCTGACTCATTTAATATACTTCTTTACCTATTTGCGTAAGTGTTGAAAAAGAAAAAAAAATTAAATTTCTACTCCATTAATGCTGGCGCTGATGTATTCTGTCAGCTTCTCTTCGTCTTTCTATATTTCGCTGATGTCTGTTTGCATTTTGGCGGGAAAATCAAAATAGACGTACTCTTCAAACTAAAGAAGAGAAGGGCGTTACTGTAGCCATTTCAAGATAAATAAATAAATAAAATGAAAAGTTTTTTTTTAATGTGTGATAGATTAAAAACAAAGAGAAAGACTTTAAAATTGTTTTCGATTAATAAAGGAAATTGAGTGGAAACTGTAAAAATAGATAGAAAATGGCCGAAAATGAGAGAAAGGAAAAGAGATAGATAGATAGATAGATAGATAGATAGATAGATAACACCCTAAGATGTGAGCAAGCAGAGATAGATAGATAGATAGATAGATAGATAGATAGATAGATAGATAGATAGATATGAAAAGACTAAGATAGATAACACACTAAAATGTGAGCAAGCAGAGATAGATAGATAGATAGATAGATAGATAGATAGATAGATAGATAGATAGGAACAGACTGAGATAAATATGAACAAAATGAAACATATAGATAGATAGATAGATAGATAGATAGATAGAGAGAGAGAGAGATAGAGAGATCAGAAAAGACTAGGATAGATAACACACTAAGATAGATATAAACATACAGAGATAGACAGATATATATACACACACACGCATATAGATAGATAGATAGATAGATAGATAGATAGATAGATAGATAGATAGATAGATATGAATACTAAGATATATATAAATAGACATAGATAGATAGATAGGAACAGACTGAGATAAATATGAACAAAATGATAGATAGATAGATAGATAGATAGATAGATAGATAGATAGATAGATAGATATTAAATGATTGAGTCAATGAAGCAGGAAAAAGAAGAAAATAGCTATTAAACTGAAAGCAAAAATGAAAACAAAAGAATTTCAATCATAGGAAGGATGTCAGGAAGGAAAAGCTCAAAACCGACGCCGCCCCCCCCCTCTTACCGTGCACCAAATCTTCGTTCAATAAGTGCAAAGGGCATTCTACTGCAGGCGGAACTTGTCACGTGACATGCGATATCAACGGTGTGTCGCTAATCCAATTTCTATGAGGCGTTGAATGTTTTATTGCAGCTTTGTCAAGAGGTACTACTTTTGATCAAATAATCTCAAAATATACAAGAATATTTCCATTTTTTATTTAACTCAACATCTTTTGTTAATCGTCTCGGCTCCAAAATGGCTTTTACATAACTGACTGAACGCGCCATACAATATAAAATACACTTCGATTCTACCACTTCACTTTACAACATAGAAATCTTCTATGTCACCGTGTTCCTTCCAGACGTTAGTAATCGTGGCTCACCACAGCTTCCTATCGTTTGTAGCTCTTAGAAATGTTTTTCTTTTTACTATCACTCTGTTCTACCATGCTAGATCGTTTCCCTCTGCCCTTCTTGCCTTAAAAATGTGCATGATAGCTTACTTAACCTGTTTGAGGGGAAGTCATGGAGAGCCATGATCACCTATTTAACCTGAACAAAGAAGCATGGTAAAATGTCAAAGATTACTCTGAGTAACAAGTGAGGAAATTGTGGAGAGTCATGATTACCTATTTAACCTGTATATCTGAATGCGTAGTAAAACAAGAACAAAGAAGGATGGTAAAGGGTCAAAGATTACTTAAAGCAACAAAAGAGAGGAAGCTGTAGAGAGTGAGTCATGATCACCTACGTGACGAGTTCATTTGAATGGATAGTAGAGCAGGAAAGATGGATGGTAAAGGTTCAAAAGTTACTTAGAATAATAAAAGAGAGGAAGTTGTGGAGAGCCACAATCCCATACGTTCTGAAATATAAGCCAAATAAAAGAATTGAGTGAATGCCAAAATAAGGACAAAAAGGAATGGTAATGAGTAAAAAGTTAATTAGAGCCACAACAAACAGGAAGTTGTGGAGAACCATGATCGGTTACATATTGAAATATATGTCACATAAAAGAAATGAATGGATGGCAGAACAAAGTGGGAGGGTAAAGAATCAACAATTAATAGTTAAATTCAACAGAAGATAGAAAGTAGTGGAGGACCATGATCACCTATATATAACGTTTGCATTAGTTTTTCTGGCCAATTTTCTTCTCATTTGCAATAACATTTAACTTGAGTATCGAAGGAGGTAACATTTCTAGGACACATAATGAGGAAAGAAGGCTTGGAAACTTTGACGCTCACAGGACATGTTGATATAAAAAAGACGGAAGAAAAAAGAGTAGCATACATAACAAGCTTATTCAAATGGATGCCAGAACAGGGAATGAGAAATATACTAAAAAGCCGAACACCAAACTAAGAACTACAAAGGATAGCATGCTGTGGAGAGCCATGATCGCCCACGTCAAGAAAGGACACGACACTAAGAAGAAGAAGAATCATGTTAAAAAGAAATAGTACTTTTTCCCCTTTTACTACGTGATCAATACGGAATAGTCCATTATTCACGAGGCAATTCTGAGCGAATTGGAAATCCTACCGGGATTTAGCATCGGCGACCACAATCATAACATAAGATACGCAGATGACACAGTACTGATATCAGACAAGAAAAAGAAATTATAAAATCTCTTACAGACGTTAGCGCAGGAGAGCGAGAAGAAAGGTCTAAGCATAAACTACAAGACAGAATGCATGGTCATTCGTAAAAAGATGAGCCCGAAACCAGATTTGCAGGTCGGGAACTCTCGAATCAAGCAAACGCGGAAGTTTAAATATCTGGGAAGCGTTTTGACAGAAGACGATACGTGCGACTGATATCCTTAGACGTATTGGGATGGCCAAGGACTCATTCCAAAATCTGGGCAGAATATTGCGACACAGGAGGATTTCTTTGGTAACCAAGAAAAGAATACTCTGTCCTTCTTTACGGCAGCGAATGTTGGACCATTTCCTCAAAGATAAAGAAGAGACTCGAGGCGACGGAGATGTGGTTCTACAGAGGGATTCTAAGGATATCAAATATTGCGTGTGAGCAACGATGAGGTCTTAGAGAGGATGCAAACAAATAGGAGGCCAATACTTAACACCAGGAAAAGCAGCTGAAGTTTCTGGGACACATAATGAGGAAGGAGGCCTGGAGAATCTGATACACACAGGTCGAATAGAAGGGAAGAGTGACATGGGAAAACAATGCATGACATACCTAGTGACCAGTGGATGACAGAACGTGGTCTTGGGAGAGGTAGCAGAGAGAATGAACTTGTTAAGAGCTGCAAGGGAAAGAGGTGGTGGAGAGCCATGATCACCTACGTCCTGAAAGGATATGACACATAAAAAGAAAAAAATACATTCCTGCTGAGAATATTGCGACCAGTTCGTCTAAATGCCCATGGAAAAAGCTTTCTCCCAGCCAGGGGTTAAATAGTAAGATATACTGAGCTCTCTAGAAGTGGATAGCATCCAGTCTAAGAGAAGAGAAAAAAGAAGGAAGTGTAGAACAATGATCGCCTACGACCTGAAAGGACATGGCACATAAAAAGAAAAGATTAGCAGGGCGTAACGGTTGTGCGAACTAACTAGCTTGCTGACCATTACACTACGTCGAAGTGCTCCGATTAACTAAGCGAAGATTAGATGTGGTACAAGGCCGAAAGTATGGAGCATCCATTGAGGATCGAACTATAATTGATATTGAGTAAAAAGACGAACAGCAAGGTAAGAGCTACAAAGGATAGCATGTTGTGGAGAGTCATGATCACCAGCGTTATCAAAGGACATGACACATAGAAGAAAAGGAAATAGTGTCTTTCCCCCTTTTACCACGTGATCAAAACGGAATAGTCCATTACTCATGAGATATTGGCAGGACGTAACGGTTGTGTGAACTTTGAAGGGAAGAACAAACACAATTATAATAGGATTTTATGTTGATCTCACACTGTCCGCTGACCTGTAATACATTGAATCAATAGCTTCATCCACCGCAAGAAAAAATCCACCTATGTTGCTCCATAAGTTTTTCTCGCCCGAGTGCATCCTTCAAATCTATAAATCAACCATTCGCCCTTGTATGGAATACGACTGCCATATATGGTCTGGTGCCCTGCTGTTCACCTTAAATTCCTCGACAAGATCCAGAGACGGATATGCAATGTGGTTGGTCCTGACTTGGCATCTTGTCTACAGTTGTTCTCTCACAGACGTGCCGTCACCTCCCTCTGTCTTTTCTACAAATACTTTCACGGTAACTGCTCCAACAAGCTACTTTCGCTATTTCCTTAGAGTGCATGAATTTAAGCGTTCAACTCGGCTGGCATCTCGCTCACACCCATTCACTGTCGAAACGGTTAAATGTAGCCGTCTCTTCTACTCCAATAGCTTCATGTCTCGCACCTCCCGTCTGTGGAATTCCCTTCCTAGTAGTACTTGTTACCCTAATAGCTATAATCTCCAACTATTCAAATGCAATGTCAATCGACATCTCCAGATGCCCTGAACTATTCCCTGTCCTTCTCTTCATCCTTTCCTCCATCACGCCTCTTTACTCTCGCTCCCACTCTGTAAACCCCTGCGTACTAGTGGCATCCCGCCTTGCTTGGGATGAAATGCTTTAAAAAAAAAGATACTTTTTTTTAAATATTAGGTTGTTTTATAAATAATTTCCGTTTTAGAGAACCAAAACTAATGCTGAACTTATCATCCTGACTAATCTCAAATATATCATGGCTCGTGATGAGAAATGGTTTACATACGACAATGTCCAACGCAAAGCAGTGAGGTGACCCCCAAAAGTCTTCGTTGAAGAAACTAAACGTTGTGCATGTGACGGGATTGTTGGTGCATCATTCATTCAGAGTTCTTAAAGTAATTTACTAAGCGAAGCATAAATAGGGTGCAAGGCCGAAACTATGAGGCACCTAGTGAGGATCGAACTCACTACACTGTAGGAATTGATAAGGCGATACTAGCTTGCTGAACATTACACCACGTCGAAGTGCTCCGATTAACTAAGCGAAGCTTAGATGTGGTACAAAGCCGAAAGTATGGAGCACCCAGTGAGGATCGAACTATAATTGATACTGAGTAAAAAGAACACCAAGCTAATAGCTACAAAGGATAGCATGTTGTGGAGAGCCATGATCGCCAACGTCATGAAAGAACATGACGCACAGAATCAAACTCACTACACAGTAGTAATTGATACAGCGATACTAGCTTGCTAACCTATCACGCCACTTTGAAGTGCTCTGTTCGGACATCTTAAAACGCAATGAAACAATAAATGCGCATTTGCACGTTCAGCAGCTGCAACGTGTCCATAAAACTTTGGTCGAAAAGTGTGCTCGTTAATAGGAAACAATCTTATTCCCCTCCATGACAACGCGGAGTAAAGCAATAATGGCACAGGAAGAAATGTTAGAACTCAGTTGGCCTTTTCTACCCCCAGCCGCCATATTCACCTGACTTTGCACAAACCGATTATTGAGTTTTTTGATTGCTGTAAAATGCTTTAATAGGCAAAACCTTTTCTAATGAAGACCAAATTCGAAAGTATGCCGTAAACCTTTTCTCGTCAAAACCTGCCGAATTTTACTCAAAAAGGTACAGCAGAATTTGCCTGATAAAGTGGCAATATGTGATTGCAAATGATAACTGAATAAAACGTGTTTGTACCATAGTTTTTTAAGGATAAGATTGATAAACTAAAACCGATGTTACTGTAAATTGCGGCGTACAAGTCGAGTTTTCAAGCCTTAAAAAATCTTTCCAATAATAGGAGTCGATTGATATGGCGGGTATAAAATGCAAATCTTTCCTACTGAGTTGTAAACAATTGGGACAGCGCTCCTAACAATTATTGTATACCCCTTATCGTACCTCCAGCAGAGTGCCACAAATATATCCCACTAAAACAAAACTTCTGTTTGCTGAGCAAATTTGGCATACTAACACAGAAATTAATATAAGCTAATAAAACAATTCAGTATTCAGTATTCTATTGACGCTACAGAACTTATCACGTTTAACATCTGATGTAAATGGTCGGTTAGTGATACTATGTTTGACAATGACATAATGCTTAACAGTATTATCAAAAAACTACCTGGTATGTTGTGTAATCTATGGTATTAATATTTTATAGAAGTTGATATTGACTTTAATGCATTTATCAGTAGACCTGAAGAATTTTAAATGCTAGCTAAGTTATACCGATACAATATACGGTACTTATCGGTGTGTATTATATGTTGTTTGCTATACAGTGCATATAGAAAGATATTACTGTTAGTGTCTCAATATACAGATAAGCGGTGTGACCTTATCCAGTTTCGTATGGTATACTTTAACCTAACTTCATTTACGCGTAGACCTAAGTTTTCGGCCACTGTTAGCCTACCATATGTTTGGGGGTCAACCTATACAGTAAGTATAGGCCTAATTCAGAATTTTGAGCTAAAAATATTGAGGTCGAGTTGTACGCCAGGTCGACTTGCACGCCAGGTCGACTTGCACTCCAGGTCGGCTTGTACGCCGGAATTTACGGTGTTTATGGCACAACCTAATAGTAATATATTCTTTTATCATAATAATAAATATATTATCTGGGTATCGCTGATTTTTTT
Organism: Acanthosepion lycidas; assembly: GCA_963932145.1. NCBI lineage: Eukaryota > Metazoa > Mollusca > Cephalopoda > Sepiida > Sepiidae > Acanthosepion > Acanthosepion lycidas. The sequence goes on along the minus strand of OZ010601.1, from coordinate 58,263,800 downwards.
TTTTTTTTTAGTTTTTCATTTATTTTCCCACATTATTTTTAAATAGAAATCATCGTGTAAATGTCATGTCTTTTCTGGACGTTGGAGATCAGTTACTTCCTTATCTGTAAATGGCCATGTCTTCTTTGCAATATAGTGGAATGGTTTCACGTCACCTTTTGCAAGGTTTTCAGAAATTTCCTTCTCTTAGCTTGGTTAGAGAATGCAGTCTACGCTGCTATTTAACTAATAGATGTAGAGAAAACAAATAAATTCTTACCTTTTCCAAGGGCAATAGTGCGAAGAGAGCGTAACAGACTAAGACAGAAATTGAACTCTTCTTGCCCATAACGCCTTCGGCTTGTTCAAAATTATTTAACACTGGACTCCTACTGATTAGGAATTAGAAGGAGTGCAAGTAAAGCTAACTTTAAATTTTAAACCTAATAAAATTTTGGCTAATTTATAAAGGAATAATTATAAAATTTACGAACATAATACGATTTTACAAGCTTATGGGACACTTTTAACTGAGCTTGTAGTAACGGAAGGTATTTTATTAAGGACACTTATTGAGGAAAAAGGGCTCGTAGAATTGAACACACACAAGACGTGTTAAAGGCAAAAGAGACAGGGGAAATATTCAAATAACCTCTCTAACGAGCTTGTAAATGGATGGCATAACAGGGGTTGAGATAGCAAAGAGAAACTTTCGTAAGAGCATCAAAGTATAAAAAGATTTGGAGAGCCATCACTACTCACGTTCTTAAGGGATACGGCACTTAAATGCTACCACAACACGGCCACAAGTAGTCAACGAAGTCCGGATTTCTTCAGCAAGATTATTGATAAAATTCTACCATTTTTGTTCCGTCCAATCAGTAGCAAGGTCAGTTGGGGAGACTCCAACAATGTTTGACACATGGGTGTGAAACCTGAGACGAAAACGAGGCTGGTATTGATCTAAAGGGGCTTAAGTTCAATGTGACATGAATACGAAAGCCGAGTGCAGGCACCTGTCAGCCTGGGCGTGGAACTCTACACTCGGCACGTCACGACGGCTGGATTAACAAAGTGGTAGGGGTCCGGATTTTTTTGAATGTATACAATAGGACTCTACACGTGGGTGTATATATATATAAATATATATATATATATATATATATATATATATATATATATATATATATATATATATATACCCTATATTTTTATATTTATATGAATATGCCAAGCCTGACACAAGATTACATTTATGGAGTATTTAAAACTAGCTTGACCAATAACCCACCCAACCCACACACACATACACACGCATGCACACACACACATACACACACACACATACACACACACACATAAATATATATATATATATATATAAATTGCATATATATATATATATATATATATATATATATATATGCAATTTATATACATATTATTTATATAATATATGCGCAGTAATTATTGGAAAGCGCTCAATATCAGTGATCGATCTAACACATTTAGACAATATGGCATATATATATATATATATATATATATATATATATATATATATATATATATATATAATAAAATATGGTATATATATATATATATAATACAATATGGTATATATATATATATAATACTATATGGTATATATATATATATATATATATATATATATGGTATATATATATATATATATATATATATATATATATATATATATAGAGAGAGAGAGAGAGAGAGAGAGAGAGAATTTACATATATGGAATTTACAGGAGGATATAGATCCATGGAGAGCTCTATGTCAAAAGACAGAACCTTTAATTAATTAATAATAATAATATATATATATATATATATATATATATATATATATATATATATATATATATATAGTTGTATATTTAGGTAGCAATCCTTTCTTTATGCATGTTTCATTAAAAACGACAGACAAGGTACTATGGTTAAGCTTTTTATTTAATTTTTCTTGTGTTCGAACAAGAGCTTTCTTTTCTGGACAAAGGGTGTGTAAGAACTGTCCAAATGTTTTATATTTCCGAGCGCTTTCGGCTCTACCTTTAGCCATTATCAAGGATGATTCGATTTTTCAGCTTAATTGAGTGTGTGCATTATGTGTATGTCTTAGTGTGTGGTAGGGATATTTTTAATTTCCGAATACGGTTAGCACATTGTGGCCTTGTTTGTAGTTAATATTGTTAAGAGTTGGCTTTTTCTTTTTTTTATTATTAAAGCTTCCATTATTTTTAGTCTTTTTTAATATATTTGTGTTTTCTACTAGTATGTTTCTAATGGAGTCTGGTAAATTTGTGTGTGTGTTTACATAGTTTCTAATAGAGCTGTGATCAGATAGGGGTAACGTAAGACGTCTGGATAAGCATGTGGTTGTGTAACCGATTGTAATTATTTATGAGTCCGGTTTGATCAGGAACACAGTTCCTTAAGGGGCATTTGAACTCATAGATAATATTCGTTCTTTGTAATTTTGACTTAGTTGGTGTGTTGTTATTTTTGAGGATAAGGTTGGCTGTCTTAAATTTTTTATAATAGATAATAAATTTGATTTTTTATTCAGATCAAATGGAGTAGTATATTTCTTTATAATATGCCTTAGAGAAGATTCGTCTTGTTTGTAAGTAATATGCATTTGGTTTTTGTAATAAATGTGTATGTGATTTTTGGCTGTGGGTTCGCTTTCATTATTATTTGCTTTTGGGAGAAATAGTCTAATTTGGTGGTCTATAAGGTGGTTAGGGAAGCCGTTGTTGATTAGTGTTTGTTTAACGTTATTAATGAAACATGCATATATATATATATATATATATATATATATATATATATATATATATATATATGGTATAAATAAAATGACAATTGGAAAAAAGATCTTAGATTTTGCCGACGCGTTTCGTCTTCCGACTTTTTCAAAGCAAAAATGAAATCGAAATGTTCTTGTTGTTATAATTACATTAAAAAAAAATCCAAATTTAAAAAGATAGACGCTTCTGTCCAAGCCTTTTTTCTGGTTAATGCAAATTACCTTTATAGTAAGAGATAAAAAAAAAAAAAAAAAAATCTCTAACAGCGGCAACGCAACGTAGAATGGAGTCTACGTGTAATGATGATGAGGCGCCTGCAAAATAATAACCAGCTCGGACTAATGAATAAAACAAAACTTTCTTTGTCGCCATATTTATCACAACGTTTCGGCCGTTGTACGCTCCGGCCTTCTTCAGGTGGTTGGAATTTCGAACTGAACCCTTTATTTCGATCACTGGGGTAGACTGTTCTAGTTCCACGTGCCATGTGGAACTATCCAGAGATAAAAAAAAAAAAAAAAAAATCTCTTACTATAAAGGTAATTTGCATTAACCAGAAAAAAAGGCTTAAACAGAAGCTTCTATCTTTTTAAATTTGGATTTTTTTTTAATGTAACTATAACAACAAGAACATTTCGATTTCATTTTTGCCTTGAAAAAGTCGGAAGACGAAACGCGTCGGCGAAATCTAAGATCTTTTTTCCAATTGTCATTTTATTTATACCAATCTGTCTTGTCCACAGAATTGATCTGGGAATTTAACTATATATATATATATATATATATATATATATATATCAGATAACGATATATATTTTTTATATCCAGAACAATATTGGAATAAAAATGTATGACAAAGTGGAATAAGTTTTCTTGAAACGCGTTTCGAATCCTACCGGGTGGCACATCTTCCTTACTAAGTTTTCGGGAGTGCTCAAGTTGATAGACGAAATAATTAATGTTTATAAAAAAAATAATAGAACGTCTACTAGAACACGCGTTTGTTTGTTTGTTTGTTTGTTTGTTTGGGTTTTATGGCATATCAACCACTGTGGGTTATTTAATGCCAAATCCAGTTTATATGAATTTTAAATGCCTATTTTGTATGGAATAAAAAATATATAGCTGGCAACATTATTGTTTCAAAAAAAAAACGCATAGCTGGCAACATTACCTCTTTACAAAAAAACGCATAGCTGGCAACATTACTTTTTTACAAAAAAACTTTGAGCTGGCAACATCATTGTTTCAAAAACTTTGAGCTGGCAACATTATTGTTTCAAAAACTTTGAGCTGGCAACATTTTTTTTCTGAAAACATTATCTGAGACCTTGCTGTTGGTCAAGGTGGACCTGGGAACACCAGCAATTAAGAGGTGGTTCCATGCTCCTCAAAACCTCCTGATCAGGGGCCTTGCTGTTGAATGTAGTTTAACGTCATACCCAGGACGTAGAACACGCGTATACACTAAAAATAATATTTGAAGTCATAACATTAAATGTATTTATATATTAATTTTTGTTGTGTGGGTGCTCTGTGTTTACCTAATGTTGTCTGTGCGTGTGTAATATTCTTGATATGCTAACGTTATTTAAGTGCGTATTAGAAATTGCAAATATCAGTTTATTTTAATTACATGATAAATATGACTTATTTTGGAAGTAAATATGTGTCATACTAGGTTTCATAATCTGCAACTCTTTAGGATCTTACTGTCTTTAAGTGTAGATTTTACGAATAGAAGGATGCTGAAGATATCATCGACTGAACATGTGTGAAACGACGAAGAGTGAGAGAAAATGGTTTGGTTTGTTTTACGGTATATCAACCTCAATGAGTTATTTAATGCCGACAAGATTTTTATTGCTGGTAATATATTTAAAAAAAAATGTATTGCTGGTAATACCCTTTTTCTCAAAAATATAAGTATCCTCTGGGAGTCGGTTATACAAAGCAGTGTTTTGTGGGAGGAAGCTGCTGGACGGGAATCTACATATGCCCAAAGGAATACGAAAGAAATAAGGGGTCTCGTGTGTGTGTGTGTGCGTGCGTGTGCGTTTGTGTGAGTGTGCGTGTAAGTACACATGTATGCAAACTGAAGTGCCACAAAATTAATACACTGGGCAGATTAGTCATATGTGACATAATAGGTAAAGATGTAGTGTAACTGTGGCAGACATCGGACGTTTCACGGTGGAAATAAAAGTTGGAACCAGAAAGTTTTGTGTCTGTCTATATTTCCGAGATGAGGTATTATGTACAGTATTTACATTATTCGGACTATTGTCCTCATCTTTGTCACCATATTTATCACAACGTTTCGGCCGTTGTACGCTCCGGCCTTCTTCAGGTGGTTGGAATTTCAAACTGAACCCTTTATTTCGATCACTGGGGTAGACTGTTCTAGTTCCCCGTGCCATGTTTGATGGATGTCAGTTATGAGTTATCGCCTGTTAATTTTCCCTCTGAAAGTTCTCCACTGCCATAACCGGGTATTGAACTCACACTCTTTGGGTCTGTCACTGTTTAGGGTTCAGTTCGAAATTCCAACCACCTGAAGAAGGCCGGAGCGTACAACAGCCGAAACGTTGTGATAAATATAGCGACAAAGAAAGTTTTGTTTTATTCATTAGTCCGAGCTGGTTATTATTTTGCCGGCGCCTCATCATCATTACACGTAGACTCCATTCTACGTTGCGTTGCCGCTGTTATTTAGGGGAAGGAAGGAGTTAGACGCTATTAAATAGGTGTCTCTCATTTCTGGCGCTTCAGTTTATTAGGCACTAACAGTGTGTACAAATGAAAAACCGTCTGTGTATTTGTGTGTGTTTTGTTATCGACTATTATTGTTTTGATGAGAGGGTTGTTTGTTTTTGTTTTGTTTTTGTGTGTGTGCTTTTCTTCTTTTTATTTCGTTAAGATTTTCCAAGCAATCCAAACAAGTGTCAAATAAAAAAAAAATTAAAAATTAAAAAGATGGCGGTTCCTGAATATTCCAGCACTATCCCACCGACAACTTAATTATTTTCAAGTTATCTCGGACAACCTGTTGATTGTTTTTAAAAACGTCCATCCTTTTTTCTCTTTCCTTTCACTGACGCGGATTTTCCTGACATCAAAATCCCCTAAAGCTCCCACCAAAGTAGAAAATAGACATAATCTTAAAAACACAGGATAGTCAGACGACACTGTTTTGATGGCAGACGTAGAAAGAAAGCTGGGACGTACTAAAGAAAAGCAAGAAAAAGGAACCATCAACTGTAAGACAGAATGCTTGGTTTTTAACAATGGCGACAGGCCAAGATGTGAGCAACTTATCAGAGGACGTCAAAATCGAACAGCTACAGAAACTCTTTGGGTTGTCTAGTGACAGACGACGGAAATTGTAACTCAAAAATCTACAGGTGCATAGGAATATAGCATAAGATGCTTTCCAGAAACCAAGTAAAGCATTAAGAGATCGAAATCAATAATTAGAAAAAAAGAACAGTGCTGAACTGCTATGTAATATCTAATACTAGCAGTAGAGCCCGGCGTTGCCCGGGGATGTAACAGTAAGAAATAGATCAAGTATCGACCATCATAAAGACTGAAAAATAAAATTGACAATGATTATTGTTTAAGGTTGACGGACACGCATGTCTTAATTATTTTTTTTTCTTTACGAATTGGTCGAACCCAAACTCCAACAAAGACATTGTTTTCAATCGTCATGAGTCTACCGATTGAATAGAATTTTATTATAAACAATTGTCTTGTAAATGGAATTGTTAAAACATTCTGAATGTAAAAATAAAGAAAAAAGTGGGCAAGACAATAAGAAACACTACCTGCCAAAAAAAAAGTGAAGTTTTGTTGAAATCGGTTGAAAAATGTAGGAAATCCGATCCAATATATAAACCAACACACACAAACAACCTGGGTTTTATAATAAGTATAACTCGATATGAGTTGTCCCCCTTTCATTCTCGCGATGCCTCTTAATCGTGTTTTCAAATTGATTTTGTGCAAAAACAATTGTGTTTTTCCCATTTTTGGTGCTGTCAGAAGCACCGAAAGGTAATTTTACGTAGTCCTGTGAAGTTTTGTTGAAATCCGTTGAAAAATGTAGGAAATCCGATCCAATATATAAACGTACAGACAGACAGACACACACACACACACACACACACACACACAATCTGCGTTTTATAATAAGTAAGATGTTATATAGTCTCGAATGTTGGATAATTTCTCCCCAGATGAGTTAAAAAATGGGAAGTTCATAGTTAAACATGGAATCTACGGGCGTTATTTTGTAACCTGGCCTAAAAAAAATCCCTGGCCAAATGTGTTAAATTTCTATATTTCACGTTATATATATATATATATATATATATATATATATATATATATATATATATATAGTGCGGTCAATCAAATAATCATACATATACAAATTTTTAATTTATTTTATTTTCAACTAATGAATAAACATACTTTTGATATATTTAACTGTAAACAGATGCATAATATGCATTGAAAAAAGAAAAAAAATGATTTGATAGAAATAAATTTCATTTATCCATTTTAGTTTTAAGAAAATGTATTGAGAGTGCGCTGATCTCACAAATCTCGGGAATAAACCTAAGACCAGGACCATACACAGTATCACCGATCATCGCAAAAGCAATGGTAGCACAATGCGGTATACGAGCTAGTAGAGAAAAAACCTACTCGGATTGGGCTGATGTAAAAATCCAACAAACACTAACGGCCCTAAAATATATAAATGAAAAAAACTTTCTTTCAAAGATAAGCAAAGTTCTAATATCGTTCCTCCTACATGACAGTGAATGCTAGACAACCTCCCCAAAGATGAAGAAGCAACAGAAGGGTGGTTCTACAGAAGCCTGCTGAAAATACCATGGACGGCACTTGTGAAAAAAGATGAAGTCTTAGGGAAAATGGAAACAAGAAGGACACTTATACTTTACAACAGTTGAAATTTCTAGGGCCCATAATGAGGAAAGAGAGATTAGAAAATTTGATACTCACAGGAAAAGAAGTCAAGAGGGAGATAGGAAAGCAATTTATCATCTACCTGACGAGCTTAAGCAGTTGAATGGTGGATCAGAGTTTAAGAACGATAGCAAAAAGACAAAATTTATTAAGCGCTACAAAGGACAGGATATTGTGGAGAGCCAGAAATGGCCAACTTCCTAAAGAAACACAGCACTCATATATATATATATATATATATATATATATATATATATATATATATATATATATATATATATATATATATATATCAGGTTGGTTAAAAAATAATGTCGTTTTCTCACATATGTTACTACGTGAGAAAACGACATTATTTTTGCAACAAGATATATATATATATATATATATATATATATATAATATCATCCACAGACAGACTGTTTCTCTGTATCACAGCACATCAGTGTGGCTAGATATCCGGTTGCCTCTAGCTAGGCACCGAAACCCGATTGAATTCGCGTCAGTCGGAGAATCTATCCCTAAGGTGTTAGCGCACAGCAGTAATGAAGGTGAATTTAAGCGTATTTGTTTTTAGATAACATTTAGAAGAGTTTCGCAACTGGTTTGAACCAATCGTACGTCTAGGTACACTGATGAGCTGTGATAAAGCGAAACAGCCTTGTATGTGAATGACTATATATATATATATATATATATATATATATATATATAGAGTCATCCACATAATATATATATATATATATGGGGGGGGGATATGAACCAAGTAATTAGATATTAGCAACTGTATATATGTCCGTTAGCGTGCATACACAGGTAAGCGAATAAATATTTTCTTAATTTAATATAAGTTGTAAACAAAAACAAACGTAATAGTTTGTGCCTGATGAGTTGGTAAAACCACGAAACTTTAAGATACACTACGAACTTAGGTATATATATATATATATATATATATATATATATATATATATACATATATACTGTCATTCACAGATAGACTGCTTCGCTGTATCACAGCTCATCAGTGTGACCAGACGTCCGGTTGCCTCTAGCTAGGATCGGAACCCAGCTGAAATGGCGTCAGTCGGAGATTATATCCCTAAGCCATTGGCGCACGGCAGTGATGAAGGTGAATTTAAGCGTATTTATTTTTAGATAAACACAAGAGAACTCGATTCGCTTTATCGAAGAGTCTTGCATTTTAAGCCGTACTAGTCACTGTTTATAAACTCACACTTTCTTCCTAGAGAGCTCAACCGAAATACATTTTTCAAGAGGATGGCTCTCCACTCACTGCACGAGAACGGCTGCAAAACATGCTGCAGGGAATGCTTCCACTCCCAAAAGAATAAAAATATAGCTATACAACTGGTAGCTCCAAATTTCTTCGGCTAAATTTGACACAGAAATAAAAAAAGGTTATATCCCATATATGTAGCATAATTTATAGGTCCAACTTTTTCTGCTGGTCGAAAGCAGAAAGAATGGGTAAAAAATTCTTTTGTAACCGTTTCTATATAGAGTAGGATATATTCGCGTTTAAAATATTGTTTACTTTGTGTAAACATTGTCAATATAAAATATCGTTACCATTTGGGAGATTGTAAAAGCAGACGGATTTCAAAAAGAAATAAAAATCTTATTCTAATTACTGGATTTTAATAGAACTTTTGGCATTTATGTAAAAGTGAATTTTATTTTTGAAATCTCTCTTTAAAATTTTAGAGAAAAATGTTTTTCTGTGAATGCATGTCTTCTTCTATTTTTTTTAATTTAATGATTTTCACTTGTGTATCGAGTCGGATCACATTGAGGCTTACACTTTTAACTGTTAAGTCCTTGAAAAATAAAAATAAAAACTCCGGATGCAGAAGATACGTCGATACGCATGCGTTTGTTTTTTTGTGTTTTTATGAAATGTAAAATAAAATATGACGCTTTTTGTAGATTTTTAATTTCATTGCTTTATTTATATCCTAAGACTGCTCTTTTATAGAATTTTTTTTTTTTTTCTAATTTTATATAACATCTATTTAAAACTATGATCTCTTAAAATCTTTATTTATTCGTTTAAAAGTTGTACAACTCAGCTGGGACGAGCCTTTTCATTGGTGCAAGACTGCATGAATTTAAGCGTGCCATTAGCTTGGAAGGTAGATCCTATTTTTTTATTATTGAATTAGTTACATGTAACCGCCACTTCTACTGCAACAGTTTCTTTTTCCGCACTTTCATCCTGTGAAACTCCCTTCCGTTTACTTGCTTTCCAGATAACGATAATCTTCAAAAATTTAAATGCCAACGTCAATCTTCTATCATCTTGAACCTCGTTTCATCTTTTATCATTTCCTCAATCCCCACTATCTTTTCTCTCACTTTCACTCTCTGTAAACCTCTGTGTAAATAGTGGCATTGCCTCCTTGTTTGGAGTAAAATGATTAAAAGAAAAAACTTCCCAACTGATGGCTTTTCTATCATCCATTATTAGTAATGAAAGTATTTATAGAAGAGTCGCCATTCATTTTCACAATTTAATAGAAAAGACAGGATCAGTTAAAATATTCGTTCAATTATTACTGAACGAATGTTTAAGCTGATACTGTCTTCCATATTTAATCTAATGAAAGTCATTTATAATGGCCACTCTTCTTGATCTTTTTTACATTAATACAAATGTTCCCCTGGGCTCTATCATTGGATTTACGTTGTTCCTACGTTGTTTCATCAAGGGCGTTCCTGATGTCATCAGTTCTCAGCTTAGTATCTGTTCTGATGACGCAACACTCGTCCTAATTATAAGTCTGATCGGTTCGATTAGGTCAAATTGGCAGCTGATCTGAATAATGACTTGCAATCTGTCGTTTACTGGGACAAGGAAAGGCTTGTTAATTTTAACGTCCCTAAAACGAAACCGCTCTCTTTTAATCATCTGAGAGAACTCTTTTTACCTTAATGGCTGATGCTAACCTCCAGGAGAGTGACTTATTGCACCCCCCGGGGCTAGCGTTTTTCACTGTGATGAAAGAGGAAAGATTATATTGAATCAATTACTAGATCCGCTTCTACGAAAGTTAATTCATTGTGTCGTACTAGAGAATTTTTTTCACCAGAATCTATCTTTCCTATTTAAAAGTCTACCATTTGTCCATGCTTTGAATATTGCTGTCACATCTGGCCTGGAGCTCTTGCTATATATCTAGAGATTCCCGATAAAATCCAAAGAAGAATCTGCAGTGTTACTAGTCTTGAGCTGGCATTTTGCCTTCAGTCACTTTCCTGCTGCTTTAACATAGCTTCCCTGTGCCTTTTCTGTAAATATTTTCATGGTAATTGTTCTGATGAATTTTACTCTATGGTACCTGAACGTTATGAACTTAAGCGTAGTACTAGATTGGCGGCTAGGTCTCATCATTTTACAGTTGAAATGTTTAGCTATAACCGTACGGTCTATGCTAATAGTTTATTCTATCGTACTTCTCTCTTGTGGAACTCTCATCCGGCTCCTTCCTCTCCAGTCAACTTTGATCTTCAAATATTTAAATGCAATGTCAACTGCTATCTTCTGTCTTCTTAACTTTTATTCTTTTATTATCTCCTCTCCTTAATAGCATATTTTCTCATATTCTCTAATACTTAGTAACGCCTTGCATCTCAGTGGCTTTATTGCCTTGCCTGGTGTGAAATGATTAAAACAAAATAAAATGTGTTGTTGTTTCTTCGCAATACGCAATTTGAGCTTTTATGCTTGTCGTGAAAGTAACACAAATCGTAAGAGCTCATCTATCTATATATAAAATTCCCTGACTTCCGTTAGTCCATCCGTCACACCCTCTAAAATAGTCATATATGGACCGATCGAAATCATTTTTTTGGGGGTGGGGGGCCAAACAAGTAAGGAGGTACAAAGTAAAATATTCTTTTTTAATATAACTTTACGTAAGCTACCTAAACTAGCTGCAATCAGTTGTTTTCAAGCGAAAAACACTCGATTTGACTACTTTTAGGGGTTTTCGTAACTTTGCAAACACAATTTTTTAAACAAGAATCCAGTTTCCAGTTTACTCTGCGTTTGCGAGACTTATAAACAAATCCCAAGGCCAAACGCTTCAAAATGTTGGAATTTGACTTCAGAAAAATATTTACACGGGTTCCATACTCAAGCGTAAGAATTTCTAAAAATTTATTCTTTGTTGTTAAAATTAAAAAAAAAAATTTCTTCAATAATATTGTTTACCATTGTGACACTATTTACGTCGCTAGAAAGAAAGAAGAAAAAAAAAAGAAGATAATTTTTTTTTCTTTGAGCAAGATTTTTTAAACCGAGGCTAGTCTGGCCACACCCACGCCGCTGAGCGCCCATTGGCTGGATGGTGGCATGAGCGTTAGGCGGAGGTAATCATGTAAAGAAGGAAGGGAGGGCTGTTGCGCCTCCCTGAAGGGACAGGTGTGAGATGCCACTGTGAGAGAGAGGGGAAACCCGTTGACACCCTGTGAGGGCATGGTGAGATACCAATATGAGAACAGAAGAAGGTGGGAAGACGAAAGACTTCTAAAAATGGAAAATAATAACATTTTCCTGACCGAAAACAAAGAAGTGGATTGTGTGTTTAGAATTATCAAGGAAATTCAAACCCCGACAAGCCCACCCCGGTTTTGGTCGGCGTCCATATAAGCAGAGTCGCAGCGAGTTAAGTTGAGTTCGAGTTCCAGTTAAGTTGAGTGAAGTTCGCAGTTGGGGTTGGAGACAGACAGGCAAGCAGTTGCAGTGAGCTGAGAGCTCCGAAGACCCGCCTCGCAGAAGCTGACTAAGATTCACGCAATTCCGAACTCAACTTCTAGCCAAGAACAATTTGTTTTTGAAGAACGACTTAGACTCACACCACCAAAACAAGTTTTACGAATATCGCCTGAAGATACACCAAGAACCAGTTTCTTAAAGAACAAACAACTTAAGATGTTAAGACTCGCCTAAAAAACACAAAGTGTCACGAATCCATATAGCGGGTTTGGGAGAAAGACGCAGTCCTGTATTCAGCAACCAGATATAAAATAGTGTTATCCTTTTTTAACACATTTGAACTTTTCGAGTTATTATTTTATTTTATTTTACATATACTGGTGCGGTGTTGTCCTTGATCGAACTCGGCTTGCATTACGGCCCGGCGACTGATTGATTTCGTCTGCCTAAGATCAATTCACAACGTGGGTAGGTTAGACTGGAAATGAAAACAGTTACTTCGGTAACCAGACGTTGGAGGCGAGCTGGGAACGACAAGGCTGATACCGAATCTAACCAGATTCCCATCCGAATCACCAAAAGGTTAGAACGTCACATTTGGTGCCGCGACCAATACCAAGCCAGTTGGTCGTCACAGGACAGGATAGCACGACGGACGCGGCTAGGCAGACGTCACATCTGGCGTAGCGACACTGGGGAGACGTCACACCATGAAGTCCTATAAAATTGTATTAAAGAAATTGTTAAAACGCGAAGAAGGGTTTTTTTTTGGGGGGGGCGGTGTCAAAGTATTTTTTCCAAACAAATCAGCTTATTCTAATTTCATCGATTGCTTTGCGAAATTGAACGAAACGTAGTTTGTAAATCTCGAGAAAAATGTTAGCGATAACTTAAACAATACTAAATAATTTCTACATACGTCAACGTGTTGCAAATAATTCTAGTTTATTAAACTTTTAATTACTATTTTTCTACGAGACATTAAGAATTTCATCGCTAATACAAATTGTTTTAACGAAGCCCATTGTTATGCCATGTTGAAAATGCATGTCTACCGGTCTGAACTGAAAGAGGCTGAGAATGCAACGGTAGCCTTACCGTTTGCAAGAAGAAAAAAATGGAATGCCAGACCAAAATGGAAATAATACGGCATTGATATAAGTAAATGTAGTGAAGAAAACGGCGACTTAACTCGCCAAACCAAGCGACAGCGTGTCGCGTGTATTCTACGACGGAAAAAGTGGCGAAAAAGAAAATTACTTACCAAACAAAAGGGTATGTATTCCGCATAACATGCTGAAAATGGAATATTTGAATTAAAAAACAAGTCCGTCGCGGGAGTCGCTATAAAAGTATTTTGATATGCAAATTACTGAACATCCTATCCCAGCAGTCGACGAATTAAAAAAATAGGTTCTGCCGATAAAAGCAGTTGGTGTTCTCGATTCGGGAGTGGAAAATTCAGGCATTTTTGGCTACGGCGTTTGTTAGAGAGTGAGTTATTTTTCTGACTGGTTACATTCATTGTGATTTGAGAATCGAGTTTTCAGCATTTCTTTCTGCCCCCGATATTCGAGTCTGTACTTACAGTGATTTTTCTGTGTTGTGGAAGTAATCTGCGACAAATACTTTCTTTGCTTTCAGAACGCTTACAGTAAAAGAGTGTTTTATTTAATATGATTTACAAGGTTCGATCACTTGCTCGTTCCTGGGTAATATCAGTCGTGAGAGACTGACAGTTCGTTCGGTGTATAAGTAGTCGAAAGAATACACGTAGAGAAAAACAACACACATATGTAGTCGAGTGAAACAGACTTGTGGAAGAAATATTGCATGAATTATCGCACTGTAGTAAAGCGTTAGTTTTTGCCACTGGTGGTGTCGTCGCTCTCCGTGAGCATCGCCTTGGTATTGCTGTTGATGTTGGAAACGGTGTAACGTTGTTGTGTAGAGGTTCAATTTCTGTGTGCGATGACGAATAGAGGTGTCTGGATTTTCGGCAACATTCTCGTGCACTGCAGCAAAGTTTTCAGCTAGACGGCGTAAACGAGCACGCAATGGTGTTTTCACATCTGCCACCGACCCAATTTGTTTGAATTTACAAACAATTTTTCCAATCGCACTTTCTGTTGGTCGATTATGTTGACCAAACAAAATCGCGAAGTGCGCGAAAATGCGTTTCTGTTTGAACGTCCATTTTCGTAATAGGCTTCGATAACTTTAACACGTTCTTTGATTGTTAATCTTTCCATGGATGAAATTGCCAAAGACTTAAGTTGTTAAATTTGGAAGAAAAAGAAAAAAAATCCTTAGACGGTTAAACTTAATTCACATTTAAAATCGATCCAAGTTATTGGAACACCGTATATATAATTATATAATTTAATATTTAAACATGATTGAAGTTATCAGAATACGCACACATATAAAGGGTGTTCCTATATACCCTTTTTACTTTCTAAGACAGTTCTACTCAAAAGGTGAATACCAAATAATATGCATATATTGTTGCAAACCTTCATTCTTTTCCATAGACATTTACGTGGATTATTTTTATAGAGGAATTTCACGAATTTAATTTTAAAATTTTAATAGATGTACAGTAATTTCCTTTTTAATTCATAATTAATAATTAAATGAATAAATTGAAGTACTTCAATAAAAGTTTAAAAGAATGCCAATGGATTGTAATTCAAAAAGTTTGATAAAAGGTCAGGTTATTTAAATCGATTTTATTCTGATGAAGACTAGAAACTTGTGAAAAAGTAAATGATTTTGCCCTCCCTCACTAAAATCCTGATATTCTACCCTGGGTTAAAATGGACGAGTTTGTTCTTGCGATTTTGGGAAGGAATCGAATTTAGCGTTTTCAAAAGGAAAAGAATTCAACTGGTGCCATGAAAACATTGATCGTGTTGGATGAGAGGCGACTATAAAATCGAATAGCTAATGCTATTAGCATATTACGTGAGAGAATTGAGAATACTGCCCAATGAACTCGGCATAAAGAAGGTCTTTGTTAGGTGAGTGTCAGGTTTTCTGACACCTGATCAAAAGCGCAATATGCTGATGACATCACGTAGAAATCTGACATTGTTTGAAGCAAATCCAGCTGGTTTCCTTGAACGTTTCCTAACCCAGGATGAGTGTTGGGTTCATCCCTTTGAGCCACAGGCAAAAAGATAATCCATGCAGTGGAAACACCTCTCCCTACCTGCTCCAAACAAGGCCACGAGAACTAAGTCGATCAATATATATATATATATATATATATATATATATATATATATATATATATATATATATATATATACACATTATTTACATTATTCGGACTATTGTCCTCATCTTTGTCGCCACTTTTATTAAAACGTTTCGGCCGTTATAGACTCTGGCCTTCTTCAGGTGGTTGGAATGTCGAACTGAACGCTTTATTTCGATCACTGGGGTAGACTGTTCTAGTTCCACGTGCCATGTTTTGATGGATGTCTCCTGTTAATTTTCCCTCAGAAAGTTCTCCACTGCCTTAACCGGGTATTGAACTCACACTCTTTGGGTCCTCTCACTGGCCTTTATCCACTGTGCCATGTGTCCTTGGCACATTCCAACAACCTGAAGAAGGCCAGAGCGTACAACGGCCGAAACGTTGTGATAAATATGGCGACAAAGATGAGGACAATAGTCCGAATAATGTAAATAATGTACATAATACCTCATCTCAGAAATATAGACATATATATATATATATATATATATATATATATATATATATATATAATGTAGTGTAGTGTTACTGACTCACGGGAAGTAGTAGGCACTCAACAGCCTCATGGGTAATATCTGGAGCTACTTATAGTCATTGTGACTTCATATGTAAATGAGTCACCTCATCTCCCTGTTGCAAAGAGGTTTTATCCCCTTATTTACCTTGGACGTCCTGCAACTGCCACCACTGAGAACATTGATCTTGTTCAACACAATGTAATGGATGCCAGTTAATTGACTATAAATCAAATAGGAAATACTATTAGCATATCCCGTCAGAGTGTTGGGAATATACTGCACAATGAAGTTGGTATGACGAAGGTTTTTGCTCAGTCGGTGCTATGTCTTTTGACACCTAATCAAAAGCACGTCGGGCTGATTCCATCACGGGATAATCTGACATTGCTTGAGGCAAATCAAATTGGTTTCCTTGAACGTTTCATAACTCAGGATGAGTATTGGGTTCATCTCTTTGAGCCAGAAACAAAAGGACAATTCATGCAGGAGAAACCCCACTTTTTATCTGCTCCAAATCTGCAGGAAAGGCATTGTTTTTATTGACTATCTTCGAAAGGACATCATCAATAGTTATACTAATTTGCTATGAGTCTCTCTCTCTCTCTATATATATATTTATTAAAGACATTTTTATGTTTAACGTTCTTTTTATAGATACAAGTATTTAAGTAAATGCTCTGTTTATAATAAACAGTATTAAATAACATTTACCGAATGTCCGAGAAATTTTCATAGAAAATATTCGCCCTTTGACAGTATTCGAACCTGCATCCTACACGGAACCGTCATTTAGCTTGACGTACCTAACCGCTCGGCCACCAAGGTAGGCAAGGTCGAATTTACTGTTTATAAACTTCAATCTTCCATGAACCTCGTACATTCATAACTGCTCATGGAGTATAAATGTAAACAAATGCCGTCATACATTAGGAAATGGACAAAGTCCGACAATTTTTTTTATTAAAGACATTTTTATGTTTAACGTTCTTTTTATAGATACAAGTATTTAAGTAAATGCTCTGTTTATAATAAACAGTATTAAATAACATTTACTGGCCTGAATGTCCGAGAAATTTTCATAGAAAATATTCGTCCTTTGACAGGATTCGAACCTGCATCCTATACGGAAACGTCATTTATCCTGACGTGCCTAACCGCTCGGCCACAAAGGATCGTTCGGTTGGCAAGATCGAATTTACTGCTTATAAACTTCAATCTTCCATGAATCTCGTACATTCATAACTGCTCATGGCGTATCAAATGTAAACATACATTAAGAAATGGACAAAGTCCGACAATTTATTTATTAAAGACATTTTTTATGTTTAACTTTTTTTTTTTTTTTTTTACGTTGTCTTTAATCAATAAATTGTCGGACTTTGTCCATTTCTTAAGTCTTTCCCTATATAAAATAATACTAACTGCTTCTTCCCTTGATGCTTCTTTTATCTTCGAAAATCTTTTAAACAAATATTCTACTTTTGGATAGTGCACGGAAAGCTGTATTTTTAGAAGACTGTAATGGGTTCCAGTATTAGGAATATTAATGTTGGTGATGATGTTTAACTAAATATTTTTTATCATCATCATCATTATAATAATCACTGAGTAAGAGATCAGCAAACCCAAAAAGTGATCCTGAGGTAGAAATATACAAAGCCCAATGTACAAGACACACAGTCTGATAAAACTATACTCAATTTCTCTTGCACTGCTGCCTTAAACTTAATTGCCCTTTCAAAATAAGTTACAGTTTTCCGCAATCATTTTAACATTATAATTCATAGTAAAAATTTCATGAAAGTTTATTTTTTTGGGGGGAGGGGGAAGGCTGGGAATTAATCAACAAGTCTTTATTATATAAATTAACTAGCAGCATGGCCCGGCGTTGCCCGTGCTTGATTCAAAAATCGTACGACTCATACAGCAATTGCTATCAGTTGACTTAAAATATTTTTGCCCTTCCTTGCCTTTAAAGGAGTGCCCTTTGCCTTGCTGATGTTGCTACATGCCTTACTTCTTGCCTATCTCACACTGCGAATTTTTTCGAAGCTCTATACTAAACATTAAATCTGTTACGAAAAAAGAACTAAACAAAATGAACACAAAACGATCAGCTTTAAAAAAGGACTCGTAACTGGAAAAACCGAATGAAAAAAGAATGTTAACAACAAATACTTTTTCACACCCATCCCAGTTCTGCGGAATCAGAATCAATGTTGAGTTTAAGCAAGCGAATGAGCCAATAGGAGTAAAGTGCCATGCAGATTTAAATTTTTCCCACTTGTGACAAATGCAGCTATCGATATTTTTTTGCATACTAGTATGCTAGTTAACATTCGTGTCAGTCAGCTGTTGGCTCTCACGCTGGCCAGTAGAATCTTCCTGCCTATTCGTAGCAGCCAGCTATTGGCTCTCACTCTGGCCAGTAGAAAATGTCCGGAAACTACATGAAAACTGCCGTAGATGCATGAAAAAATCGATTATTTCCACTATCGATGGGAGTTTGGAAATGCAAAGTCAGTTTTGGCCTTCCCGCTAACTTGGAGCATGTGCATGTAAATTTTAGTGCAAATCCGTCGAAAATTGCGTTACATACACACACACACACATACACACGCGCGTGCGCACGCACGCACACACACACACGCACACACACACACACACACACACATATCCTGCCTTTTATAGATAGAGATGCTAACTGCTTCTTCATTTTATGCTTTTTCATCTTAGAAAATGTTTTCATTAAATATTCTACTTTTGGATAGTGTGGTGAAAACTGTATTTAAAACCGAAAAGCGCTCTAGTATTACTAATACATGTTGATAATCTAGATAATCTAGTATTACTAATACATATTGGTAATCTAGATAATCTATTAGGTTGGTGCAAAAATAATGCCGTAATAATGTCGTTTTTTGATGTATTTTTTAACGTCAAAAAACGACATTATTACGTCATTATTTTTGCACCAACCTAATAGTATTACTAATACATGTTGATAATCCCATATCCGAACATCTGAAAATCCAAAACCTCTGAAAACCGAATATTTTCAGCGTGGAATTTGGCGCGCAAAAAGCTTACCTACTTGACCCACGTCACTTAGGTATGACGTGGTAACAAGTGCCATGATCGGCCGGACACTGCTCGCCACTCAACCAGCCTGGCTGAGCAACTTGAACCTGACAAACGTCAGTGGTTGTCAAGCGCTCCTATTGGGTAGACGTCAGTCTGCTCTTCGTTGATTTCTTACCTTTTCGTAATATTTGTGACATTATACAGTGAAAATGTCAAAAAAGAACTGTAGATACCCTGCTGGGCAACAGTGAGAAAAAGGCAACCTCTCTCGTTATCAGTAATACAAAGAGTAGTGCTTTTGCAGAAGTTTGGAAGATGAATGGAGGCATAACGTCGCCATCACTTGTGATCACTCCAAACTCCTTCGTAATCACCACTAGACTCATCCAACTCGTTCCGAATTATCTACACTGTCCTCAGATTGACAGCCACTGTAAAATGTTTGTATTGGAGCTTCCGGCACGAATGCCAAGCAGTACCGTTTCCAAATTTCTGGCGGGGTGAATTGCGTCATGGTGCTCTTTTTCTCACAGACGATGCCTAACTGACCCTGCTATACTGTGCAGTTGGCAAAATAAAGAACAACGCGCATGCGCGAAATTCAAAATTATAAAATAGCGACAATTTGCCCAACGCACTCTGTATATACAATAATAATATATACAATACATATGTAACAAAGAGTGTATATTACAAGAAGACTCTTGAAGAAATGTGAAGAAATGTTCCATATTAATTAATGTGGAAAAAATATCCTCTGTCACAATTCTGTATAGAAGAATGGCCGAAAATAGCAATCAACAATCGGTTTTGAAATGATATCCTTGTCGGCTTTATTTGGTATCTTAGAATTTAATTTCTTCTTTGCTGATCGCTTCCTCTATGTTGATGGCGTTGATGACTAAATTCGCCGCCAACATTCAGGTTCAGGACTAAAAGCTTCCACTTTCACCAAAACCTGACCCCGTCATCCATTACTTATCGCCGTTTGCCTTCGCAAGATTTCGTTGGAGGTGAGACACAATCAGAGTAGAAGATTTTGCTGATGGTGTGAATTTTTTTCTTTTTTTTTTTTTTAAGCATTTTCTCCCAAGCATATCAGGAATGCCACTAGCACGCAAGGGGTTACAGAGAGTGGGAGCAAGAGTAAAGAGGCGGCGTGATAGAGGAAAGGATGAAGAAATTTTTTTATTTTATTTTTCCAGTTTTCGAATTTGTTGAGTACTGGGCTCGAATTTGTGAATAAACTGTCCAAAGTGCTTATTTTGTTATTGTTTTGTTCAAATACTTTCGACCATCACAGTCATTTTCAAGAACCAATATGGTGTCTGTGTGGTAGTTAGAATTCCTCTGGTAGTCTTTGAAAAGGTGGAAGTTTGAAATATTCTACTGTGACGTCATGGGTAGCGGATATTGAGAATAAGGTTGCACAAAAAGAATGCAATTCATTTATTATTTGTCGTCGATTTTATCTCGTATCTTAGAATTTAACTTCTTCTTTGCTGATCGCTTCCTCTATGTTGATGGCGTTGATGACTAAATTCGCCGCCAACGTTCAGGTTCAGGACTAAAAGCTTCCACTTTCACCAAAACCTGACCCCGTCATCCATTACTTATCGCCGTTTGCCTTCGCAAGATTTCGTTGAAGGTGAGACACAATCAGAGTAGAAGAAATTGCCAATATTGTTAAATTGTTTAATTTGGAATTCAACTTGCCAGGAAGTAACCCATAAAATGATTTCATGACCTTTGTCTACGCCATGCAGAATTCAGTTATGAAACTTCAACGGACTTTTGTTGACTCTGTTATAATTTCGAGTGGCGCCTTCTGTAGCATGTCTGTCAGGCGTAGCTCTCTTCATCCGCTGGTTCAATGATTGAGATCTCTTTTAATCATTATCTGTTAGGGATTTTAAGTTTGGTCGCGCTTAGTCTGGGTCCTCGTCTTCGACCGTGCCGACAAGGGCGGTCCTAACAGGGGTTTAGAACTCTCGACTGCATCGCTTTCAGAGTCATTGGACCATGAAGCATCGTCCACAACGACAAAGAGAGGCCGCCAGAGGTAAACATATAGAAATATATCCGCATAAACTTTATTGTCACTCAAAACAAACTGCAGGGTTTCCCTCAGTCGACTTGCCTTTTCAAAATTAAAAGTCATACATTTCTATAATCACTCAGTCATTGGGAAAATGTCATACAAGATTTCTTTTTACGGGATCTGGAATTCAGTTATTCGCTTTACAAAAGTTTTTTTTTTTTTTTTTTTTTTTTTTTTTTGAGAATGCACCACTTTCGCAAATCAGGAAAAACCCTATGCAGAAAAAAAATTATATCAGAATTCAGACAATATACCAGGATACGGGCTTATTGATCCACTTTTTTTTTGATACAAATGTCGAACACGATTACAAGTCCGACTATCTATAAATTTTGTATGGCTACCACATCTACTCCAGCTGTAACGACGGCGATAATTTATCCCTGGTACAGTTAAAGGCAAATGCATTCACGATTACGAGACCCGTAGCCTATTAAGAGACTACATGTAGCAGTGGGTTTAGCGGTGAGCAATAGAATCTGGCGTAAACCATCCCTCTTCAAGTTGGGTTTTACTTCAACTGAACTGGTTGTCCTATCAAGGCTAAAAAAGCCAGTTTGCTGTATTATTTATAGGGTTTGTATTCAGAGTTTTCCTTTTCCTAGACAGTTTACCCTAATGAATTTGAGTCAAAAGTCGTTCGTGATTACGACCCCCGTAGCGCATAAAGGGAATACATGCAGGAGTGGGTGTGTCTAGAGCAATAGAACCTGGCGTAGCCCATCCCTCTTCACGTTGATTTTTAGTTCAGACTTTTATTTCTCCTAGACTGGATGGAGTACCAAGGCTAAAACATCCAGTTTACCCTATTATTTGCGAGGTTTGAATTCAGAGTTTTATTTCTCGTGAACCGGTTGCCCTATGAAGGCTAAATGATCCAGTCTGTCGTATTATTTACGGGTCTGAATTCAAAGTTTTGCTTTTCCTACAATGTTAGCTCTAACTAGGCTAAAGAATCCATTCTGCCCAATTATTTACAGGGTTAGAATTCGGGGTTTTACTTCTCGTGAACCGGTTGCCCTATCAAGGCTAAAAAATCCATTCCGCCCAATTATTTACAGGGTTAAAATTCGGAGTTTTACTTCTCGTGAACCGGTTGCCCTATCAAGGCTAAAGAATCCATTCTGCCCAATTATTTACAGGGTTAGAATTCGGAGTTTTACTTCTCGTGAACCGGTTGCCCTATCAAGGCTAAAGAATACTTTCTGCCCAATTATTTACAGGGTTAGAATTCGGAGTTTTACTTCTCGTGAACCGGTTGCCCTATCAAGGCTAAAGAATCCATTCTGCCCAATTATTTACAGGGTTAGAATTCGGAGTTTTACTTCTCGTGAACCGGTTGCCCTATCAAGGCTAAAGAATCCATTCTGCCCAATTATTTACAGGGTTAGAATTCGGAGTTTTACTTCTCGTGAACCGGTTGCCCTATCAAGGCTAAAGAATCCATTCTACCCAATTATTTACAGGGTTAGAATTCGGAGTTTTACTTCTCGTGAACCGGTTGCCCTATCAAGGCTAAAGAATACTTTCTGCCCAATTATTTACAGGGTTAGAATTCGGAGTTTTACTTCTCGTGAACCGGTTGCCTTATCAAGGCTAAAGAATCCATTCTACCCAATTATTTACAGGGTTAGAATTCGGAGTTTTACTTCTCGTGAACCGGTTGCCCTATCAAGGCTAAAGAATCCATTCTGCCCAATTATTTACAGGGTTAGAATTCGGAGTTTTACTTCTCGTGAACCGGTTGCCCTATCAAGACTAAAGAATCCATTCTGCCCAATTATTTACAGGGTTAGAATTTGGAGTTTTACTTCTCGTGAACCGGTTGCCCTATCAAGGCTAAAGAATACATTCTGCCCAATTATTTACAGGGTTAGAATTCGGAGTTTTACTTCTCGTGAACCGGTTGCCCT
The DNA here is from genome assembly GCA_963932145.1 of Acanthosepion lycidas. Classification (NCBI taxonomy): domain Eukaryota; kingdom Metazoa; phylum Mollusca; class Cephalopoda; order Sepiida; family Sepiidae; genus Acanthosepion; species Acanthosepion lycidas. The sequence continues at coordinate 58,240,364 of OZ010601.1, read as the reverse complement.
ATCAAGGCTAAAGAATCCATTCTGCCCAATTATTTACAGGGTTAGAATTCGGAGTTTTACTTCTCGTGAACAGGTTGCCCTATCAAGGCTAAAGAATCCATTCTGCCCAATTATTTACAGGGTTAGAATTCGGAGTTTTACTTCTCGTGAACCGGTTGCCCTATCAAGGCTAAAGAATCCATTCTGCCCAATTATTTACAGGGTTAGAATTCGGAGTTTTACTTCTCGTGAACCGGTTGCCCTATCAAGGCTAAAGAATCCATTCTGCCCAATTATTTACACGGCTAGAATTCGGAGTTTTACTTCTCGTGAACCGGTTGCCCTATCAAGGCTAAAGAATCAATTCTGCCCAATTATTTACAGGGTTAGAATTCGGAGTTTTACTTCTCGTGAACCGGTTGCCCTATCAAGGCTAAAGAATCCATTCTGCCCAATTATTTACAGGGTTAGAATTCGGAGTTTTACTTCTCGTGAACCGGTTGCCCTATCAAGACTAAAGAATCCATTCTGCCCAATTATTTACAGGGTTAGAATTCGGAGTTTTACTTCTCGTGAACCGGTTGCCCTATCAAGACTAAAGAATCCATTCTGCCCAATTATTTACAGGGTTAGAATTCGGAGTTTTACTTCTCGTGAACCGGTTGCCCTATCAAGACTAAAGAATCCATTCTGCCCAATTATTTACAGGGTTAGAATTCGGAGTTTTACTTCTCGTGAACCGGTTGCCCTATCAAGACTAAAGAATCCATTCTGCCCAATTATTTACAGGGTTAGAATTCGGAGTTTTACTTCTCGTGAACCGGTTGCCCTATCAAGGCTAAAGAATCCATTCTACCCAATTATTTACAGGGTTAGAATTCGGAGTTTTACTTCTCGTGAACCGGTTGCCCTATCAAGACTAAAGAATCCATTCTGCCCAATTATTTACAGGGTTAGAATTCGGAGTTTTACTTCTCGTGAACCGGTTGCCCTATCAAGACTAAAGAATCCATTCTGCCCAATTATTTACAGGGTTAGAATTCGGAGTTTTACTTCTCGTGAACCGGTTGCCCTATCAAGACTAAAGAATCCATTATGCCCAATTATTTACAGGGTTAGAATTCGGAGTTTTACTTCTCGTGAACCGGTTGCCCTATCAAGGCTAAAGAATCCATTCTGCCCAATTATTTACAGGGTTAGAATTCGGAGTTTTACTTCTCGTGAACCGGTTGCCCTATCAAGACTAAAGAATCCATTCTGCCCAATTATTTACAGGGTTAGAATTCGGAGTTTTACTTCTCGTGAACCGGTTGCCCTATCAAGACTAAAGAATCCATTCTGCCCAATTATTTACAGGGTTAGAATTCGGAGTTTTACTTCTCGTGAACCGGTTGCCCTATCAAGACTAAAGAATCCATTCTGCCCAATTATTTACAGGGTTAGAATTCGGAGTTTTACTTCTCGTGAACCGGTTGCCCTATCAAGACTAAAGAATCCATTCTGCCCAATTATTTACAGGGTTAGAATTCGGAGTTTTACTTCTCGTGAACCGGTTGCCCTATCAAGACTAAAGAATCCATTCTGCCCAATTATTTACAGGGTTAGAATTCGGAGTTTTACTTCTCGTGAACCGGTTGCCCTATCAAGACTAAAGAATCCATTCTGCCCAATTATTTACAGGGTTAGAATTCGGAGTTTTACTTCTCGTGAACCGGTTGCCCTATCAAGGCTAAAGAATCCATTCTGCCCAATTATTTACAGGGTTAGAATTCGGAGTTTTACTTCTCGTGAACCGGTTGCCCTATCAAGACTAAAGAATCCATTCTGCCCAATTATTTACAGGGTTAGAATTCGGAGTTTTACTTCTCGTGAACCGGTTGCCCTATCAAGACTAAAGAATCCATTCTGCCCAATTATTTACAGGGTTAGAATTCGGAGTTTTACTTCTCGTGAACCGGTTGCCCTATCAAGACTAAAGAATCCATTCTGCCCAATTATTTACAGGGTTAGAATTCGGAGTTTTACTTCTCGTGAACCGGTTGCCCTATCAAGGATAAAGAATCAATTCTGCCCAATTATTTACAGGGTTAGAATTCGGAGTTTTACTTCTCGTGAACCGGTTGCCCTATCAAGGCTAAAGAATCCATTCTGCCCAATTATTTACAGGGTTAGAATTCGGAGTTTTACTTCTCGTGAACCGGTTGCCCTATCAAGGCTAAAGAATCCATTCTGCCCAATTATTTACACGGCTAGAATTCGGAGTTTTACTTCTCGTGAACCGGTACCACTATCAAGGCTAAAGAATCAATTCTGCCCAATTATTTACAGGGTTAGAATTCGGAGTTTTACTTCTCGTGAACCGGTTGCCCTATCAAGACTAAAGAATCCATTCTGCCCAATTATTTACAGGGTTAGAATTCGGAGTTTTACTTCTCGTGAACCGGTTGCCCTATCAAGACTAAAGAATCCATTCTGCCCAATTATTTACAGGGTTAGAATTCGGAGTTTTACTTCTCGTGAACCGGTTGCCCTATCAAGGCTAAAGAATCCATTCTGCCCAATTATTTACAGGGTTAGAATTCGGAGTTTTACTTCTCGTGAACCGGTAGCACTATCAAGGCTAAAGAATCAATTCTGCCCAATTATTTACAGGGTTAGAATTCGGAGTTTTACTTCTCGTGAACCGGTTGCCCTATCAAGACTAAAGAATCCATTATGCCCAATTATTTACAGGGTTAGAATTCGGAGTTTTACTTCTCGTGAACCGGTTGCCCTATCAAGGATAAAGAATCAATTCTGCCCAATTATTTACAGGGTTAGAATTCGGAGTTTTACTTCTCGTGAACCGGTTGCCCTATCAAGACTAAAGAATCCATTCTGCCCAATTATTTACAGGGTTAGAATTCGGAGTTTTACTTCTCGTGAACCGGTTGCCCTATCAAGGCTAAAGAATCCATTCTGCCCAATTATTTACAGGGTTAGAATTCGGAGTTTTACTTCTCGTGAACCGGTTGCCCTATCAAGGCTAAAGAATCCATTCTGCCCAATTATTTACACGGCTAGAATTCGGAGTTTTACTTCTCGTGAACCGGTAGCCCTATCAAGGCTAAAGAATCAATTCTGCCCAATTATTTACAGGGTTAGAATTCGGAGTTTTACTTCTCGTGAACCGGTTGCCCTATCAAGACTAAAGAATCCATTCTGCCCAATTATTTACAGGGTTAGAATTCGGAGTTTTACTTCTCGTGAACCGGTTGCCCTATCAAGACTAAAGAATCCATTCTGCCCAATTATTTACAGGGTTAGAATTCGGAGTTTTACTTCTCGTGAACCGGTTGCCCTATCAAGGCTAAAGAATCCATTCTGCCCAATTATTTACACGGCTAGAATTCGGAATTTTACTTCTCGTGAACCGGTAGCCCTATCAAGGCTAAAGAATCAATTCTGCCCAATTATTTACAGGGTTAGAATTCGGAGTTTTACTTCTCGTGAACCGGTTGCCCTATCAAGACTAAAGAATCCATTCTGCCCAATTATTTACAGGGTTAGAATTCGGAGTTTTACTTCTCGTGAACCGGTTGCCCTATCAAGACTAAAGAATCCATTCTGCCCAATTATTTACAGGGTTAGAATTCGGAGTTTTACTTCTCGTGAACCGGTTGCCCTATCAAGGCTAAAGAATCCATTCTGCCCAATTATTTACACGGCTAGAATTCGGAGTTTTACTTCTCGTGAACCGGTAGCCCTATCAAGGCTAAAGAATCAATTCTGCCCAATTATTTACAGGGTTAGAATTCGGAGTTTTACTTCTCGTGAACCGGTTGCCCTATCAAGACTAAAGAATCCATTCTGCCCAATTATTTACAGGGTTAGAATTCGGAGTTTTACTTCTCGTGAACCGGTTGCCCTATCAAGACTAAAGAATCCATTCTGCCCAATTATTTACAGGGTTAGAATTCGGAGTTTTACTTCTCGTGAACCGGTTGCCCTATCAAGACTAAAGAATCCATTCTGCCCAATTATTTACAGGGTTAGAATTCGGAGTTTTACTTCTCGTGAACCGGTTGCCCTATCAAGACTAAAGAATCCATTCTGCCCAATTATTTACAGGGTTAGAATTCGGAGTTTTACTTCTCGTGAACCGGTTGCCCTATCAAGACTAAAGAATCCATTCTGCCCAATTATTTACAGGGTTAGAATTCGGAGTTTTACTTCTCGTGAACCGGTTGCCCTATCAAGGCTAAAGAATCCATTCTGCCCAATTATTTACACGGCTAGAATTCGGAGTTTTACTTCTCGTGAACCGGTTGCCCTATCAAGACTAAAGAATCCATTCTGCCCAATTATTTACAGGGTTAGAATTCGGAGTTTTACTTCTCGTGAACCGGTTGCCCTATCAAGGCTAAAGAATCCATTCTGCCCAATTATTTACACGGCTAGAATTCGGAGTTTTACTTCTCGTGAACCGGTAGCCCTATCAAGGCTAAAGAATCAATTCTGCCCAATTATTTACAGGGTTAGAATTCGGAGTTTTACTTCTCGTGAACCGGTTGCCCTATCAAGACTAAAGAATCCATTCTGCCCAATTATTTACAGGGTTAGAATTCGGAGTTTTACTTCTCGTGAACCGGTTGCCCTATCAAGACTAAAGAATCCATTCTGCCCAATTATTTACAGGGTTAGAATTCGGAGTTTTACTTCTCGTGAACCGGTTGCCCTATCAAGGCTAAAGAATCCATTCTGCCCAATTATTTACACGGCTAGAATTCGGAGTTTTACTTCTCGTGAACCGGTAGCCCTATCAAGGCTAAAGAATCAATTCTGCCCAATTATTTACAGGGTTAGAATTCGGAGTTTTACTTCTCGTGAACCGGTTGCCCTATCAAGACTAAAGAATCAATTCTGCCCAATTATTTACAGGGTTAGAATTCGGAGTTTTACTTCTCGTGAACCGGTTCCCCTATCAAGACTAAAGAATCCATTCTGCCCAATTATTTACAGGGTTAGAATTCGGAGTTTTACTTCTCGTGAACCGGTTGCCCTATCAAGACTAAAGAATCCATTATGCCCAATTATTTACAGGGTTAGAATTCGGAGTTTTACTTCTCGTGAACCGGTTGCCCTATCAAGGCTAAAGAATCCATTCTGCCCAATTATTTACACGGCTAGAATTCGGAGTTTTACTTCTCGTGAACCGGTAGCCCTATCAAGGCTAAAGAATCAATTCTGCCCAATTATTTACAGGGTTAGAATTCGGAGTTTTACTTCTCGTGAACCGGTTGCCCTATCAAGACTAAAGAATCCATTCTGCCCAATTATTTACAGGGTTAGAATTCGGAGTTTTACTTCTCGTGAATCGGTTGCCCTATCAAGACTAAAGAATCAATTCTGCCCAATTATTTACAGGGTTAGAATTCGGAGTTTTACTTCTCGTGAACCGGTTGCCCTATCAAGGCTAAAGAATCAATTCTGCACAATTATTTACAGGGTTAGAATTCGGAGTTTTACTTCTCATGAACCGGTTGCCCTATCAAGGCTAAAGAATCAATTCTGCCCAATTATTTACAGGGTTAGAATTCGGAGTTTTACTTCTCGTGAACCGGTTGCCCTATCAAGGCTAAAGAATCAATTCTGCCCAATTATTTACAGGGTTAGAATTCGGAGTTTTACTTCTCGTGAACCGGTTGCCCTATCAAGACTAAAGAATCAATTCTGCCCAATTATTTACAGGGTTAGAATTCGGAGTTTTACTTCTCGTGAACCGGTAGCCCTATCAAGACTAAAGAATCAATTCTGCCCAATTATTTACAGGGTTAGAATTCGGAGTTTTACTTCTCGTGAACCGGTTGCCCTATCAAGGCTAAAGAATCAATTCTGCCCAATTATTTACAGGGTTAGAATTCGGAGTTTTACTTCTCGTGAACCGGTTGCCCTATCAAGGCTAAAGAATCAATTCTGCCCAATTATTTACAGGGTTAGAATTCGGAGTTTTACTTCTCGTGAACCGGTTGCCCTATCAAGACTAAAGAATCAATTCTGCCCAATTATTTACAGGGTTAGAATTCGGAGTTTTACTTCTCGTGAACCGGTTGCCCTATCAAGACTAAAGAATCAATTCTGCCCAATTATTTACAGGGTTAGAATTCGGAGTTTTACTTCTCGTGAATCGGTTGCCCTATCAAGGCTAAAGAATCAATTCTGCCCAATTATTTACAGGGTTAGAATTAGGAGTTTTACTTCTCGTGAACCGGTTGCCCTATCAAGACTAAAGAATCCATTATGCCCAATTATTTACAGGGTTAGAATTTGGAGTTTTACTTCTCGTGAACCGGTTGCCTTATCAAGGCTAAAGAATACTTTCTGCCCAATTATTTACAGGGTTAGAATTCGGAGTTTTACTTCTCGTGAACCGGTTGCCTTATCAAGGCTAAAGAATCCATTCTACCCATTTATTTACAGGGTTAGAATTCGGAGTTTTACTTCTCGTGAACCGGTTGCCCTATCAAGGCTAAAGAATCCATTCTACCCAATTATTTACAGGGTTAGAATTCGGAGTTTTACTTCTCGTGAACCGGTTGCCCTATCAAGGCTAAAGAATACATTCTGCCCAATTATTTACAGGGTTAGAATTCGGAGTTTTACTTCTCGTGAACCGGTTGCCCTATCAAGGCTAAAGAATCCATTCTGCCCAATTATTTACAGGGTTAGAATTCGGAGTTTTACTTCTCGTGAACAGGTTGCCCTATCAAGGCTAAAGAATCAATTCTGCCCAATTATTTACAGGGTTAGAATTCGGAGTTTTACTTCTCGTGAACCGGTTGCCTTATCAAGGCTAAAAAATCCATTCTACCCATTTATTTACAGGGTTAGAATTCGGAGTTTTACTTCTCGTGAACCGGTTGCCCTATCAAGGCTAAAGAATCCATTCTGCCCAATTATTTACAGAGTTAGAATTCGGAGTTTTACTTCTCGTGAACCGGTTGCCCTATCAAGGCTAAAGAATCCATTCTGCCCAATTATTTACAGGGTTAGAATTCGGAGTTTTACTTCTCGTGAACAGGTTGCCCTATCAAGGCTAAATAATCCATTCTGCCCAATTATTTACAGGGTTGAAATTCGGAGTTTTACTTCTCGTGAACCAGTTGCCCTATCAAGGCTAAATAATCCATTCTGCCCAATTATTTACAGGGTTAGAATTCGGAGTTTTACTTCTATTTCTGAACCCAGTCTGTCCTGTTATTTGACACATTACTCGAGGAGGATGCCTTAAACAAGTACATTAGCGCTAACTGAACAACTTAGACAGTATGGCACTCAGAGTTTGAACTCGGCACACCGATTCCTCTATCTACGCCGAGAACTTTTACTCTATAGGTCCATTTCCAGATACAACACTACCAGTATTTAATAACAATAAATTCTGACCAAATTTTTCCGCCAATCCCACCAACAGCCATCGTCCCTACAAATTCAGTTTTTTGCTTTAACTAAAAAAAAAAATCCTCACCTTTTTTTTTTTTTTTTTTTTTTTTTCACTTCCCGCAATTTCCTGTTTATTTCAACAGTATTTTCGTCCGGTCGACGAATAAATAAATAAACCATTAATGGGCGATGATGGGCCATAGGCAGCCGAGCGACTCGTCTTCCCGCTGATTTCCAACCAATTCCCTTCACTCCTCGTTCCCGCTTACCCTACACCGTTCACACGTTAACACTCCTCAGCCCTAACACCTAACAGATGATTGCAAGTTTATTTCGTTCGATCACAGACCTACAAGTCTCCTCGCCCTAGTTCTTTTCGCCTTCTAATTCTTTTCTACCTCCCCTAAACTCTCTTCTACCTTATTATTATTATTATTAGTAGTAGTAGTAGTAGTAGTAATAGTAGTAGTAGTCGTCTGTCTGTCAGAATAGTGACTTCATGGCTTTCTATGATGATTTTCTAAGCGTAGCTGAGATATGGCACAAGGCCGAAAGTATGGGGTACCCAGTGAGGATCGAACTCACTATTCGGTCATAAATTGATTTTCTAATCGTAGTTTAGACGTGGCACACGTCTTAAAGTGTGGAGCACCCAGTGAGGATCGAACTCGCTATTCAGTCGTAATTGATCTCGCTAGACATGTTTGCTAGCCATTACATCACGTCGACGTGCCCAAAACATTTATCTAAGCGTTTTTTAGATGTGACACAAGGCCGAAAGTGTGGAGCACCAAAAATTCACTACTCAGACGTAATTGATCTCGCTAGGCATGTTTGCTAACCATTACACGACGTCAACGTGCCCAAAATGATTATCTAAACGTTTCTTAGATGTAGCACAAGGCCGAAAGTGTGGAGCACCCAGTGAGGATCTAACTCCTTCCTCAGTCGCAATAGATCTAGCGAAGCAAGCTTGCAAACTATTACACCACGTCGACTTGCCCAAAAATGATTATCTAAGCGTTTCTTAGATGTGGCACAAGGCCGAAATGTGGAGCACCCAGTGAGGATCTAACTCCTTACTCAGTCGTAATTGATCTAGCGAGGCAAGTTTGCTAACGATTAGGCCAAATTCACTCTCACGGTCTTTATGACTGGTTCAATGTGATTTTCACCGCATTTTTCAACATATCGCTGCCTGCTACACTGACTTGTATTCCAAGGAATGTACTACCCATAATTATCATTTCAATCTTTTTATTCCTTTGGTTTAGATCAATTAAACCGGAATAGTGAGTTCAATCCTCACTGGGTGTCTTATACTTTCAGCCTTGTGCCACATCTAAGCTATGCTTAGAAAGTCACCATATAAGGTGTTGAGTATTCCGCTGGAAATTGTGAAGAAACTGTCTGGCGTATTGTTTTATTGTTTTGTTCAATTATTCTCCTATTTCAGTAATTTTCTAAAACTAGTGTGTTATCTGTGTGGTGGGGAAAATTCCTTTGTTTACATCCTGGCATTATTTGGAAAGTAAGAAATTTTAAAAAGGAATTCTATCACACGGATACCATTTTTCAGAATATGGCGCTTTGTAACACTGCCATATCTTCCAACGATTAGATTGTCCATTCTTATCCGGCGGATCATTTGTATTCATTCGTTGTCATCATTGGACAACAAGACACCAATTGGTCAATAGTCTCAACATCTTTACGTAATGTATATCTTCGGTAGGTACCATTTTTATGATGCATACCCCTAAGTCACAAACGCACACACACACATGCACACACACACTCAGACACACACACAAATACACATACATATATATATATATATATATATATATATATATATATATAT
>OZ010601.1:58201099-58223599 GCA_963932145.1 Acanthosepion lycidas | reverse complement strand
TATATATATATATATATATATATATATATATATATAAGCAACGTCGAACCTGGTCAGTGCCTAGACGGGTGACCAGTTGGGAATACCAGATTCTATAAGCTTGGATCTGCAATAGCTGTAATAGGTAACGGCTTGAAATTGTTAATCGTAGGGCTGAATTCCAATTCCAGTTGGTTTTGTTATATTCAACTTAAGTGCAAATACCTTCTCCCCATGCTATGGATTAATTAGTAAGACTTGTATCACTAAAACTATTATTATCTAAAAAAAATGAAAAATAAAATAAAATTGCATACATTGCTAAAACAATTACGACTGAGTAGTGAGTTCGATCCTCACTGGGTGCCCCATACTTTCGGCTTTGTGCCACATCTAAGCTACGTTTGGAAAATCAATATAAATCATGAAAACTTACATTCGTTGTTCATTGGGGTTGACAGGACCCCCTAAAGAAGTCACAGCGGCCCCTAGTTATCAACGCCATCATCATTAAGGTAGCGACCAGCAAAGACGAAATTAAATTCTTGTATACGAGACGAAGCCGTCGAATCACCTGGAATTTCCGAAAACCGTTATTATCTAAAAAAAAAAAAAAAAAAAAATGGATAAATAAAATTGCGTACATTTTGTACTGAAGTGGGGACCCAAGATGAAACCTCCCTGGGCATCCATATCGAGAATTTGTCCAATCAAAGAGTGAAATAAAAAATGTAATTTTTGAAATTTGAAATAAACTTTTTATTTCATGTTAAATCTGTTTTAACATATTTAAAATGTCTACCATTTCTACGTACTAGGCCCTATAGGCTCTCCTATTTGAATCTTGGGGACGTACAATCAGGCATGCCTCTGCTCGTCACTACATATAGGTTGATATACCGCTAAACGAAACCAGCTAAACCAATCCGATCATTGAGATATAGAACTGTTATTGGTTTGTTCTTCCGGATTTATTTAGAGGCAATGAATGAATCATAGTAAATAGTTGCTCGTTAGACTTGCCATGAATGAAAAATGCCCATTTCATTGGGAAATGTTTAAAACAGTCACGGAAAAACAGCGGCCCACGGGCCACCTGCGGACCGATTGGCTTTCTGATTGGCCCGCCTAATTTCATAACGAATCTAAAGTTTATTAAAATCTTTGATTTCTTTTTTTCGTTCTCACTTGTTCACTCACATACTCTCTCATGTGTCACCGCTTTCATAAACAGTGTTTAAGTACAATGTTTCTTGAATTTTGTATCATTTCGTTGAAGATAACTTTGTCGGCATTTTAAACCATTGTCATTTTTCACTAAGGAAGATCATAGGTGTAAATATCTTTTGCTTCAGAAACAGGAAATGTCAGTGATAATTCTTCATTTGCATATATTTTTCTCTACTCAAATGAATAAATTACAAACACAAATCACACGCAGCAATGTGCGTTACCAGTGAAAATATTTATACCGCAATTTCAATTTCTTATACCGTGACTTTCAATTTCTTATACCGTGACTTTCAATTTCTTATACCGTAACTTTAATTTCCTTTTGAATTATTCAAAGAAACTTCAAAAATCAGCTTTTTCCCCGTTTCTCAGGCAGACATTAAAAGTTTGTTAAATGGCCGCGTTATCTTTAATAAAAAATCATCTTGATTTCTTTTTAGTAGTGCAACCTGCCTTTTGATGCACTCTACAGCATACAGCCCACTATCTATCTGTATTTCTGAGATGAGGTATTGTAATTATTTACATTGTTCGGACTGTTTCCCTCATCTTTATTGCCCTATTCACGACGTTTCGGCCTTTGTACACTCTATCCTTCTTCAGGTGAGTGGAATTTCGAACTGAACCCTTTATTTTGTCCACTGGAGTAAATTGGATGCATGAGCAAGTGGATAAAAGCGTTGGTTGAATCCAGTGACTTGACCCAAAGGCTACAGCAGATATGAACAAAAAAATGGGAGAGTGTGTTCAAAGGGGGATAACTGATAGTGAGACATCTGGAAGAGGCATGGCACGTGGAACTAGAACAATCTAAATGGGGATGAAATAAAAGTTTCTGTTCGGAATTCCAATCAACTGAAGTAAGTCGGAGTGTACAATGGACAAAATGTTTATGGAAGAACTGAGCCGGCGAACTAAATTTCTATATTACATTGTTCGGACTGTTGTCTTCATTTTTGCTGCCATATTCACGACGTTTCGGCCGTTGTACGCGCCGGCCTTCTTCAGGTGATTAGAATTTTGAATTGAATCCTTTTATTTCATCCACCAAGGTAGATTGAAAATGACTGAAATTAATACACTATAGGAACCAGCAATACGAATTTCTCGTTGCTCCACTGTCTGTCTATATTCTGTGATGAGGTATTGTAATTATTTGCATTATTCGGACTGTTGTCTATATATTTATTTTCGTGTTCACGACGTTTCGGCTGTTGTACGCTCCGACCTTCTTCAGGATCGTCTAGATTTCTGAGATGAGGTATTGTAATTATTTGCATTATTTACATTGTTCGGTCTGTTGTCCTCATCTTTATTCTCATGTTCACAACGTTTCGGCCTTTGTACGCTCCGACCTTCTTCATCATCGTCTATATTTCTGAGATGAGGTATTATAATTATTTACATTGTTCGGACTGTTGTCCTCATCTTTATTATCATATATCCACGACGTTTCGGACCATTCAGGTAATTGAAATTTCGAACTGAACCCTTTATTTCATACGCCTGGGTAGATTGTTCTAGCTCCACGTGCCATGCCTCTCCTGGATTTCACAGTTATCTCCCTTTAACTTAACTCTCCAACTTTTTGTTCACTGCAGTAACCAGGTATTGAACTCACAACTCTTTGGGTCATGTCACTGGATCCAACCAATGAGGACATGAGTGTTTGAATTTTTCGGACTTCTAAACCTAATGTCTCATAACTTTTTTTACCAGAGCTCATATTGCAATTTTGTTGTTATTATCGTTTTTCACTAGCACTTTGTATTACTGGTTTCCATATTGTATTCATTTCTACGCTTGGTCGGTTTAGGAGATTTTCGTGGCCCAACATATGTGCTGATTCCTTAAGTTTTCGTATTTCCCAGTGATGTTCTTTACGTAAATAATGTTCGAAAAAGGTTGCCCATGCCTGGTTTAAATCATCAATTGGTCATATCCGCTGATCTCCTATGAAAAATTAATTGATGATGCCAACCGTATAACGGCTAACAAGAAAGATTGGCAGTAAGGTATTCAGTTATGGGTAATTGGTTTCAGGTGTGTGGGTTGGACGTAGGCGTTGATGGTTTATATATATTATTTAAAATTACTCACTCTCGAGAACAGAGAGGGTGGAGTAATAAGCAGTATGGACACAGAAAACAACACTGCAGTGTGACTGACAGTTTCACGCTTTTAGCGGCCATTATACAGTCTGATGATCACTTTAGGAGTGGAACTGCCACTGTCGATTTTTATTCTTAAAGTTTTCACGCATATACGCACATACACATAGGAACAACCAACCAATTACTAAATAAGAAAAACTGAATAATTGGTAAATATAGATATATAAACAAATTTTTACTTTGACATTTAATCAGTATTATATATATATATATATATATATATATATATATATATATATATATATAAAAGTGAACATAGAAGTCAACACTTAGAGGCGACAGTCTGTTTCATGCTATATGCAATCGTCAGGACACATGTGGTGTTATTTTTCTCAGCTATTTATATATATTTACTACGCTAAAAAAAAACACCGATAAAAACAAATAAATAAATATATATATAAGATAAAAAAACAAAAATAAAAATAAATAAAAACAAGCAAAATAATTTAACCTAAATAAATAAATAAACAAATAAACGACTTCCGGTAAAATAACCGCCATAATAGAATACCCACAATGCACCACTTACCCGTATATATATAAATAGCCGAGAAAAATAACAGCACACATAGCCTGACGATTGCATCTAGCATGAAACAGCCTGTCGCCTCTAAGTGTTGACTTTTATGTTCACTTTTATATTTACAGACGCTCTATCTGTGATATTGAGCACTTTATCCCATAAATATAGCACACCTTAAGACTAAATTTCTTCATATATATATATATATATATATATATATATATATATATATATATATATATATATATGCATATATATGCATGTATGTATGTATTAAGACATTTTTTTTATGTTTATACGTTCTTTTTATATTAGGTTGGTGCAAAAATAATATCGTTTTTTGACGTTAAAAAACGATATTATTTTTGCACCAACCTAATAGATACAAATATTTAAGTAAATGCTCTTTTTATAATAAACAGTATTAACAACAATTACCGGCCTGAATGTCCGAGAAATTTTCATAGAAAATATGCGCCCTCCGACAGAAATCGAACCTGCATCCTATACGCAACCGTGCTTTTACCGATTGTGCTACAGAGGAGCGTTTCGGTTAGCAAGGTCGATTTTAATGTTTTTAAACTACAGTTCTCCATGATTGTCTCTCATACATTCATATCTGCTCGATGCGTATCCAAATTTTTTTTGTTTTTTTGCTCTTGGTGTTGTTCATTTTTTTATAATGTTTTTAAGTCTAGTTTCATCATTTTGATAATTACAAATGGAATAGTCAAAAACGTTCAGATAAACAAAACATTTCATGACCAGAAAAGAAAACTCTTCTACAAATCCAAGAAAAATTTTAAAAAAAAACTTAATCGCAGTATTTCTTTAGTCGTTTTTAACGTAATTTGTATAAAAGATGCATTGCAGAAAAAATACACAATTATATATATATATATATGTATATATATATATATATAGAGAGAGAGAGAGAGAGAGAGAGAAAGAACAGACAGATATATATAAAGACATTATATATATATATATATATATATTAGGTTGGTGCAAAAATAATGACGTAATAATGTCGTTTTTTGACGTTAAAAATACGTCAAAAAACGACATTATTACGTCATTATATTTGCACCAACCTAATATATATATATATATATATATATATATATATATATATATATATATATATATATTTGTATATACCTATATAAATACATTCAAATACCTGGTGTAAATATGTACAAGTATATATAGGGACCATATATTAACAAATAGATAGATAGATAGATAGATAGATAGATAGATAGATAGATAGATAGATAGATAGATAGATAGATTTGTATATACCTAAATAGAAATACATTCAAATTGCTTGTGTAAATTTCTATATATCGGTACCTTATATTAATGCACACACACACACACATACATACACGCACACACACACACACACACATATATACATATACATATATATATATATATAAACATGCCAGGTTGCCAACTCTGGGAAACCCGAGTCTGTAATCGCGCATTGCACTTGAGAGGGCTATCGGTTCTCACAACCAAGGCCTGTGCAACTGACTGTGGTTGGGGTTTTGGGATTCTTTTTCCTTCGCTTTGGTGTATGCGCTCGGGTTCCCCACAGTAAATCCGCCCTTGCGTCACATCACGTCTCAGTCGGGAGACGTGCTATATATATATATATATATATATATATATATATATATATATATATATATATATATATATATTGCATACGGACATTTTGTAGTGAGTAAGTTGTTTTTTACCGTATGTAAAAATTATAATAAATACTTATTACTCTACTCTTGGTATTGAGCCCTCATTTTAAATAATGCTGTGAGCGTTAGAATATATATATATATAAAAACATAAGAAAAGAATTAAGAAATCAGTGTTCTAATATGTTTTCTTAATTTATCATTATATATTGCTTCGTAACTTAATTTAAGTTATTTGAACAATCCCTACCAATTACAATAATCATATCATATCATATATATATATATATATATATATATATATATATATATATATATATATATATACTTTAAAATCGTATTTCTATCAATTATCACCTTTTAGTCTAATGCAGCTTTAGGCACTTATTTCGCACTGTTTTCTTTTCCCTATATCCCCCCTTGTACATAAACGTAATGTTTCCATATATATTTAACTACATTACAGAGTTCAGAGAATATATATATATATATGCGTGTGTGTGTGTGTGCGTGCGAGTTTGTATATATATATATATATATATATATATATATATATTAGAATAGTTTGTTGATTAATTTGACAGATTTTATCACTTTAAACGTTTTTTTAGTGCCCACTCATATTCTAGTCGAGAAATGTTGAGAAGGATAATTTTTGTTTGATTTCTCGAACATTTGGGTCAGTATACTAAAATAAATAAATACTAGTTTATAAACAAACGGGGCTTCTACTCAAATACGAGTATCCACAAAAAATTAACGTTTAAAGAAAATAAACATATATATATATATATATATATATATATATATATATATATATATATATATATAAAGAAATATAGTTTTAAGGTGTGCTATATTTATGGGATAAAGTGCTCAATATCAGAGATAGTGCGTATGTATATATAACTACAAAAGTGAAAATTGAAGTCAACACTCAGAGACGACAGGCTGTTTCATGCTAGTCGCAATATATATATATATATATATATATATATATATATATATATATATATATGTATATATCATTGGTTGGTGCAAAAATAATGTCGTTTTTATGTGAGAAAACGACATTATTTTTGCACCAACCTAATATATATATATATATATATACTTTTAATCGTCTTCCTCTGTATATATTCTTTTAATTTATTACTATATATATATATTTTTTTTTTATAAATATATATATATATATATATATTATATATATATATATATATATATATATATATATATATATATATATATATATATATACATTTTCAATCTCTTTTCTACATGGACATGTATACATGCTGGTAAGTTGTTTTTTACAGACGCATATAACATTCTTTTTCTATCTATAAGCCATGCGTGTGTGTGTGTATGTGTGTGTATATGTGTGTGCACTTCGACATGGTGTAATGGTTAACAAGCTTGTGGCGCTAGACAAATTTTGCCTGTGTAGTGAATTTGCCCCTCGCTGGGTGCTCCATACTTTCGGCCTTGTGACACATCTAAGAACCGTTTAGTAAATAGCTATATGTATATGTGTGTGTGGGTGTATGCGTGCGAGCGTGTGTGTGTGTGTGTGTGTGTGTGTGCGCGCGCGTTCATGCGTGTATGTGTGTGTTGGGCAAAAATAGGCTCGTCCTCTGAAACATTTATGTATTCTGCTTATGATGACAATTTTTCTTTATCTGTTTTGTTTGTTTGCTACTTTTATTGATATAATCATCTTTTTGTTTGATAATACTTTTCTGAAAACGGCCATATGTTTCTCTGAGCCATTTAGGACATATCTTCCCCCCCCCCTTCTCCTCTCTCCCCCTCCCCTCCCCTCTCCCTCCCTTCTCCCCACTCCCCACCGACCAAAAAAAAAATATTACTCATCACTGTTCATCTCTTCTAGCAGTCACCTGATTTTAGGTTAATGATACCAAGAAAACCTTTAAATAAAGTGAAGTGATAACCTTTCGACAAGAAGAGATTTTTCTTTTTTTGCTGAAATTAAATAACGAAACAAAAAACAAAGAGAAAAAAATTTAAGGCTAATAATAATTAAAATTGTTATCATTAAAAAAAGTTCCCATCGTCCATTTATTTTTTTATTTTTTTTAATCTTAAGGATATTTTTTGATGTGCGGGTATTGCAAAAGGGGTCCCAGTGCTGAAATGGGAATCGGCAATCCGAGTTCAAATCCTTGTCAGTTGCAATCAGTTTATCACAAATGCCTTTGATAAAGGCATGGATTCGTTTCTTCTCCCTTCTCACCCCAGCTATGGGTTAAATACCTGGGCAATATGGGTTCTCTAGTCTTTAGTGGCAACCAGTGTAAGAGAAGAACAATACTGTATTCAAAACCAACACCATGAGAGATGGGCTCCGTCAGGTTATCTTGCCCTAGACACACCAACTACTGCTACGGTTGTAATACATGTGGTACACCTATGACTCTAATGGGTTACCGGACTGAATTAGAGGGTTGAGTGTCTCAGCTATACACACACACACACACACACATATATATATATATATATATATATATATATATATATATATATATATATATATATATTTGCATGTGCAGTTAGTCATCGATATTATTATTCATATGTAGAAGAAAAAGTTCTATTTGAACTTACGGAATTGACGGATTTTGACACTTCTTTTTCTCATCTTATTCGAGAGAAAAATATCATTTGACAATAATGATGATGGTAATATAGGTTGAGTATCCTTTATCAGTAATTCCCAAATTCGAAAGCCTCCAAAATCCGAAAAATTACTTGCCCCAAATGAAAGAAATTTCAGAAAGAACTGGGAAGGTCTCTAGGTGATGTGCAGCTGTCGTAATTGATCTCATCTCCCCTGAATGTGTCTTCCCCAGCCCAGCTACAAAGCCTATGTTAGCGACAGTCTTTTTGTGAGCGATCGTCACAGTAACACCTTCATTCGTGGATTACTTACCAGGTGTTTCGTGCTCAGTAAAGATATTATTCAAAACGTTAAAAAGTCCTGCATTTAAATATTTTTGTAGTGACTTTTTTTGCACACGTGCAGAAAGTACAAATATTATTTTTATATGAAATTTTACCATTTAAAAATATGTGTGCATTACATAACTAATATATTTACCTGTATCTGTATGTACATCAAGTTTATTAAATTTTATATAAAGCTACTTTCAGGGTATATGTTATTTATATAAAACTTTCTTCAGGGTATATATAATAGGTGTTTCATTAAGACGGATCAAAGTCAGCAGTAAATAAATCAGTGTTATTGGTGAAAATTTATTTATTTCTCTATTGGATCATGTTATTTAAGTCATGGCAATTATGCGTGAAAAATAATATCGCCGAAATGTCCGCCAAAGATTCGGCGGCAAACCTCCACTCGATGGTTTAAATTTTTGATGACGTCTCTGCATAGTTGCTCGTCGATCGCACCAATATGCCTTATTATCTCATCCTTCAGCTGTTGAATTGTTCTTGGCTTGTTAGCATAGACCTTATTTTCAGATGACCCCCAAAGGAAGATAATCTAAAGGCGTCAAGTTGTACGATTGTAGTGGCCAATTGACTTTGCTGTTTCGAGAGATGATGGAACCTGGGAGCTTTTCATTACATTTCTGATTGAACGTCCGTTTTCATAATAGGCTTCGATAACTTTAACACGTTTGATTTTTAATCTTTCCATGGTTGAAATTGCCAACTATTAAATCTGAAAGGAAAAGAAAAAAATCATTAGACGCTTAAACTTAATTCACATTTAAAATCGATTCAAGTTATTGGAACACCCTTTATAAGTTGTGTTATGAAATGTAAAGGGATATCGTGTTTATGCTTGAGTTCCATTCTCAAGCTGCCGCATTTTAGAGATGCTTTCTACAAATTAAATAACCTGTATTCCAAAATCAGAAAAAACCTGAAAACCAAAGCATTTCCGATCCCAAGAATTTCGGATAAAGGATTCTCAACCTGTATTAGCCGTTTCCTTATAAGGAAATATTCGGCATTCATTACTGTCGGTGGAAATTTATAACATCGTTCTCTTAAAATAATTTTTAGGAAAATAGGTTTCTCACGTCTCGTAGCTGTTATCGCTCTTTCCAGTATTGAAGGGGGTTTCCTTTATTCGAAATAATGTTGAACATCTTGATTATGTCATTTTCTCTTCGAGTGAAACGTGTTATTCATCTTAGGTTCTTTGTTTGAGATTCTGTAGCGCCAATCCAGGAGGTTCCAAAAAGGACCGTTCTTCTATAGGCTTTATTCGATCGAAGCCATTTTTAATCGTTGATTGTCTGCAGCTGACAGTTTAGATATTTCTGAACGTGTTTGGCGCCGTGCATGACGTCCGCATAAAAGTGTCGATCTGATGTTATTTAAAAACATGATTCGACTTTTTAGGTTAATGTTTTGGTTTTAAAGCAACTTTATCTGTTGGATGAAACTATCCCTAGCGCAGCCTATTCTATGTTTACTTACTTTATCTCTTATATGAAATATGTTAAAGCATATCCAGACGCCAAAATCGGAGCAATAGAGTCACTCCCGATGAGAAATGGAATTTTATGAAAATTTAAAAGATCCTAGCTCGAACCATGACAGCCTTTAAAATATTAGCTTCTGTAACTCGTGAAATTCAAAAAAATATTTTACAACTTACTGAAAACTAGACACCTGTTTAGTGTACAACATTGCAATGTGCAATTGGCCTGTTTGAATGACCCATTAGAAGGGAAAAGCACTTTATCCGATGAAGAGAGTCGACCAGTGATTTTGTTCTATGACAACTGTTATCGTCATGTTGCAAATACGACGCAGCAAAAGTATCATGGGACGAGAAGAATTTTCCACATGAGGTTTATTTTATACGCCGAGAAGATATAAGCTCATACTTTCCCCAAGGTTATTAGCACGTTATGTGAATGTAATTAACTCAACTGGAATTCAAACTCGGATCAAAACCGAGTCGCTATCCATTACTCTGCTGTGCTTGAGAATATATCAGCTAAATTATTTATCTGCCACGTCCCTTCAGGACATGGGCGATCTGATCTCTCTCTTGAACTTCCTATCCCTCGTGGGCCTTAGCAGTTTTTCATTTTTAGCTAAGGCTACCGCTCAGTCGATCCACCCACAAAAGCTCATCAGGTAGACGATTCGCTGCTACCGCTATTTTTTTTTACCTCAATATGCAACGTGAGTGTTAAGTTTTTGAAGCCTGCATTAATTGTCCAATGAATTTCAGCCGTCTCTTCATGATTCTTAATATGTGTTCTTTTGTTGCCCTTTTCTTTGTACTTCCCCGTTGCTCACTGAATTCTCAGTATCCTCCTGTAAAACTACATTTCTGTTGGCTTTTTTTTTTCTTAACACGTGAAGAGATTGTCAAGTATTCACTACTAGTTTAAAAACAACAATTAAATGAATTGTTCAAATATAAAGAATAGTGTAAGTTCTCCATCCGAAAATTTCAAGAAAGATTATCAAGTACACCGACTAAGAATTATTTTCCTGTTTTTGGGGGTTTTTTTTTTTCTTTTATTGACGTTTTATTCTTGTCTCCAATTCATTTTGTTTGTTCGAGAAACTCTTCTTCGTTCCAAGTTACTCATTAAAATAAAGCTGTCGTCCAGATATTTATAAAAAAAAAAAAAAAAAAAAAAAGCGAAAATTCTTCTTTTCGTCTCGTAGTTTCTCGGCGGTATTCGACAAAGAAGTTGGTTTAGAAGTAATTCGTCGTTATCCAAAAATTGCGATCCAGGAAAAGAGAGGAAAACTTTTCCTTTTTTTTTTTTTTTTTTTTTTTTTTTGCTTGTTTCTTTTGAGGAATTGTACAAATTCAACCTGACTTTTGTCAATTAATTTTAAAATAGAAATAGCAAGGTAAAAAAAAATAGCTTAAAGATAATAAAAAATGTAACAAAGTTAGAAAAAAGGGAGAAAACTCTTCACGTTAAAAGAGCATTGATTTATCTTTGGAAGACAAAAGAGAGGCATGCACCAACCGCTTGTGAGATACCGCTTTCGCCAACACATTCAACGCAATTATTCGTATATATATATATATATATATATATATATATATATATATATATATATATATATATATATATATATATATATATATATATATATATATATATATATATATATATATATATATATATATATATATATATATATATATATATGTTTTTCTTTTTTATGTGTGTTTGTGTTTTTGTTGGTTTATTGTTGTTGCTGCTGTTGTTGTTAGTGGGTGGGGGCTATTTTCGTTTAGTGGGACGAGTAATTTCATTATATCTTATTTATTTTGGTTAAGTGATGCGCCCTCTACCAACTCAAATGATTCTTGTCTTGTTCATTTATGTAACTTTTTTCATATCAGCATTTGATTTTTGCTAAGCTATTTTTTATTTGTTCTTACCCTCATCATTTTCCTTCCAATATCTTTCTTTTTTCTTTCCTTTCTCTCTCTCTCTTTCTTTATTTCTAATCTTTTTCTTTCTTACTTTCTTCCTTCCTTTCTCTCTCTCTCTCTTTTTATTTCTATATCTTTCTTTCTTACTTTCTTTCTCTCTTTCTTTCTTTCTTTCTATCTATTTCAGAAATCTATCCTGTCTCCTCCTTCTCCCACGTCTTTTCATCATTTCTTTCATTTTTCTCTTTTCAGTTGAGTTTTAAGGAATTAGTTTTGCCTTCTTTCTCACTTTTCTTTCTTTTTTTCGTTTTTCTATTTCTTCTCACCCACCTCAATTTCTTTCGGATATTTTTCTTTCTTTCTTTCTCTCCCCCCTCTCTCTCTCTCTCTCTCTCCCCGTATCTTTCTTTCTCTCTCTCTTTCTTTTTTTCTTCCTCTTTTTCCATTCTTTTTTATTTCTCTCTCTTTCTTTTTTCTCTTTCTTTCTTTTTTCTTTCTTTCTTTCTTTCTTCCTTTTTCTTTATCTCTCCTTCTCTTATTTTTTTTTTCTTTTATCTTTCAGAAGTCTATCCAGCCCCCTCCTTTTCTTACGTCTTTTCTCACTTTTTGATCATTTTATTTTTCATTTTCCTCTTGAGTTGTTTTTTTTTTTTTTTTTTAAAGAAATTAGTTTTGCCTTCCTTCTCACTTTTCTTTCTTTTTTCTTTCTTTTTTCTTTCTTTTTTTTTAATTTTTTTTATTTTTGGTTGTTCATTTTTTTTGTTTACGACGAATATTCATTTAATTCTTTTAGATTACTTAGCGTCTCTATTTGATTTTGATTTTGGTTCCTGTTCGACCAGACATTTCCACTTTAGCGTCCCTAATATTTCTTTCATTTCGAATTTAATTTCCTTCTTTCTTCGCTTTCATTTTTCACTCATTTTGCCACCTTACACCTTCTCATTTTTTTACTGAATTCTTTTTTAATGTTTATCTTCTTTTCACTTATTATTCTTGTTCTTCTTTTGATACGATTGTCTTTTTTTCTCTCTTTTGACTATATATCCTTATATATCTCTCATTTTTTTTTTTTCATTTGCTCATTGCTTCCGCCTATTTTTTCTTTTTCTTCCTGTTTTTAATTCATACTTATTTACTTCTATTTTTCTTCCCCATACTTTTAAATATTTTTTTCTTTGCTTTTTCAACTTCCTTTGTTTCATTTTCTCTAAATTATATCCTTTCTTCCTTTCTATTTTTTCATTCTAGTTTCTTTTCTTCACGTTGCTTTTTCTTTTTTTTCTTTCTTTCTTTTTCCTTTTTTTTTTTCTTTCTTTTTTTTTTTATTTCTCTCACTTTCTTTCTTTCACTTTTTCAACGTCTTTCTGCAACAGTGTGATACTCTTTTCTTTTCGCTTCCGCTATCTTGATTCTTTCCGCCTTCACTGACGTCTGCACCTTCCATTCAACGTCTTCAATCACTGCAAATCGTCCGGTGATCTTTCCATCTTTTACACGGCCCTTAATCGCCTTCCCTTTCGCTATTTCTCGTTCTCTGTTGCACTTCTCATCCTATTATTTCCAAACGTTTCTTCTTCGTCTCCAAGGAATTTTCGTCTTTCAATTATTTTCTTTACCTCTTTTTATCTATTCTCTCTCGCTCTTTCTCTCTCTCCTCCCCCTCTCTCTCTCCCCTCTCCCCTCTCTCTCCTCCCCCCTCTCTCTCTCTCTCTCTTTGCATCGTTCTCTTTTCTCTTTATATGTGGGTGTGGCGTTCTCAGACGAAAATGATAATAACATAATTTTTTTTAACTATTTTCTTCATCTCCCTTGACGTTACCACAAAATTTCGCTCTGTAGCCAATCACTTTGAATATATCCAGGACCGGTTGCGCAGTCTTGATGTAACTAGGAACCAATCAGAGAAAACCTTACTACAAATGTGTAAACAGAATCGCAGGCAGACAGAAGGCGGAAGGGGAGAAAATAAGCACGCACCCACGCACGCACACACACACATACACCTACATGTGTTGGGTGCATGGGTGTCTGCATTGCACGGATTCTTACATATAATTCATATACTGTTATTTGCATTAGAAATATTTATATGTCCAGATACTATATGTATCATCAATATATATATATATATATATATATATATATATATATATATATATATATATAAATGACAATAGGAAAACTGTAGCTATTGCTGACGAGTTTCATCCAATGTGGACTTTCTCAAAGCAAAAAACGTAATGAATTTAATTAAAGAAAGTAACTAATAACAACAAAAAACAGAATGTTCTTAGCAACTGGAGGAATGTAGAGAACGCTATTTTCATATTGTTAACTGAAAATAACGTCAGTTATTGTCACGTGGGGAGAATATTGTCATTATAACTGTGTTCGCTGATTCAACCATTTTCTTTTGATTTTACGATATTGTTGTGTACGTTTGTTTGGAAGAGCATTACTTTTGCTAAGAAAGGTAAAATAAGGAAAAAGCCTGGGCGTAGATTAATATTTGGGTAATATTCTATGGTGGCACTCTCTAGAATTTTCCTTGTGAGTGAGTTATTTTCTTTTTTTATGAGTGTAGCATTTTTAAAATCAAAATAGAGTTACTTTCTTTAATTAAATTCATTTCGTTTTTTGCTTTGAAAAACCTTATCCGTGAATATGAAAGGATCCTATCGAGAATAAATAGACAGAACGTTATTTAACGAAACCTCTCTCTTATATATATATATATATATATATATATATATATATATATATATATATATATATATATATATATAGTAAATGTGGATAATTCCAAATCGGACGTGATCCAGAGAGTTCAATGTAAAACCAGAGCAAATATTAATTAAATATATATATATATTATATAAATTATTATAATGGAACTTTAAAGTGATCTGTTTTTCTTTATATATATATATATATATATATATATATATATATATATATATATATATATTATAATGGAATTATTATAATGGAACTTTAAAGTGGTCTGTTTTTCTTTATATATATATATATATATATATATATATATATATATATATATATATATATATATATATATATATATATATATATGTAAGCAAATATATGGATATAGATCCGACAGTATGAAGAAAAATATACGGAAAAAACAAACAAAAATCCTTATATGCAATTATGCTGTTTTAATGTTAATATGTCAACGTCGGACGTTTCGGTCTAATAAATATGTCCTGAAGATGGTTTATTAGACCGAAACGTCCGACGTTGACATATTAACATTAAAACAGCATAATTGCATATAAGGATTTTTGTTTGTTTTTTTCCGTATATTTTTCTTCATATATATATATATATATATATATATATATATATATATATATATATATAAAGAAAAACAGACCACTTTAAAGTTCCATTATAATAATTTATTTCAACAGAGCCCTTTTAAAGGACGCTGGATCATCAGATAACACTTCCGAATATGAAACAAAAGATGAAATGAAAATTCGCACTTTTGACGGGTAGTATTAAGTTTATGTAATTTAACAGAGAGGGTAGCGAGGAATGGTGTGAGAGACATGGTCGAGTTTAGAGAGGGTTTATTTTAATATTTCTTTCAATCATACTTAGTATATGCGTACATTAAATATATCATATGCACTTAAAGATACGTTTCCTGTTTATTTAATGTGGGTTGTTTATTTTGCATAATAATAGCTTCTAAAGTTCTGAGTCCTTCCTTGTATTGGGCGCTGTGTTGTATTTTGGCACTATCCACTTAGGATGATAGTTTTTACATATATACATATATACGGTCTGATGGTACGGTCTCCCTATCTCAATGCGCCCCATTATCTTAGGAATAGATAACGCCCACCCTCCATAAACTAGTGAAAAATTATGTAAAGGAAAACAAAAAGATTCTAAATGAATTCAGCTGATAAAACATAAAATTCCTAGCACTCGTCTGCCGTGCAGATATGTAGCCGTACCAACGTAAGTCTGCTGAATCCAGAAGGTGGAAACGCGTCACAAATAAACTTTTCCAAATTTGTCATATATATATATATATATATATATATATATGACAGATGTGTCAGTAAGGAGACTTTCTGATATTATCGGACTAGAGGGGTCGATCCCAGCGTGCGGCACCTTTGTAAAGTGCCTGGAAACCATACCACCGTTTGACCTAAGCTTTGTGAGTGAAATTGGGTAGACGGAATCCTTGGGGTCCGTCTATAGCTGTGGTAGCACAAATTCACAAGTCATTGTGGCCGAGGGCCTGAGTGTGCTGGCCTTGTTCAAATTGGCGATCACTCTAGATAACACGCTCTTTTCCAGAAGCTGTAACTAAGGTCTACTTAGTATTGTTGCAGTATAAACGACAGGTGGGCTCTGTGGGTGTTGAATAAACACAAACGCGCCTGAGCAAGCGTCTGCAATAGTAGACAGGTATCCCCGAGCACGAGTGGCCAGCTACACGCATATATATATATATATATATATATATATATATATATATATATATATATATATATATATATATATATATTAAGAAATGGACAAAGTCCGACAATTTATAAAAAGAACGTTAAACATAAAAATGTCTTTAATATATATATATATATATATATATATATATATATATATATATATATATATATATTAAATAAAAACAGACCACTTTAAGGTTCCATGTAAGAAATTATTTCACCACAGCCCTTTTAAAAGGACTGCGGATCATCAGACTTTATTTCCAAACAAAAAAAGAAAAGAAAATTTACACATTTTTGACGGGCCGTATTAAACATATGTAAATTAACGAAGTGAGGAATTGAGGGGGAAGAGAGAGAAGACATGAGTTATATATATATATATATATATATATATATATATATATATATATATATATATATATTCAAATGAGAGAAGAAACATATAGAGTAAAAATCTACATTTTGTAGATTTACTTTTAAAAAAGTGCTCAATACAAAGTAGAGCAATATATTATGTTATTTTTATTATAAGTGATTATAATAAAAGCATTTCGAAATCGCTATACAAAAGCTTTCATGTTTCAATACTATCATCGCCTGATGAAGTACAATTATAGTATTAAAACATGAAAGCTTTTGTGTAACGATTTAAAATGTTTTTACTATAATCTCTTAAGATTATAATATATATATATATATATATATATATATATATATATATATATATGAAAATTCAAAACTATTTTAGTGAATACCGTATTTGAGTAAACGATACGTTTATTTTAAACAGTATTTATTATGTCGACGGAACTGAATGCTTTTTTAAAATAAACGGAATGTCTATGCAAACCCGTATATGAACTAAAAATAACTTCATAAATAGATTACACCTAAATTCCTCTTCCCAAAGAATATTTCTGAGTGAATTAAAACACGTATAACAAAACATTAGTCAACAATAATTTTACCAACTACACCAATGATAAGCAAATAAAATTATTCTTACAAAAGAAAAAAAAAATACACGACACCAGCAATAAAAAAACGATACCAAAAACCATCAACATATCAGATGCACAAATAAATATAGGCAGGACGAATTGGCTATGCGAAGAATCATAAAAATAAAGTTTAAGGTATATGGCGCCGTGTTGCCATGTAGACTAGATTACATTTGTCATTCGTGTACATTTGTGGTCAGTCTGTCTTCAATGTTTAACGTATGTAGCAGTTAGTTAACTTAGAAGTGTTCTGTTTAACAATGGCAGGATATGGCTATTATACTTGTATTTTCTACTAGTAAGTTTCGGATGGAGTCTAGTAGGGTTTTGTGTATGTTTAAATAAGTCCTAATGGCGCTATGGTCATGTAGGTGTAATGTGAACTGTCTAGATAGGCATGTAATAGTATCACCAATTTAATTATTTATGAATTTGGTTTGATCATGATTACAGTTATTTAAGGGACATTTGAACTCGTAAATAATTTACGGGGGGGAGGTTATTTTTTATGGTTAGCTGTTTTAAATTTTAATGTAATAGATAATTTAATTTTCTTTTTCGTGTCTTTATGATACTTCTAAGAGAAAATTTGTCTTGCTTATAGTTGCTATGTATTTGGCTTTTGTAGCTGACGTCAATGTTACTGTTTTTAACTGTATGTTCAGTATCGCTATTTGTTACTTTAGACGAAAATAGTCTAATCTAGAGTTAGCAAAACCATTGTTAACTTGAGTCTGTTTTACATTGAGTTCTTTAAGCAAAAGGGGACGAGATGATGAATTCTCGTGTGCACTCTTTAGGAATTTTTTATAACTACTATTTTCACTCTTAAAATTAAGGTGGCAAGAGTTTATGCTAGTGGGGTTTTATATAATGAAGTGATGAATGTGTTATTACTGAATTCTACGAGAACATCTAAGAATGGAAGTTTACTTTTTTTGACTAATTTCGTAGATAAAGTTAAGGACAGAGTTTTTTCGAAAGCGATTTTGAGATTATCCGTTTCTTGTTTGTTTTCGCTAAAATAAAATTGTCGTCTGTATAGAAGACATATATTTTGGGTTTAGTAACTTCTTTAAATATCGTGTTTTCTACATGGGAAATGTAGTAGATGAAGAAGGGAGAGCCGAGAGGATTTCTCAATCTTCAAGCCATGTGTATTGTATTGTGACTCGACTCCATTACTTTGGGTGTAGATATTGGCATTATAGTCGTAGAAGGGGACTTTAGTTGAGCAGGCATGCAATAATTTTTTGAGGATATTTAGTTTGATGGATGGATGTCGAATGGAATTATTTTTAATCACAGAGTTAAAGATTATGTCGATGGTTTGATCGGCAGGAACGTTTGTAAATAAATTTTCAACGTCGAATGACACTAAAATATCTTGATTTGTGTTGTGGATTCCGGGATAAAAATCCGGTCTCAAATGAATGACAAACGCAGGAATGAAATATAGCAAATAAATGTATTGGCGCAATAATACAATTGGTAATACGGTTAGTAGATCCAGAAATGCGGTTAGTAGCAATAATAATATATATATATACAGTCTGGGAAATTCAGTATCGAAGTATGACTTCCTTCTGAGCCTACGTGCTCGCAACTGTGACTCCTACAAAGCGGTTACCGCACACTTTTACTCTCTCACTGTTCACTGTATCACTCTATCAGTGTATCTCCCCCGGGTATTGACCGGCAGCAGTACAAGTACACACTGGTCGAGTCCACTTGTATGAAAAAGGGGTGGACCCCATAACACTTAGGTTGTATATTTTTTAAAGTTTTAAGGAATTCGTGGGTTGATGTGATGCTATAATTGGTCTATGTCAGGGATAGATAGTGGTGATATCTTTAAGGAATTTTGACAGTTCGAAGATAGGTGCTGGGATCGAAGAAAATGATGGGACGACACGGTCACAGTGTACTGACCGTGTTTGAAAAATAAAACATTCCCATAATTTCAGATACAGTGTAACCCGGATATAAGAGAAACCCGGATACAAGAGTGATTTTCTCTGCTCCCAAATTAGAGCCATACTTACCCAAACAAAATAGACCAAACCCTGATATAAGAGAAACCCGGATATAAGAGAAACCCGGATATAAGATACTTTTTCTCCGGCCCCGACAACTCTCTTATATCCGGGTTACACTGTATATACATAGAAAAAAAAACACGCATTCAGCTAAAAATAAAAAATAAAAATCACACTTGATAATGATTAAAAGAATAACTGAAAGCGCTCAGTGTTATATATATATATATATATATATATATATATATATATATATATATATGTAATGGACCTTTATGAATTTAACCCTTTTCTTTTATAGTTACTGTGTGACCCGGATATAAGAGATCCTGATATAAGAGAAACCCGGATATAAGAGAGATTTTATCTGGTCCCAAATTAGAGCCATACTTACCTAAACAAAATAGACCAAAACCGGATATATGAGAAACCCGGGTATAAGAGATTTCTTCTCCGCTCCCGACAACTCTCTTATATCCAGGTTACACTGTATGTATATTGGCTTAGGAAAGAGGTAATTCTTTCAGAAATAGTGATATTTGAAAAAAATTCAGGGCGCAACTTTATATTTCGATAAGATTCAATAGCAGCACTCTCGAGAATTTTCCACCTAATTAAGTTAATTTTAATAAATGTGGCATTTACAAGGCCCGTACAATCAAAGCCATGACTTCTGACTGAGTTCTAGCGCAACCGACGGTTCAGTCTACCCAGTTTCAGTCACATGGTTTGGGTCAACGCAGGGTATGGTTTTCAGGTACTTTCCAACTTTCCCTGAATGATTACATCAAGAAGTCACCCCTTTGACCAAGTATCTCATGCCCGGAAAGCACACGTTCTAACCGCTCGGTCATACACCGTATTTTCTGATTTACAAGACGCTGCGGCTTGGAAGACGCACCCTAATACTGGAAAGGAATTTTTAAGGAAAAAAAAAGATCATTCTCATACAACAACACATTCACCATGCGTCTCTCACATACTGTCGCCATTGTTTACATTAATCACTCGTCCGGTTTTGTTTGTATGACAATGACATATTCATGTATGTATGTATATATATATACATATATATAGGTGTGTGTGTGTGTGTGTGTGTGTGTGTGTGTGTGTGTGTGTGTGTGTGTGTGTGTAGATAGATAGATAGATAGATAGATAGATAGATAGATAGATAGATAGATAGATATTTAAATGCCATGCTGAAAAAAACTCGTACATTCTTAACAATGCTACTGCATATTTAAAAACAGCAGGGATAAAAAATAAAAAACAAAACCAATAAAGCTCCCATCGCTGCTAGTAAACAGAACATGTTTAAGCTTGTGGCTCGGTTCCAGGAAGGTTGATAGCCTTGGAGATACTTGTATCAGTAAAAGTACTGAGTTTACATCATATAAAAGGCTGAATTAGATAGCTAATATTATAGTGTGATGACTCAACATCTAAATCCACGTTCCTATCAGTCAAGCCAATTAGGTGAATATCCAAGCTTACTTGAATCCGGGCGTTGCCTTGAAAGACGCACACTTATTTTTCAGGATATTTTTTAGGAAAAAAATTGCGTCTTGTAAGCCGGAAAATACGGTATATGCGTGTTTTTCTTTTGTTTTTTGCTTTTTTCTTTTTAATAATTTCATCCCAGAGCAATAAAGACAGTAAAACGCAATGCTTAATGAGTGCTAGAGAATATGAGAAAAACTATTATTAAGGAGAGAGGACAATAAAAGAACAATAATTAAAAAGACAGGAGATAATGTTTGACATTGCATTTAAATTTTTCAAGATCAATGTTCGCTAGGGAGGCTAGTAGACTGAAAGGAGTTCCACAAGCGAGAAATGCATAGAACTTACGGTTACATCTAGCCATTTCAAGTGTAAAATGAGGAAGTATTGCTACCAATATGCTACTGCGTTTAAGGACAACTCTGAAATCAAAATCTGCGGGGGGGTCATTTGGGGACCTTGCAGCACATAGTGCAACAGGTCTCTGTATTCAGCCCTTCAAAAAGTGTGGATAGTTCTGCACAAAGCCTTCACCAACTATAATCAAATCCTATATACCGGTGTCTGGTTGTCGGTTCCTAGGAACTGAGCTGCTTGACACTCATACGTCGAATACGACGGGAGAGTCCACGATATATATATATATATATATATATATATATATATATATGAAGAAAGAACAGTAAGCCATATAATCCGGTGTTGTTATTGATATTTTTATTTTTACAAAACAGTGCTCAATGTAAATTTACAGAGCATTAATATTATAAATTAACTGATTTAAAATGTTTTTTTATTAAATTAAAAACATTAGTTCCATTTCATCCTCAAGCGAATTTTGGAGTAACTTATTTTTTAAATTTACTGAGTTTTAAAGGCACAGAAAAATTCATAATTCACTGTTTCCAAAATTCGCTTGAAGATGAAATGAAACTAATGTCTTTAATTTAATTACAAAATTAAATTCGAACCTTTTAGCTTCCATTTTTGAAACATGTTTATTACTGTGTAGCGAAAAAAAACATTTTAAATCAGTTACTATATATATATATATATATATATATATATATATATATATATATATATATATATACAGGTTTTGATTGATAAATTGTTGTCTAAATTTCGAAAAAATAAAAATAACACTGACATCTCATTTTAACAGATATATTTACCAAAATTACACCACAATATCTTGAAATACTAAAGAGTAAATTTATTCAATAAAATCGTCACTGGCTTCAACCACGGCATCCGAACGACTTTGGAATCTCCTGCAACTCTTCTGAATAGTCTCCTTGCTTAAGTTGGTGAATGCTGCCATAATCCTTGCCTTCAGTTCATCGTTGGTGTTACAAGAAGTTTGGTTGATCTCTCACTCAGTCAGTATTTAGATGGGGACCTCTTAGGTAAAACCAGTAATGT
>OZ010601.1:58181099-58196099 GCA_963932145.1 Acanthosepion lycidas | reverse complement strand
TCTCTAAATTACTTACATATATATATATATATATATATATATATATATATATATATATATATATATATATATATATATATATATATGTTTCTTGTTTAGGATTATTTTTCTGGTTCCCTCAACTCTACTTCTGACGTCTTCGCCTGAACTCTGAAATATTATTCTATAATTATAATTTTTTCTTCTCCCAATAGGAGTAGATATGTTTGCCTATCGTCTGGTTCACACTTCTCTCCGGTCTTTTAAAAAGTAGTAGAGGTTTAACCCTCGTTTCCGATTTAGGGTTGGGTTTCCGGTTCCTTCTAAAGTCTACTTCAACTCTATACTCCTAACGTCTTCGTCTGAAATCTGAAATGTTTTCGCTAATTAAATCTTGACCTTGATCTTGAATTAGCCTTTATCTTGCCTATTTAACCCCCAAGAACTTCAATTCTTTCCCTTTTTCCACTCTAATACAAGTGCACACAGTAAGCCTCTGCTCTTAGTGGCCCTCGGACCTTGTACTGGATGAACAGCAGTAATAATAGGTTGGTGCAAAATTAATGTCGTTTTCTCACATAGTAACACATGTGAGAAAACGACATAATTTTTCACCAACCTAATATATATATATATATATATATATATATATATATATATATATATATATATATACTTTAAAAATCAGGAGGTCAGCAGAATCCGCTACCTTGGTTTCAACCTTACGATATCCTCAGACGATTTTTATCAAATGACCTCTTAACGCTTGATTTTTTTAAAGAAGGAATGAACGCTATATTATTATTTTAATGTAGCATACATTCCTTGTTTAAAAAAATCAAGCGTTAAGAGATCATTTGATAAAAATCACCTGAGGATACCTTAAGGTTGAAACCAAGGTAACGGATTCAGCTGACCTCCTGATTTTTAAAGTTAATAACTCTACATGTTATTTTTACTTTTTCACACGCGTATTGAGCACTGCTGTTCCGGGTCTGATTCAACTCTGACCATTAATATTTTATGTATGATATATATATATATATATATATATATATATATATATATATATATATATATATATATATATATATATATATATATATATATATATATTAAAGACATTTTTATGTTTAACGTTCTTTTTATAGATACAAGTATTTAAGTAAATGCTCTGTTTATAATAAACAGTATTAAATAACATTTACCGGCCTGAATGTCCGAGAAATTTTCATAGAAAATATTCGTCCTTTGACAGGATTCGAACCTGCATCCTATACGGAACCGTCATTTACCTTGACGTGCCTAACCGCTCGGCCACAAAAGATCGTTCGGTTGGCAAGGTCGAATTTACGGTTTATAAACTTCAATCTTCCATGAATCTCGTACATTCATAACTGCTCATGGCGTATCAAATGTAAACAAATGACGTCATACATTAAGAAATGGACAAAGTCCGACAATTTATTTACTAAAGACATCATTAAAAAAAAAAAAACAACGTTAAATGTCTAAAAATGTCAAAGGACGAATATTTTCTATGAAAATTTCTCGGACATTCAGGCTATTTCTCCGGGCCAAGTAATGTAGTGTGAGATTGCGTCTAGCATGAAACAGCCTGTCGCTTCTGAATGTTGACTTCAACTGGGATCCTAAATGGTGTTACCACTCCGGGTCAGGCTTGACTTGGGAACAACAGTAAGTAAGAGGTGGTTTCACGTTACTCAAAACCTCCCGTTCAAAAGCCTTGCTGCTGGACGTAGTTTATCGTCATACCATGAACGCTATATATATATATATATATATATATATATATATATATATATATATATATATATATTACAAGATAATATATAAATTCTATATATCAAATTGAAAGAGAAAATGGAATATATATCATCTGTGACAACTTTCGTATTTTCTAAAAAAAATGCATTACATAGGGTTCTTTCCATTTTTTGTATTCATTTTCCAAGATATATATATTTATATATATATATATATATATATATATATATATATATATATATATATGGATTCTTTCGTCTTTTTCGACGTATCAGGGTTCAACAGCATATTCTACCTTTGATGCACTACTTGTGCCTCCGATGAATTTTAAGACTAGCTTGAGATTCACACAAGTTTGCACATAAGACAAGGATCACCACCCTTTGTAGGGGCTGAAGGACTGTTAGCGTTGTGTTCAACGTTCTGCCTTCTAACACGGTCAGGCATGGGCGATCTTTTCGGAACAGTGTGCCGCATGAGGTACAGTTCATCATAAGTCGGGCTAATTTTATATTAAAGATACCGCAACCATTTTGCCTACATCAGAGCATGCGCATTAGCGTCTACCTTAGATTTGGAGAAAAAATTCCTTCTATAATAATAAAAAACCTGAATTCTTGCTATAATATTATCATTTAATAATAGAGAGTGTTTAACACACACTACTGGCTTTGATTTGTTTCTATTAGGTTGGTGCAAAAATAATGACGTAATAATGTCGTTTTTTGACGTTATACGTCAAAAAACGACATTATTACGTCATTATTTTTGCACCAACCTAATAATTCATTTATTTGAGTACACAAAATAATTGTAAAAGAAGTATATTTATTATCTAGAGAAAAATAATTATCATTGACTTTTCCTGTTTCTGAAATAAAAGATATTTACACGTATGATCTTCCTTAGTGAGCATCGTCAGTCGTTTAAAATGATGACAACGTTACCGTCAATGAAAAGTTAAAAAAATTCACGAAACATTGTACTTAATAATTTTTTATGAATGTGGTGACACATGAGAGAATATCTGAGTGAACAAGTGAGAACGAAAAAAAAAGCAACATTTTAATAAACTTCAGATTCCTCATGAAATTAGGCGGGCCAATCAGAAAGCCAATCGGACCGCATGTGGCCCATGGACCGCAGTTTTTCCAGTTTTTCTTCAGGTGACTGGAATTTCGGACTGAGCCTTTTATTTCATCCGCCGGAGTAGATTGTTCTAATTCCAAGTGCCATGCCTCTTCCGGATGTATCAGTATCAGTTATCTCAACTCTACAAGTTTTTGTTCACCTCTGCCGTAGCCAGATCCAATTCACAACTCTTTGGGTCAAGTCACCGGATTCAACGCACGCTTTTATTCCCTAGGCCATGTATCCAATTAACTCCAGTGAACAAAATAAAGGGTTCAGTTCGAAATTCCACTGATCTGAAGCAGGACGGAGCGTACAAAGGCCGAAACGTCGTGAATAGTACAATAAAGATGAGGGCAACAGTCCGAACAATGTAAATAATTACAATACCTCATCTCAGAAATACAGATAGATAGGGGGCTGCAAGCTGTAGAGTACATCAAAAATCCGGACGCACTAATAAAAGAAATCAAGATAATTTTTAGTAAAGATAACGCGGCCATTAAACCAGCTTTTAACGTCTGCCTGAGAAAAGGGGAAAAAGCTGATTTTTGAAGTTTCTTTGAATAATTCAAAAAGAAACTGAAGTCACGGTATAAGAAACTGAAAGTCACGGTATAAGAAACTGAAGTCACGGTATAAGAAATTGAAGTCACGGTATAAGAAATTGAAAGTCACGGTATAAGAAACTGAAGTCACGGTATAAGAAATTGAAGTCACGGTATAAGAAATTGAAAGTCACGGTATAAGAAATAGAAGTCACGGTATAAGAAATTGAAATCGCGGTATAAATATTTTCACTGATGCGTGTAATTTTTTTGTAATTTATTCATTTGAGTTGACAAAAATATTCCAATTGAAGGAGAATTATCATTGACATTTCCTGTTTCTGAAACATAAAATATTTACACCTATGATCTTCCTTAGTGAAAATCGACAATGGTCTAAAATGATGACAACGTTACCTTCAACGAAAATTGTACTTAATCATTGTTTATAAATGTGGTGACACATGAGAGAGTATGTGAGTGAACAAGTGAGAATGAAAAGAAACAAACATCATTTTAATAAACGTTATTCCTCATGAAATTGGGCGCGCTAATGAAAAAGCTAATAGGGACGCTTGTTGCTCACGGCTGCAGTTTCTCCATGACTTACGTAGATACTCAATGTGTACCCCTTCAAAAGTTTTAATACCTTTTATTCTCACAATCCATCACTTGACACGATTAGAAGCCACTACCCGAAAGGAATATAGCTGTTTTCAAAAGTATTCGCTCCTTACATTATTTTCCTTATGTAGTTTCTTAGTAATCATTCCGATATAGTTGTATTATTTCGAACAATTATTCTCATTTTGGGTGATATTGATGTTATTACAGACACAGCGTTTCATCCAATCAACGGAGACCTGATGATAACCAGTGGGTACTTGGTTGAAACTTTGTGTCTATAATAACACACACACATAAAAAGAATATATATATATATTATAATAAAAAGAAAGAACAGTAAGATATATAATCTGGTGTTCTTATTGATATTTTGATTTTTACAAAACAGTGCTCAACGTAAATTTACAGAGCATAAATATTATAAATTAACTGATTTAAAATATGGTTTATTCGCTACACAAGAATTATAATGTTTCAAAAACCGAAGCTAAAAGCTTCAAATTTAATTATATAATTAAATTAAAAGCACTAATTCTGTTTCATCTTCAAGCGAATTTTGGAATAACTTATTTTTAAGTTTACTGAGTTTTAAACTTAGATACAAGAATTTAAGTAAATGCTCTGTTTATAATAAACAGGATTAAACAACATTTACCGACCAGAATGTCCGAGAAATTTTCACAGAAAATATTCGTCCTCCGACAGGATTCGAACCTGTATCCTATACGGGCTCGTCATTTAACTTGACGTGCCTTTACCGATTCGGCCACGAAGGAGCGTTCAGTTAGCAAGGTCGAATTTTCTCGGACATTCAGGCTGGTAAATTTCGTTTAATACTGTTTATTATAAACAGAGCATTTACTTAAATATTTGTATGTATAAAAAGAATGTATAACATAAAAATGTCTTAATATATATATATATATATATATATATATATATATATATATATATATATATATATATATATATATATATATATATATATATATATATATATATATATATATATATATATATATATATAACGTCTTTGTGTGTATAATAGCATCAATCATTCCGAATTGGACGAGATTTATGTTTTTTTATCTAGCGTTAGTTAAAGAATTTCATACGTGAATTTATAATAAAAAGGAAGAACTAATATTATTTTATTGCCACAATTAGCAATAACTTTTGCATAAATGTAAGAGCTACAATGAATAAAAAATGGAATCAACTGACCATTTCTTAAGTCCGTGCATGCTTTAATGATCAGCAATCACTTAACAATAGACTTTAATACAACATAAAAGTCTTTGATAATGACTCATGGAAATCGAAAGCAGTCAAAAGACACACATACACACACACACACACAAACACATACACACATATATATGTGTGTGTGTGTGTGGAATAATGGATAGCGACATGGATTGAGGAATCAGAGAGCCGAGTTCGAATTCCAGTCAAATCCGTTACAGTCACTTACGTGCTAATACCCTTGGAAAAGGTATGAATCCTCTTCTTCTTCTCCTCCCAGCTATGGATAAATAGCAGGACAGACCGGGTTCCATATCCTTGGATGGCAACTGGTCTACTGCAGAAAGAAATGGCAACCTACTGCGAGAATAAAAATCTGCCTCGTCAGTCATGTATCTTTCGATACATGATCGCCTAAGCGTGTATCACTCGTGGCACATAACTAACTGACTGACTGAGTTTGAGGCACGACGGAGTTATCGACAACGGCTCGGATTGGGATCCCAGTCGACTCCATTACATTCGCTTACGTGCTAATACTCTTGGGAAACGTATGCACCCTCTTCTTCTCCCGCCAGTTATGGGTAAATAACAGGAGAGACAGGTTTCTATAGCCTTGGATGGCAACTGGTCTACCGCAGAAAGGAATGGCAATCTACTGCGGGGAAAAATCTGCCTCGTGTATCACACATGGCACATAACTGACTGACATGCATCTTTCATTATGGACGCCAGACAAAGTATTAGGTTGGTGCAAAAATAATGACGTAATAATGTCGTTTTTTGACGTAACGTCAAAAAACGACATTATTACGTCATTATTTTTGCACCAACCTAATAGTTTCAGTTAAGCTTGTTATTTTATTTTTCCTGTATTCGAACAAGTGTTTTCTTTTTTGGACACACAGTATATAGAAACTCTCCAAAAAAAACGAACATTATCTATGAGTTCAAGTGCCCCTTAAGGAACTGTGTTCCTGATCAAACCGAATTCATAAATAATTATATCGGTCATACAACTACATGCCTATCCCGACGCCTTACGTTGCACCGATCTGACCACAGCTCTATTAGAATCCATTTAAACACACAAACTTACCAGACTCCATCCGAAACATACTAGTAGAAAATACAAACATAATAATCTTATCTACATGTAAAAAAAAAGATTAAAAATAATGAAAGGCTTAATAAGAAAGAAAAAACCAACACTTAATAATATTAACGATGAACACGGCCACAATGTGCTAACTGTGTTCAGAAAATAAAACATTTCTATAACACTAAAAACATACACACAACCCACACACCCAATTAAACTGAAAAAATAAAATCATCCTTGATATTGGCTAAAAGTATAGCGGGAAGCGTTCGGAATTATAGAACATTTGGACAGTTTCTTCACACTCTTTGTCGAACACAAGAAAAATTAAATAAAAAGCTTAATCGTAGTACCTTGTCTGTCGTTTTTAATGAAACATGCATAAATGAAGGATTGTTGCCTAAATGCATTATATATATATATATATATATATATATATATGAAGAAAAATATACGGAAAAAACAAAAAAAATACTTATATGTAATTATGCTGTTTTAATGTTAATATGTCAACGTCGGACGTTTCGGTCTAATAAACCATCTTCAGGACATATTCATAAAATAATATGGTTTATTAGACCGAAACGTCTGACGTTGACATATTAACATTAAAACAGCATAATTACATATAAGTATTTTTTTTGTTTTTTCCGTATATTTTCTTCATACTGTC
Source organism: Acanthosepion lycidas (assembly GCA_963932145.1). Taxonomy (NCBI): domain Eukaryota; kingdom Metazoa; phylum Mollusca; class Cephalopoda; order Sepiida; family Sepiidae; genus Acanthosepion; species Acanthosepion lycidas. Next base: position 58,189,006 of record OZ010601.1, on the reverse strand, counting down.
GGATCTATATCCATATATTTGCTTACATATATACATATATATATATATATATATATATATATATATATATATATATATATATATACAACTGTCAGCTTAAGACAAATATTAGTGGATACTACCAAAATACAAGACAGCGCCCAATACAAGGAAGGACTCAAAATTCTATAAGTTATAATTATACAAAATAATCAGTCAATATTGAATAAAATATCATTCACTGCAGGAAACTTTATCTTTAAGTGCATATGATGTTTAATGTACGCCTATATATATATATATATATATATATATATATATATATATATATATATATATATATATATATATATATGTATGTATGTATTAAATTTCCCGATATTCCCCACCAACACTCTATATTTTGAATTTATACCCCAATAGCATATTAAGAGTATAATAATTTGCACTGTAAATCTGCATACAATTAGTGTTCCTCCAATGAGACCCCCCCCCCAAAAAAAAACAACAGTATTAAGTGGTTTATTTGCCATTTGTGCCTGACGAGTTAGAGAACCATGAAACTCTGAGTTGCACGATAAGCATAGATATATGTGTATTTATCAATTATATACTTTTTAGCTTTAACTACATATTTATTTGCTTACCTGTATATGAACGTCATCGCACCTATATACTGTTACTAATATCTCGTTTTCACTCTCGCGTGGGCATGTGTGACGTCATGAGTTGCGGTGAGATTTTCGCTTCCAACGTCTTATATGCACGAGTTTGTCGCTGCTTGGACATCTTCCATGTAAACAGAAACAGACTATCATCACTGTCTTGTCCGTGTATTGCTTAATATACTGTAATGTAATTGTCATCTTTGATAATGGCTTATGTAAGCCGAAAGCTTAGATAGGATTTTAAAAAAAATTAATCAATATTGTGATTTTCTTTCTTCGTTTAATGATAATGTTATTAAGCTTATCAGACGATATGAAAAGAATTTACATAAAATAAATAGACACTTGTCTATATTATTTAATGAAACGTGTATCTATCTATCTATATATATATATATATATATATATATATATATATATATATATATATATATATATATATATATATATATAAAATCTGCCTTGTCAGTCCTGTATCGAAAGATACATTATCTGCTAAGCGTGCATCATGCATGGCACATAACTGACTGATATATATATATATATATATATATATATATATATATATATATATATATATATATATATAAACCTAGTGAGGGAAAGAATGTGCCATTCTTTCCCTGACCGATCCGTTTAGGTGAAACCTGGGTAGGTTTGTCTGGCTCACTAGGTTTATCTAGGTCTGCTCTACGGTTGTATTGAGCTCTTTTGTTAGTTAGTTGTTTACTCCTATCGGGGTTTTTTCTTTGGGCTTCAGACCTGCATCTGTGCGATTTTTTTCGGCAGAAGTTCATGTTTGTAGCTCTTTCTTTTTTTTAAAACCTTTTTTCCCTCGAGATTGATTTGATTATTTGCAAATCAAAAATTCGAGGGTTTTTCGAGACGAGTCTAGTTGTCTATATCTGTATATATATATATATATATATATATATATATATATATATATATATATATATATATATATGCTTAAACAGAGTAGCTGAGCCTAGTTTGAATTCCAGTCGAATCCATTACATTCACTTACGTCCTAATGCCCTTGGTAAAGGTATGAATTGTCTTCATCTCCCTTTCCCCAGCTATGGCTAAATATCAGGACAGACCGGGTTCTATAGCCTTGAAGGCTAACTAGTCTACCGCAGAAAGAAATGCCAACGTAGTGCGGGAAAAATCTGCCTCGTCAGTCATGTATCTTTCAATACATGATCGCCTAAGCGTGTATCAGGCATGGCACATAAATGACTGATAAAATCCAAAGACGAAACAATAGAACATTCCTAAATAAACGGATCCTGTTTAAATGTGCTATGTTTAATAATTATATATACATACAAATAAATTAATGGATTTATTTTTATTCATGAAACCGACATTTTGATCACATTAAACGTTATTACTAGTGAATACCAATGTTTGAGTAGACAGTCTGTTTATTTTACAGTATATTTATTTTTGTCTTGAATATTCAGGCCGGTAGACGTAAATACATGTGCTGTTTAAACTAAATGGAGTGTCGATTCAAATATAGGTATCCATTGAAAATAACGTTTAAACTGACAAAAGTATGTATATATACGTATATATGTAAAAAAAATAAAAAAAAGAACGTGTTACAATATATATATATATATATATATATATATATATATATATATATATATATATATATATATATATATATTTATATATACTGGGTTGGTGCATAATTATCAGGCGTTTTAAAAGAATATTCATTATGAAAAAAGAAACATAACAATTCAACAATAATATTTTTAAATGATTATTCCGGAGTGTATGATTATCGACACGCATTTTATAACCTGAAAATAAAATATTTTTATTAAAAAAGTAAACAAAACAGCAATTTTTATTAACAAATAACTCGCCTACAAAAACACCTGATAATTATGCACCAACCCACTATATACAATAATTATATCTACTAGACATATGTAACCAAGAGTGTGTTTCAATATACAAGATGAATCGAAAATACTTTTACAAATTTTGGGGGCAGATTGCTCACATCAAAACAAGGATAAATGTCTATATACACCCGCAAATCCTTCGTTTTTGAGATATTAAGTCTAAAGTAAGTTTACGGTAGATTGCGCTGTGTTGCCATGTAGACTAGATTACATTTGTCATTCGTGTACATTTGTGGTTAGTCTGTCTTCAACGTTTAACGTATGTAGTAGTGAGTTAACTGAGAACTGTTCTGTTTAACAATGACAGTATATGATTTTTACATGTGACCACGCAAATTGTAATGGGCGCGAGGCTGCACAGTTGTATCAGATTGCGTATCCAGACCGAAGGCAACCGACTCGTCGAACTTAAATATTAATTTATTTGGAAAAAGAATAATCTATCTCGTGTAATAATTCTGTATAGAAGAATGCTGCAGACTTTTGAAATGATATCGTCGTCTGTTTTATCTCGTCTCCAAGAATCTAATTTTTGTTTGCCGATCGCTTCCTTTATGATGATGGCGTTGATGAATAAATTCGCTGCCGATGTGTAGATTCGGGACTTAGAAGCTTACAGTTTTACTAAAACCTGCTCCCGCTATTCATTCCCTATCGGCGTTTGGCTTTCCAAGGGTTGGTTAAAAGTGAAAGAAAATCAGAATAGAAGAAATTGTTTAAGGTGGACTTCAAATTTCCAGGAAGTGAACCACACACGTGATTTCATGAGCTTCCTCTGCGACACATATGCTATGAAGCTACAACGAACTGCCGCTGACTCTGTTATAAATCCGGGTTGCACCTTCTGTAGCATGTCCGTCTTGCGTAGTCCACTTCTTCCGCTGGTTCAACCGTTGAGATGTGTTGTAATCGTCATCCGCTTGTTCCATCATTCGGGTCTTTGGGTTGGTCGCGTTTAGTCTGAAACCTTGTCTTTGACTTTGCCGCAAAGAGTGGCCCTACCAGAAGTTTAAAACTTCTGACGGCATCGCTACCGAAATCATTGGACTACGGAAACCCTTCCACCAAGACAAGGAAAGACCATCACAAGTATATACACAGAAATGCACACATATATTTTTCTCTGGATGTCAGAGTAAACAGTTGAAATAATCTAGAAATCTTCTATTAGCAGTGATTATTGCCAAAGAAGACCTATCTCTTGTCATTGTTTATAGGCGGGTGACAGTCCACATCATGTTTGTTGTGACGTTGTAGGCGCCAGAAATAAAGACACAAACAGAGAAATTGAGTTAAACAAATATATTAACAGGAAAAGAAATACAAGCATATACAAACGAGAGCATTACAGCAAGAATGTTCGGTCCGACTGTCAGAGCTGACTGCTGGAAACTTTCCTCTCCCAAAAGGCAGTACCTGCTCCTATTTTTATAGTCCATGCGTGCATGGGTAAATTACCATAACAATGTTGTTATCACAACGTTTCGAACGTTGTGGCCTCAGGCCTTCATCAAACGCTTATCGACCCGGGAAACCTTCAGGTAAGTTGAAACTAAACTCTCTATGTGGTCGATTGTTCTCATTCCGCTGACCATGTGTAGGGATATTTTGTTTCATTCCTATTTAGTACTGCTCAGTTATTGTGGAGAACTTGGAGCCATAAACCTAACCTACATGATACTACTACGTTTCACCAAGCCTTCTCATTTCTACTGCGGCTCATTTCTACTGCGGCTCATTTCTACTGTGGAATTCACTTCCCGGCGTGCTTGTCAAACTCTCAACCTCCGGACAGAGAGGAAGCCCGACGAGGCTATGTCGAAGGGCAGAGTCTCGTCTGGGGATTGTAGACAGCTACTCGACCACCCCGTGAATAAGGGGGCTACTGGAAATTTTTGCCCAAGCCTTATGGGCTCGGTTCACCCCACATTAAATTCGGCCTTGCACCCCATCTAAACGCGTGGGGAGGTTAGTGAATATCATCACTGGGATTTACTTCCCGGTGTGCTTGTCAAACTCTCTGCCTTCGGGTAGAGAGGAACCCGGACGAGGCTATGTCGAAGGGCAGAGTCTCGTCTGGGGATTTTAGACAGCTACCCGACCTCGTGTATACTGGATCTATGGGTAATTTTTGCTCGAGCCTACGGGCTCGGTTTACCCAACATTAAATTCGTCCTTGGGCTACATCTGACCGCGTGGGAAAGTTAGTGAATATTTTCTACTGCGGCTGCTGCTGGCTTCACGAAAAATCTGTACGAATACTACTGAAACGTGTTAACTCATTAAGACCTCCAGTCCAGTTCACAATTGAAGAAGAAAATAATAATCATCTGGGTGTGCTAATAACCCGCACAGAAAACAGGTTCAAGACATGCGCAAATCACAAGCCAAGCATCACCCAATCGCCCAACGTCTACAACACTGTGATAAATTCATATGGCGACCCAGACGCATATCAACGGGAAATCGTCCTTATTAAAGTGTCCTTCAGAATAAAAACTGCCTAGCAAACATGACATCTTCAGAAACAAAAGGGCTTAGGAGGAGGACCAGATAACTGCCACGGTCCTTATCTTCCTTACGTCAAAATTCAAAAGATCTATGGTCCATACAACACCAGGACAATATTCTGAAACCGCAACACCCTGTTGGGAAAATCTCTGCCGATTCAAGCCTAACAAAGAGGAGAACATCACCAAGAACTGTATGTATTCTATTCCTTGTAGTATTGGAAAAGAATAAAGGTAAAACTATCATCGCCCTAAAAAAAGGCCGTTGGATAATTCCAGTAATATATCTTTAATCATTCCTAATATACAACGGTTCAAAGCTTAATCTAACAATTGGACAATTTTGCTTTTACACTATCTGGACAATTTTGCTGTTACACCACCCTATATATTGACATGTTTATCCATAAAGTAACCATAGCACATGGGGGGTAGGCTATTAGAATATTCCAAAATCTAAACAAGGAGAAAATCGCCTGCATAGTCATGACAAATGAATTCAATAAATATACAAAAAAAGAAAGGGGTATAAGACAAGGGTGTGTATTCTCACCGGGTTATTCAACCTATACAGTGAAGTGATTCTGAAAGAATTAAAAGTCCTACCAGGATTCATTATTGGCAGCCAAATTATTAACTTATGATATGCAATGTTCATAGCAGACACAGAAAGAAAACTACAAGAACTACAGAAATTAGTGAAGGAAAGCGAGAAGAAAGAACTAAACCGTAATTGCAAGAAGAAAAAGGATAGACCAACATGCAAAGAACAAAATGGAGATATCAAAATCCAGCAAGAAGAAAAATTAAAATATAACGTAGAAAGAAAAGTGGGAAGCTGAAATCTGAACACGCATTTGGACAGCAAAAGATGCCTTCCAAAAGGTCAGCAAACTATTAAGAAACAGGAAAATTTCGTTAGAAACAAAGAAAAGAGTACTGAACTGTTGCGTAATATCAGTCCTCCAATATGGCAGTGAATACCAGACAATCTCCTCACAGATGAAGAGAATTGAAGAAACAGAAACAAGGAAATGTGTACTGAACTGTTACGTAATATCAGTCCTCCTATATGGCAGTGAATTCTAGACAATCTTCTCACAGATGAAGAAGAGACTTGAAGCAACAGAAACAAAAAGTACTGAACTGTTACGTAATATCAGTCCTTCAATATGGCAGTGAAGGCCGGACAATTTCCTCACAGATGAAGAGACTTGAAGCAACAGAAATAAAGAAAAGAGTAATGAACTGTTACGTAATATCAGTCCTTCAATATGGTAGTGAATGCTAGACAATCTCCTCACAGATAAAGGAGACTTGGAGCAACCGAAATGTAGTTCTACAGGAGGATGCTGAGACTAGTATGAACCTAACATTTGAGTAAAGATGAAGTTTTAGAGAAAATGGAAACAAAACAAACACGTATACTTAACATCAGTTGAAATTTCTAGGGTACATTAAGAGGAAATAGGGCTTGACAATTTACACTCACAGGTATTCATAATAAAGTCCAGAAAAACAAAGGCAACCAATGCATAACCTATCTACCAAGCTTGAGTAAATAAATGACAAGAACAGGGTTTAGGAGAGACAAGAAAAAGACAAAATTTACTAAGATCCGAAAAATGCAGAAACATGTAGAAAGACATGATCTCCAACGTCCTGAAGGGGCCACGGCGCATAGAAGAAGATTGTGTGAGACACTTTTACAAATTCATGACTCTGTTTTATTATTTGAACCTGAGTTCTTTTTCAAATTATCATAACTGACCTTCCTGATGTGATCTTTTTTCAACTAGCTAACTTTGCTAACGATACAACTATTAGGTTGGTGCAAAAATAATGACGTAATAATGTCGTTTTTGACGTTAAAAATACGTCAAAAAACGACATTATTACGTCATTATTTTTGCACCAACTTTATATTTACTCCTGTCTCAAGAGTATGATCAATTTGTGCCTTTTTTAAAATTAAATACTTGCATAGTAACTGTTCTGATGAACCTTCCCCTTTGTATTCTTCCAGACAAATTGTACATATGGGAACTACTTAGGACTACATAGAGACATTGTGGTATTATGGTGGCTGTAGTAAGAATGATAAGTAAGAATGTGTTGTTTTAGTGTAAGGAATACTGTCGTATGTATCAGTAATCGTTGCTAGCACATTTTAAGATAAGACAGATTGAAGACCAGCCTCCCCATACCCACTTTTGGCATTGTGCCAAACTTTTGTATTATATCAAAATAAATATTATTTCTTCTTTGGTTTTCTAGACTTTATGAATTTAATTGCAGTACTTGATTGGCAATTATGTCTCATCAATTTACAGTGGAATTGGTAATAGATAACGGTAAGTTCTATGCTGTTTCTTAAGTTCCGCAAGGAAAGTTGGCTCCCTGTGCCGCGCCAGGAAATTTTTCTCCCGGAATCGATCCTCCAGATCTACAAATCAACAATTCGCCATTGCATGGAGTATTGCTACCATATATGGTCTGGAGCCACTTCTGTTTGCCTCGGGGTTCTTGATAAGCTCCAGAGGCATATATGCAATATAATTGGCCCTGATCTGGCATCTCGTCTACAGTCGCTCTCTCACAGACGCGCCGTCGCCTCTCTCTGTCTTTTTTACAAATACTTTGATGGTAATTGCTCCGAGGAGCTGCATTTGCTGGTTCCCAGACTTCATGAATTCAAGCGCCCGACGAGGCTGGCACCCCCCTCTCACCCTTTCACTGTCGAAACTCCTAAATGTAGCCGTCTCTTCTACTCCATTAACTTCATGTCTCGCACCTCTCGCCTGTGAAACTTCATTCCCTAT
>OZ010601.1:58173599-58176099 GCA_963932145.1 Acanthosepion lycidas | reverse complement strand
ATTAAAAGTATATATATGATATATGTGTGTGTATGTGTGTGTGTGTTTATGCGTGTGTGTGGCGGTATTAAGTGGAAGTGCTCAATTTCCGTGATAGAGACAAATTCTGCGAAATTCTAATAGAGACAAATTGCGAAAACATGAAACCTAAGGTCGCAAAAAACTATCCAAGCAACTACATACATACATATATATATATATATATATATATATATATATATATATATATATATATATATATATAGTTTTAAGGTGTGATATATTTATGGGATATAGTGCTCAACATCAGATTGCGCCTAGCATGAAACAGCCTGTCGCCTCTGAGTGTTGACTTCAATGTTCACTTTTATATTTATATTTATATATATGTGTGTGTCCGTGTGTGTTTGTCCGTATGTGTGTGTGTGTGTCCGTGTGTGTGTGTGTATCCTATCACAGTATCCTATCTCTCTGCGTCTCTTGCTTTGTTTATATCTATTTCAGTCTGCCTATCTGTCTGTCAGTTCCGATGTACCTACATTTTTTCATATCTATCATTCTGTTCTGTTTGTCTCGCTATTTATCTAGAAATTTATTTTTAATTTCATATCTATCTATCTGTCGGAATGATCTGGCATTAAACAAAAGAAAAGACGGTTTAGTTTAAATCACCTTCTCGATGTTTCAACGCACGCTCTAAATTTACCACCGTAACAGTCTGTAATCAAATTAAAACCTTCAGAAAAGCACAAGGCCCCAAAACCTCCTAAGGTAACCTCCATTTGTTTGGTTTTTTTAATCATTCCCCCACTAAGCAAGACAATAAAGCCACTAAGACGCAAGTGGTTACTGATAGTGAAAGAATAAAATAAAAAGAAAAACTTTATTAAGGAGAAGCAACATTAAAAGAACAGGAATTAAGAAGACAAAAGATAACGATTGACATTGCATTTAAATTTTTTAAGATCAACGTGACTGGAAAGAAAGAGGTCACAAGAGAGAAAAAACTTGTTAGCATAGAATTTACGGTTACCTGTAAAATGATGGGACCTACCTGTCAATCTAGTACTGCGTTTAAATTCGTGAAGTCTCGTTACCGAAGAGGAAAGCTCATCAGAACAATTACTATGAAAATATTTATAAAAATGGGTACAGGGAAGCTACGTTATGGAGGTGGGAGAGGTGGGAAAGTAGAGATGCCAGGTCAGGACCTAGAACATTGCAGATTGTTCTAATTCTATCAAGAATCTCTAAATATATAGTAGAAGCAACAGGACATTGGCAGCAATATGCAAAGTGAGGGTAGATTATGAATAAATAAGAAAATTTGTCTAGCACGACAGAGTGAATCAACTTTCAAAAAGCGTGAACTTGACAGTTGATCTCTATATCCAAACAATATATATATATATATATATATATATATATATATATATATATTGGAAAATAAATACAAAAAAAGGAAAGAACCCTATGTAATGCATTTTTTTTAGAAAATACGAAAGTTGTCACAGATGATATATATTCCATTTCTCTTTCAATTTGATATATAGAATTATATATTATCTTCTGATATATATATATATATATATATATATATATATATATATATATATATATATAGCGTTCTTGGTATGACGATAAACTACATCCAGCAGCAAGGCTTTTGAACGGGAGGTTTTGAGGAACGTGAAACCACCTCTTACTTACTGTTGTTCCCAAGTCAAGCCTGACTCGGAGTGGCAACACCGGTAAGGATCCCAGTTACAGGCAAATAGTTAACAGGGGTCAACACACTATGAAAGTATATATATATATATATATATATATATATATATATATATATATATATATATATATATATGTGTGTGTGTGTGTGTGTGTGTATATATTTGTGTGTCCGTGTGTATGTATATATTATGCACTTTTACATTAGAATATGTACATACCCACTACAAAACTGTACATCTTATTAAATTAACGTTTCTTCAAGTGAGAAACGTAGCATCATGGTTTCCCACCTGAAGAAACGTTAATTTAACGTTGAAACAAGATGTACAGTTTTGTAGTGGGTATTTACATGTTCTAATGTAACAGTGCATAATAAATATTCTATGTTTTTGCTCTGCTTTTGTATTGAGCCCAGCTTTAAATTAATGTTTTGAATTTACTCTTCGTTCTTTTACACACACACACACACACACACACACACACATATATATATATATATATATATATATATATATATATATATATATATATGCATAATAGCTACTCGAAGTTTCCTACAGTGAATGCAATTTTAGATAACGGTCAGAATCCACACCTAAACATTGCATTAACTGTATGAAACTCCAAGTAGTTTTATCGACGTTGTATATATATATATATATATATATATATATATATATATAGTAATCGTTGACTGGAGTGACCACTCATCCCATGCCTCTGCCATTTCTCTCAACCCGTTTGCAAGAACGAACTACAATTTTGGTCATACGCTTCTCCTCCCTCCGCT
>OZ010601.1:58168599-58171099 GCA_963932145.1 Acanthosepion lycidas | reverse complement strand
TTGTATCCAAGTGCAGTAGGAAAACTGTTACGTGTCTATCTATCTATCTATCTATCTATCTATCTATATATATATATATATATATATATATATATATATATATATATATATATATAAAGTTGTAGCCTCTGTCTGTTTGTTTGTTATCAAACTCTTCCTAACTATATATATATACTCTTCAGAACCATATATATTCTGAAACTAAATTACCTACGGTACTTGGATAAGTATATTTCATTTTGATCAAAGGGAGTGTCCGGGGGAGAGCACAAACCCACCACTGAATATTTTTTTTTACCTTTGATTTAAATTAAATTTAAATTTAAATTTCAACAAGGAAATGACAGTTGATATGGCATTTAAATGAGAGAGAGAGAGGATGGTACTAATGGGCCAGTCATAAAAAATTGGGAAAATTTATTTCTTATAATTATTATTATTATTGCGTAATTTAGACGACAATTTATCCATCGCACTCTGTATGTGATTTGTGTGTGTGTGTGTATATTGGGCGTATCAAAAATACTTTTACAAACTTTAAGGGTAATTTCCAACATCAAGTCAAGGACAAATGTCCATATAATATATATATCCGCAAATCCTTCGTTTTTGAGTTATCCAAGATACAAACCCAAAATATTTTTACAGATTTTGGGGTCTGGTTCCTGGCACCAAAACCAGTTAAAATGTCCATATAAATATATGTCTAAAAAGCCATCGTTGTATCTCAACACAGCTACACATAGCAAATGTTCAAAATGTCCTCCGCTTGCTTCTACACACGCATGCACCCGCCGGATCATTGACTGGTGGTCCCTTTCAAATACTCCCACACGGTGTCGAATGGTTTCGCAGGCCACTATGACACGCTGATGAAGCGTCTCTGCATTATTAATGTCTGATGCATAAACCAATTTCTTCAGATAAAATTTCAAAGTACTGATGTCGGGGGAACATACAGGACAGGGAACCATTCTTCCCCTACCTATCCATCTTTCATGGTAGATGTTTGCCTGTGCCTTGCGAACAGTGTGACTAAAATATGCAGGGGCCTCATCATGCATGAATCACATGTGTCCTTGTATTAGCAGGGGTACATCCTCTAGCAGGTTTGGAAGTGTGTTCGATATAAACTCCCTGTAGGTAACTCCTGTAAGACATGCTGAGAGAACATATATTTATATAAAACATTTAATGTTTTTTTTCTCCCCTTTACCTGTCGCATCATTATGTATATATGATTGTCTTCGGGGTGAAATATTCAATTTTACTGCCTGGTGATACCTGCTTGGTAGAAACGGTGCTGGTAGCAAGGTTGGTTTTCTTAATATTTTATGTCTTAACTTACTCTACATTTTCATTTTTCAGAAATTGTAATGAGTGCCTTTTCACTAATTTAACCATTTTTTGACGAATATTGTTTTTTGTCAAAAGTTTGATTCTTTTGAATTATATATATATATATATATATATATATATATATATATATATATATATATATATATTATTGTTATTATTATTATTAATAGAAATCTTATAATTATAAGAAACTATACTCGCTCGGAAAACCTTCTGTGTCTTGATTTGCAAATAAACAAGCCAGTACCAAAGGGAAAAAAAAGGTATAAAAAAGAAAGAACAGTCCAGCATACGAGTTCAAGGCCCAAAGAAAAAAAAAACCGGATGCGAGTATCCAAAACAACTAAATAAAGTGCTCAATACAATGAGTAGATCATACCTAGTTAAACCTAGAGAACCAGACACACCTACCAAGGTTTCACCTAAGCGGATCGTCAGGGAACGCTGGCTGACAAGGTAAAGAAAGAACGGAATATATAATCAATAAACAATAAAACCATAACAACGTGACCAAAAACAAAAAACAAACAAAGAGGGTTGAGAAGTACCGTTTATTCAAAATTGACAAAAGAGGGGGGGGTTAAAAAAAAGAAAAACAGGGGTGGAACTATTTATTCAATCAAAAAATAAATAAACAATAAATAATAAACAATAAAAAAAATGAAAAATAAAATAAAATAAAAAATATAAAAAAAATTAATTACTGGGGAGAGGAGACCTAGTCTAATAACCAACATTTTTTTTATGTCTAAATTTGTTTAGAATTTCGGTTTTTGAATTTAATAACTGATTAGGTTCCTTATATAGAACTATAGCTAATTTTTCCACAAGACATAGTTTTATAAATTTATAACCTGCTCTATATTTAGAACATCTTTTTAACTAAGTAACTAACTAACTAACTAACTAACTATATATATATATATATATATATATATAGTCATCCACAGACAGACTGTTTCGCTGTATCACAGCTCATCAATGTGGCTAGACATCCGAGATCGAAACCCGACCAATTTTGCATCAAACAGAGATTCTACCCCAAAGCAATCGTCGCGCGGCAGAGAGTCAGGGAAATTTTAACGTCTTTACTATATGAAAGACGTCAATGGCTAGGAGAACTTGATTCTAGATGAAGAGC
>OZ010601.1:58141099-58163599 GCA_963932145.1 Acanthosepion lycidas | reverse complement strand
CTCTTTGCGTCAAAGACTGCTAAATGACATAGCAAATTTTACCGCATTTTGCAATGACAGAGATTAATTTAGAAAAATAAAAATAATACCCTAAAATTTCATAAATGAACATAAAATTATACTATTATGTATCTTTCTTATGAAAGTTTATCTCACTCAGCAGTTATATTTCAATTTTTTTTTATAGTATTTTTAATTTTTCCAAAAAGTACCAAAAAACGTATGGTGCAAGATGAAGTACTAAAAAAATTAAAAAATATTAAACAGTTTTTCTTACTTAAAAAATTACGAGGTAAATAACCTGGTTCACTTAAAACTAGAAAAGATTACGTCACTTCTGTCCTTCTGTATGTAAGGATTATGCAAAATTATCAATCATCATCAATCTTTATCTGTCAAAGTTATCAAGTTGGAGTTTCCTTTTGTTCATTGTATTTTGCTGTTTTGAACAAAAGGTAAAAATTATGTAAATGAAAACAAAACTTATTGTATTTTTGTTTCCTTTAAACCTTTTCTTGATTATGTCATTAGAGCCGTGGGAACGGTGGTGGCATATTATCGAAGGTGTTGGATATCCTTGATATCATATGAAATGTGAAATATTAATAATACCATAGCTCTTCGCTTATCGACCAATTCGTTTGTGGATCTGGTCATTGGAACGGAATCTGGTCGTTAAGTGAGGAGAGGTTTTATAGGCAAAAAGAATCTATAGGCTTGGAAAATTTGTTTCTCTGATTTCTTCTTCCGCAAAAAGGGGAAGCTTACGTAGAAGGTTTTGTTAAGATAATTATTGTAGCATACCTACGGACGATAATGGATATGTCCCCATTCACATAAATACAGTAGTAAATACTGTATGTTAGTCTGTAGTTGGAGATTCGTCTCCAGCTGCGGTGGTCAAACTCTCTGCCTCCGGGCAGAGAGGATCCAAAGACTAGGCTCTGTCGAAAGGGTAGAATCTCGTCTCGAGAAACAGCTAAGCGACCCCGTTTTATACGGGGTATACAGGTAAACTTTGGCCGAGCCTACGGGCTCGAATACCCCACATTAAACTCGGCCTTGTACCACATCTGACCGCGTGGAGAGGTTGGTAGATATCGTACAGTTGGAGATTCGTCTCCAGCTGTGGTGGTCAAACTTTCTGCCTCCGGGCTGATAGGATCCCCAGACGCGGCTCTGTCGGAGGTAGAGTCTCGTCTGGGGAAACAGACACTCGACCCTGTTTTATACGGGGTCTACAGGGAATTTTTAGTCGCGCCTTCGGGCTCGGATACCCCACATTAAATTCGGCCTTGTGGCACATCTGACCGCGTGGGGCGTTTGGTAGATATCCTGCAGTTGGAGATTCGTCACCAGCTGTGCTGGTCAATCTCTCTGCCTCTGCGTGGGGAGGTTGGGAGATATCGTGCAGTTTGAGATTCATTGTGGAATTTACTTGACTCACTTCTAGCAATTGACTACTTCTTTTACGAGCTGCTGGCGAATCTTATATGTGTTGTTCTTGTCCTAAGTATTAACGTTTATTACCAACCTTCGTTTGATTATTCTATTCAGTTACCTTCCCTAGCTTACAGCAATAATACTGTTAAAGCACCCTAACTTGTGGTATAAGGCCAGTTTTAGTTCAACTTGCAATTTAATAACACTCCCAATAATAATCTGCGATCGTTCTCACCCGGATAATAATGATTTTGACTTGATTCTTTGCGTTTTCATAGCAAAAGATTAAAATGTTATCTTCTATGTATCAATTGTAGTTTCTGTAGAAATATATACGGGTTCTTATTTTCAAAACGTGTATCGTTATTTGCATCGATCTGGTTATATTAATATTCAACGTTTCCTTTCTATTACAATTTTATTTTAGGAAAACATTCTTCTCAAGTCCTCTGTTATCGCTGTTTTCTGTATTATTTGAGGCTTCCTTCCTAATGTTTCGTTTGAACGTCCACACGAACGACAACATCTTGATTATGTCATCATTTTCTCTTCCATGTAAATGTGCTATCCATTTTAGTTGTTGCCGCAGCGGAACGTCCTCAACTGATTTGATTTCTGGCATTTCGTTCACTTCTTATTTTGTGATTCAGTAACGTCAGCCCACAAGTTTCGAAGAGGAATGGTCCTCTCTAAGACCTACAGGTTTTATTCGTTTGAAACCATTTTTAATCACTGATCTGAGAAAATGGTTGTATGTAGCTGACTTTTTCTATGCGCCGTATCCTTTCAGAAAGTTGGCGATCGTGGCTCTCCACAGTTTTGCCTTCAGTATATCCTGTGAGTTTCAAATTTTCCTAGCCCTCTTTCCACATTACGTAACCTAGAAATTTCAACTGTTTCTTCCTTATCTCTATCTATAAAAGGCAGGATGTGTGTGTGTGTGTGTGTGTGTGTGTGTGTGTGTGTGTGTAACGAATGCACGGCCGCAATTTTCGACGGATTTGCACCAAAATTTACATGCACATCCTCCAAGTTAGCGGGAAGGCCAAGACCGACTTTGCATTTCCCAACTCCTATCGATAGTGTAAATAATCGATTTTTCATGCTTCTACGGCAGTTTTCATGTAGTTTGCGACCATTTTGTACTGGTCAGAGTGAGAGCCTATAGCTGGCTGCCACGAATAGGCAGGAAGACTCTATTGGCCAGCGTGAGAGACAACAGCTGACTGACACGAATGTTAACTAGCATGCTAGCATGCAAAAAAAACATCGATAGCTGCATTCGTCACAAGTGGGAAAAATTTAAATCTGCATGGCACTTTACTCCAATTGGCTCATTCGCTTGCTTAAACTCAACGTTGATTCTGATTCCGCAGAACTGGGTTAGGTGTGAAAAAATATTTGTTGTTAACATTCTTTTTTCATTCGGTTTTTCCAGTTACGAGTCCTTTTTTAAAGCTGATCGTTTTATGTTCATTTTGTTTAGCTCTTTTTTCGTAACAGATTTAATGTTTAGTATAGAGCTTAAAAAAAGCTTGCTGTATGAGTCGTACAATTTTTGAATCAAGCACCGGCAAAGCCGAGCCATGCTGCCAGTATTAAGTAAAATTGTCCTTTTGTTTTCATTTTCTTTAAAACTTTGTCGTTGCTCACATCGTCGGTGCATGGTATTCTCAGCATCCTTCTGTAGAGCCACATTTCTGTTGCATCAAGTTTTTTTTTTCTTTATTGGTGAAGTGATCGTCTAGTATTCATTGTCAAACAGGAGGATTAATATGACGTAACAGTTTAGTAGTTCTTTTCTTTGTAACGACATTTCCTGTTTCCTTACCCCATTAACTGCCAAATTTTTTTAATGCACATTTTGGGCCCAGACAGGTGTCTTAGGAGTTTATTTATTCCTTATGTTTCATTTCAGTAGTTACCATTGTCGTTTTTATAGAAACTAGAGCATCAAATATATATGTATATAAAACATCAAAAACGGCCTTGTGCCACAGCGCTTAGAAAATCACTAGAAAGCATCAAAAAATAATATTGATTAGAAATAATAAAAAATACTTTTCAAAATAGTCATTATTTTTCTACTCGTGAAATGTAAAATTACGACAGAAAGTGTCTTCTTATGGTTAATAATAAAAACTTTAAAGGCTAAGTGTTGTCAAATATACCTCTACAAACGCAATGTATGTAAGCAATTCAATGTAAATACAAGGAATATAGTGAGTTTAATTTTAACAGATCCCCAAATGGGGCTCATGGCAGGTAATGGGTTAATACTTTACTTAGCTTCTGGAAAGCATCTTTTGCTATCCCAATGCGCCTTCGGATTTCAGTGTCACACTTTCCGTCCTCTGTTAAAACACTTCCCAGATATTTAAATTGTTGTACTTGTTTCATTTTGGAATCCGCAATTTGTAATTTGCATATTGGGCTGCTCCTTTTGATAGCCACCATGTATTCTGTCATCTGGCAATTGAGATTTATTTCTTTCTTCTCGTTACCGGCTCTATGATCTCTTGTAGTTTACATTCTGTCTGCTATCAACACTATTATTTGCATATCTTATGTTAAGATTGTGGCTACCAATTATGAATCCTGGAAGTTCTAATTCTCTCAGAATCGCTTCACTATATTAATTGAATAAGTCTGGTGAGAAGACACATCCTTGTCTTACGCTGCTTGATATTTTTACTGGACGCCATACATAATATCCATATATGAGTTTTATCAGTCGTCTACATGGAAGTTGTTGTTAGTCCTGACGATAAACTACATCCGGTAGGAAAGCCTCTGATTGTGAGATTGGAGGTTTTGAGGAATGGAGAACCGCCTCTTAAATGCTCTTATTCCCAGGTCCTCTCTGTCCTGGTAGGGCCCCAGCTATGGGTAAATAGTGAACCAACCAAACAGACATCAAAACACTAGGAAAGTATAAAAATAGATTTTATAGTAAAAATACCAGCAATATGTTTTTAAAGTAAAATTATCAACAAGACATTTTTATAGCAAAATTACCAACAACATATTTTATAGTAAAAGTACGAACCAAACATCTTTTTATTGTAAAATTACCAAAATTACCAACAAGACATTTGTATAGTAAAATTACCAAGACATTTTTATAGTAAAATTACCAAGACATTTTTATAGTAAAATTGCCAACAATATATTTTTATGACAAAATTACCAACAAGGCATTTTTAGTGTAAAATTAACCAACATTACATTTTATAGTAAAATTACCACGACTTTTATGGCAAAAATGGCCATCAGTATAATTAAATAAAATTAAAGATTTGTCATACTTTTTCAAAAATTTTTAAAATTGCAATTTGCTATGAGTAATTTTATTTCTTGGAAGGATAAATAAGTTTTCGCTTCTCATTTGATTTTGTAAAACTATTTGGTAAAAATAAAATGCAGCTAAGTAATTATAATTTAATCCTGAAATAATATCATTTCTCTTGATTAGTTATAAAGTCTGAATTTTCATATTTAGATTTCGGCATTAAATAACCCATAGAGGTGTTGATATGCCGCTAAACAAAAGCAACCAATCAACATGAAAGTTGTTAACATGCAAGTTTATAATATCATATAACATCAAACAAGGAAGTGACTTCAAGTGGTTCTACCGATAAATGCTTTGAATGTCATGGACAGAACATGTGATTAACGAGAAAGTTTTAAGGCAAATCGGAGCTCAAATGAAATTTATAATTAAAAATGACAATGCTAATGACCTGAAGAATCTGATACTCGGAGGTCAAATAGAGGAGAAAAGAGACAAGGGAAAGCATTGCATGATATACCTGGTGGGCTTAAGCAAGTGGATGACAGAATGTGATCTGGGAGAGTTGGCAGAGGCACGAAACTTATTGAGAGCCACAAGAGATAGGAGGAAGTGGAGAGCCATGATCGCCTACGTCCTGAAAGGACACGGCACATAAAAAGAGAGAAAGAATATTAACCGTTTCCTTATAAGGAAACGTTCGGTATTCATTGACCGAGTAGCCACTTCTGCGATTGATTGAAATTTATAAAATATTTTTCTTAAGACAACTTTTCAGGTGAGTCAGTTTCTCAAGCCGGGTAGCTATTATCACTCGTGAGACAACTAAAATCCGAAAATGCAGAGAAATAGATAAAGATGTCTTCCAGAAACTAAGCAAAGTATTAAGACATAGGTAAACAGAAACAAAGAAAAGATTGCTGAACTGCTATGTAATATCTAATCACAGATATGGTAATGAATGCTGGACAATCTCCTCAGAGTTAAAGGAGAGACTTCAAGCAATGGCTTAGTAATTAATCCATAGCTGAAGAAGGAGAAGAGGTGGATTCATAGCTTTCCCAAGGGTATTTGCCTGTAGGTGAATATAACGAACCCAACTGGAATTGAAACTCGGCTCTCCGGTTAACAATTCCGTGCCATTATCCATTACACCACCCGCACATCCAAGCATAAAGCACCTGATATTCACAAGTAATTACCAATCTAGATACTGACCAGACTCTGCGTTGCTTAACTTCGGTTATCATTCGGGAATTGGTGTGTCGATATGATACTACTGTAAGCCACAAATGAGTAGAGGAATGACTACTACAAAGAGAATGAGTGTGTCATAAAAGTGGAGGTATTGATGATAGCAGCAAAAGACAGGCAGCTGTGGAGGACCATGATCTCACGTTCTAAATAGACATGACACATCGAGAGAGACGTACTAACGGAGCAAATAGAGATTATCAGTTTATTTAATCAACAAATTGCTGAACAACCGAATTAAAATTATTAACGTATAGAATAAGAGAGCCTCGCGGTTAAAAGCGATGGAAATAGATTTGGCGAACCGAGTTCAAACTCCAGTGAAATTTTTCACTTAATTACAGCTCTTGAAGAAAACTATAGTTCCCTCTGTAATCTCTAAAATTGCGAGTAAAGTAATACGATAGACTATTCTTAACTTCAGTTAGCAATCAGTCGAAGAGATTGGCAACTCTGATCTCACGCCAAGTAATCAATATACCATGAGTAAAAGAGACAAGGTATGGCCTATTAGTTCCAATGTCTTACAGATTCTAGAGAACATCTACATCTACTCTTAATGTCGGAATAGAAGGATAGGTTGGAAATTTTATTAAAAATCAATTTGTTTCCGGAACAAGAAAACAAAAAAAAAAAGAGACTGAAATAAACGTACAGGCTGGAATAAAGTACCGAATAAAATAAACGGGGTATGGCCTAGAATAAGTGTAGGTAGGTCAGAAAAATTGATATTTAAGTAGCCGGGCAGTTGTTTATCGTTTCATTTTTTATGAATTATCAACCTTTTGTGGGTTATTTAAAGCCAAATTTGTCAGATTTTTTTTTTTTTTTTTTTTTTTTTTTTGCAATATTGCGTTAAGAATTTTGGGGCGATAAAGATTTTTCTAAGTACGTGTCCTACTAGTTAACCTATAGCGGGGGGAGAAGAGAAGGATTCAAACCATTCCCCCCACCCACCCACACCCACGGATCTAAATAGCCGAATAGGTCCGTTCATTTTAAACGCGAATGGAACGTCAGACGTCATCAGTTAAAAAAAAAAAAAAAAACTAATTCAGCCGGTATTGGGATTCGGGAAATTAAATATGCCAGAGAAACTAATTTACATAAAAGGGCTTCCTTGAACGACCGGAACATCCAAATGTAATGGTTGAAGCGAATTGGACTAATTGGCAAATCGAAAGCTTAGCCACATCAGTCAGGGACATGATAGCTTCCGGGCTTTTCGGTTGCCCAGTGTTGTAACGAGGCTACACTCTAACAAAGGCATCCGCGCAGCGCAGACGAAAACTGACGTAAGCTCACAGCTAATCTTATAGAAGGTAATTCTGGCTTTGGGCGCCTTTGGCCACTTTACGACCACGACGCACTGTCTAAAACCCGACTGCATCACCCTTTCAACACTCTTTGAATAGTTCCTTTTAACGTCTTCTTTCTTCGTCACTATTTTTATCTGACATATGTGTGCATTTTCAAGGTCAGCTGGTCCACTCGTGAAAAGTAGAGAGATAAAAAAAAAATTTAAACGATTTTTGTAGATTAGAATTCATAAATTACTCTTCTGTTAACCCTAACCTACATACTTTCCTACATTCTTCATTATGTTTCCCCAACTTTTTTTTATATATCAGCATTTCACCCCAAGCAAGACAAGAGTGCAACTAGTACGCAAGGGATTACAGAGAGTGAAAGTAAAGGAAAAGACCGGGTATAGCGGGGGGTTTAAAGAAAAGGATAAAAAAGAAGAACGGGGATCGAGGCATCAGAAGATGTCGATTGACATTACATTTAAATTTTTGAAGATTATAATTATCAGGGAAGCAAGTAAGAGGAAGGGAGTTTCACTGTCGGGAAGTGCGAAAGAAGAAACTGTTGGAGTAGAAGAGCTGGTTACATTTAACTGTTTCTACAGTGAGACCGAGGTGCCATCCTAGTAGCACGCTTAGATTCATGCATTCGGCGCACCAGGGAAAATAGCTCGTCAAAGCAGATGCCATAAAAATATAGAAAAGACAAAGGGAAGCCACATTACGTCTGTGAGAAAGTGAGCGGAATCGAGATCCCGGAATGGGAGTTAGGAAGAATGCTTTGCGTTACTCGGCCATATAGTGAGGAGCGTTTGAAATCCTGTTTCGATAAGGATAAACCTTTACTCCTGTTGAAAAGAAAGTGGAAGAGTGTGAACCGAACGTCAGGCAAACCTATCTACTCCCATTGAGGAAAAAATGTAAATAAATAGTATTTGTCTATGTTTCTGAGATGGGCTATTGTAATTATTTACCATATTTATATTATTCTGACTGTTGTCCTCATCTTTGTTGCCATATTCACGGCGTTTCGGCCTATTTACGCTCCGCCCTTCTTCAGCTTATTGGAATTCCGAACTGAACCCTTTGTTTCGTCGATCGGAGTAGGTTGTTCTATTTCCACGTGCCATGCCTCATCCGGATATTCCAGTATCAGTTATTTCCCTTTAACTCAACTCTCCAAGTTATTGTTCCCCTCTGCTGTAGCCAGGTATTGAACTCAAAACTCATTGAGTCAAGTAACTGGATTACTTCAACCAACGCTTATATTCACTGGGCTATGTGTCAACAGTCCGAACAATATAAATAGTGTAAATAAATAAATAGTTCAAAGTTTTAGCCGGAGATGTTAGAAGTATTGGGACAATATTTAACATGGCGTACGGATGAAAAGGGCTCAACAGACGAAAAGGGTTAAAACAAAACGTTTTTAATTTTTTGTCAGAAAGAGAATTATTTTCCCAGGATATGGGAACAGATGTATGAATTTTGTTGAAAAAGTTACACATTGTGATTCAGCTAGACACAGCTGGCAGGTCGGGGACCAGAGGTTAAAGTCGTCTGCTGAAAGGTGTCAATGGGAAATTTTAGCTGACAAAATTTCCCTGAGAAAAAATTATAATTGTGAGCCATTGTAAAGGCAGAAGATGACGTCAGAAAGGCTGACATCTTATGATGGCTCCTCCCGACGGAGGAGGAGATCTTCCAAAATTGGAAATGTGAAATAGAAATCGAAAGAAAACAACTGGTTGAATTTTGGGAGATTTGCATAAAACCCACCTATTCGCCCGCACCACATCAGTTGAACGGGACACCCATAAATACAGGTGCCCACGTGGGCCAAAGTTAGTTGGGGCCAGCCAGTTGTAGTAGCCGTTGCAGTCGCAGCGAGATTGCGACCGGGAGTTAAGAGATTTCTAATATAAAGCTCCTTGCCAACCTGATAAAAAGAATAATAATATTAATTATCCGCTGAAGAAAGTCTCCGACAAAATCCTTGTGTCGTACTGGAAAGTTCAAATCACAGTACTTGAAGATAAATCCAGTTGTCTGGTTTGGCCACTCTTTAAAGAAGCTATCCATAATTTTCGTTCCGTCGTCAGTTATTAGAGCGGGTTGAGAAAAGAAGAAAAACAACAAAGAAAGAACTGTAAATATTTTTTTATTCTGATATAAACATCATATCGTGACTTATTCGGGCGTCGTCAATTTTATTTTTCAATTTTGTATGCATCTGTTCAACTCCTTGGTTTAGCGTGGTTAAGATACCCCAGTGGAAATTCGGCTTGACTCTCTTAAGATCAAAATTACAACGTGGGTAAGAGAGGTCAACTTAGAGACCAGCTGCTGTGTCAAACGCCATCAACGACCGACGAGTGTGCTGGCGGCCTGTTCTCTGATACCAGGATCGATCCTGACCAAGCGTACAGACGGGGATAGACCCTGAACAACGTCATATTTGGAGGCCGTAATTGGGCTGTGGCCTGAAATACCGTCATAGTATAAAGTTGAAATAGACTTTAGAAGGAACTGGAAACCCAATCCTAAATAGGATGCAAGTGATAAACATCTACTCCTGTTCAAAAATCCGGGAACGAGGGTCCTCTAACAAAGAAGAAAGAAGGTTTGGAGAATTTAACAGTCAAAGAGGGAATCAAAAGAAATGGGAGCAGAGGCAAGCAGCGAGAAAGGTACTTAATAACTTTGAATAAATGGTATTGATGAGAACACCAAAAAGCAGGAAGCTGTGAAGAAACATGATTTCACGTCCAGAATAGAAACAGCATATAGAGAGGGAAAGATTAGAAACTGTTCAGATGCTTCGATATATCTTCACTTTTAGTCGTTCAATCACAGAAAAATCAGGATTCCAAACGCTATTTTAAAGACGTGGTGACTGACGATAAGGACGAAAGTTGCAAAATAATTTTTCTCAATTCACTTCTTCATTATGCCTGCGCTGTTAAATATCTAAATATAGATATTAAAGACATTTTTTTATGTTTATACGTTCTTTTTTATAGATGGTATTTATCAATCCACCCACGAGGATTGAATGTGGCACAAGGCCTTTTTAATGTGGGCATCTCCGAGCCCGTAGGCTCAGCCAAAAATAAATAACCATCCAAACCCCCCTAGGGGGGTCAGTCCGTCAACCTCCCCCAACGAAACCCTACCCTTCGGCGGAGCTACGTCAGGGTTCCTCCCTGCAAGCAGAGAGTTCGACAGACACCGACCCGGCAGCTCACAAAGCACAGATACTACACTTTGATCCTAGCCACCGGGCCGAGCGGGTATTCTTTTTATAGATACAAATATTTAAGTAAAATCACAGAAAAATCAGGATTCCAAACGCTATTTTAAAGACGTGGTGACTGACGATAAGGACGAAAGTTGCAAAATAATTTTTCTCAATTCACTTCTTCATAATGCCTGCGCTGTTAAATATCTAAATATAGATATTAAAGACATTTTTTTATGTTTATACGTTCTTTTTTATAGATGGTATTTATCAATCCACCCACGAGGATTGAATGTGGCACAAAAAATGTCTTAAATAATTGTCGGACTTTGTCCGTTTCATAAATATAGATATCTATCTCTACTGATATAGCTTAGTTTGGCACAAGATCTTAATAGCTGAGCACTCGATGAAGAGTGAATTCTTCAAACAGGCAGTAGAAAGATTTATCTCACGTAGTTAGGCACAATTCGTCCGTGTAATGAATATTGCCGTTACATTTGGTCTGGTGTTTCTGACTGTATGAGGTCGCTTGCAGTACCCAGTGGTTCGAAGCGGAACCCTATCTGACCAGGCTTTATATTGCTTAACTTCAATGATCGAACGAGAACAGTTTTTTTTTCAGCGTAATTATTAGGAGATCCTTCATAAAATCCACATAAGAATCTGCAATGTTATCGGTCCTGACCTGGCATCTCGACTACAGTCACTTTCCCCCCGCTGTAACGTAGATTCTCTGTGTTATTTCTGCAAATATTTTCATGTTAATTGCTTTGATGAGCTTTCCTTATAAATTTGTAAATTTAAGCGAAGTACTAGATTGGCGGATAGGTCTTATCCTTTACAATTGGAATTACTAGGTGTAACCCTAAATTATATACTAAATAATTCTTCAGTCGCACTTCTCATTTGTGAAAATCTCTTCCGCTTTCTTAATTCTCAGTCAACTTTGATCTTCAAAAATTTAAATGTCATGTCAATCGTCATCCTATGTCTTTTAATTCCACTCTTTTTATTGTTCTCTCCCCTAATGTTTTATCTTTTTCTCATATTCTTTCACACTCAGTAACCTTTGCGTCTTAGTGGCTTTATTTCCTTGTTTGGAGTGAAATTAATAAAATAAAAACATAAAACAACTTATGACATTGAGTCATTCAATTTTCATCAGTCAGTTAAGTGCCATACACGATACATGCTTCGGCAATCATGTATATTTCGATACATTACTGACGAGGCATATTTTTCCCGCTGTAGGATGCCATTTCTTTCTGCGGTAGACTGGTTGCCAACCAAGGATAAAGAACCCAGTCTGTTCTGCTATTTAACCCATAGAAGGAGAGGAAATAGATGAAGTCATACCTTTCATAAGGATATCTGGGCATACGTGAATCTAACAAACTCAACTGGAATTCGAACTCGGTTTCCAAGTTCTCACTCCGAGCCGATATCCATTACACCACAAGATCAGATTATCTTGAGAAGTGTTATGCCAATCTTCCAAGAAATTTGTGCCTGCCATGAAAATCAGCATTCGCGGTACTGATTTTAGCAAGAGTCGGCCGACACTAAAAAAAAACTATCTCAGCCAATAAGGAAAGCATAGATAGAAACAGTGTGGATATAGAAATTAATACTGCATGGCGACTGGTTTGCGCAAGTGAATCAAGGCCTTACTTTTCACGTAAAGGCTAATATCAGGCAATTTTCGGTAAGCAGCGTAGTAACCATTTAGTTTAATTTACTGATCTGTTTGTGTGTGCGCATGCGCGCGTGTGTGTGTGTGTGCGCGCGCGCATAAGTGTGTGTGTGTTTTGTGCATCGAACTAAACACTCGTAAAATAAACATTTACTCGGACAATCAGCCAACAGGCACATTGACTACGAACAATTCATTCAAAGTACTTGTAAAATCAACAGTAACATCGTCGTTCAATTATCTAAAGGAAACACTGGAACATGTTTGCATTCTTGTGCGGCCCTATGTGCACAAACAAATCCTTGCCTTCACATAAATACGCGTTTACATAGGTTCACTCCCAAATAGCCATTGACATCATCGTCTTGCGTCCATCGCTCTCGAGTCTATGGGCACACAAAATGGCTGACAAGAACAATTACCGGTTTTCCGCAGGAAATTGCGGTCGGCATTGTCCGCTGGCGTCCGAAACTGGCCGGAAGTAGCACTCTGCAAATCTGTCCGCTCTCTCCCACTTCGAAACCCCTAACATTCCCACCATCGGTCGACTAAAGATTCAAGCCACGACCACGTCTTTCCCTTCCACTCAACAACAGCCATCGTTTGACGCGGCTAGAAGCAGAAAGATGTGGCAAGTAGCGTTCGGGTTTGACAAACTGCTAAAAACAAACCAATCGCTCGAAAATGCGGAAGTCAAGTGAGTAGGAAGAAAAACGCCCGGGGAAAGTGAAAGTGAAAGTGAAATTAAGAGACAAAAAAGAGGGCAAAGAAATATAGAGAAAAGGAGGTAAGTAAAGGAAGGAAGGAAGGAAGGAAGGAAGGAAGGAAGGAAGGAAGGAAGGAAGGAAGGAAGGAAGGAAGGAAGGAAGGAAAATTGTACCCAAGGTAAAAAAAAAACGAGAAAAGAAAGTAAACGCAGAAGAAGAGGAAAAGAATGAAAAAGAAGAAATGTACATAATATGAGGAAGGAAAAAAAGGAAGGAGAAACCGACGGAATATAGAGAAAATAAGGGGAAGGAATAAGCGAGAAACGAAAGGAGAGAAAAAAGAAAAAAAGAAGGAATACACATAAAATAAATGAAGTGAAGACAGAAAGAAGGAAACGTAGAAGAAAAGGGGGAGGAAGAGAAAAATAGAAGCAAAGAAAAAAGGTAGAAAAGGACAGAAAAAGGTTAAGATCAAAAAAAAAAGAGAAGGAAAGTACATGAAATAACGATAGGTAGGGAGGATAAAAAAAAAATTAGGAATAGCGGAATAAAAGGAAGAATGCAGAAGGGATTGACTTGTTTTTATGGCTTATCAACCCTTTGGGGATTATTTAAAGCCAAAGAATATTTCTGATTGTATGAGGTCGCTTGCAGTACCCAGTGGTCCGAAACGGAACTCAATCTAAGTACTGACCAGGGTCGATATTGCTTAATTTCAGTGATCGAACGAGAACAGGTATTTCTGCGTAATTATGCAGAAGAGAAAAAGCGAGAAAGAAGAAAAGAAAGAAGGTAGGAAAGTACAAAAAGGAAGGAAGGAAGGAAGGAAGGAAGGAAGGAAGGAAATATAAAGTAAAAAAAAAAACAAAGAAAGAAAGGAAAAAATTAGGACGAATGAAAAGGCACACAGAATGAGGAAGATAGTAGTAAAAAGGAAAACAAAAGAAAGAAAGAAAGAAAGAAAGAAAGAAAGAAAGAAAGAAAGAAAGAAAGAAAGAAGGAAAGAAGCGATAACGCTATCAGGCACTTACCGTCTGCTTTAATAGAAAGAAAGAAAGAAAGAAAGAAAGAAAGAAAGAAGAGATAACGCTATCAGGCACTTCTCGTCTGCTTCAATAGAAAGAAAGAAAGAAAGAAAGAAAGAAAGAAGAAACGTTAACAATCCAAAAATTTCCAACCAATGAAAGCCAATTTCAAAAATAAAAAATTTTAACTACATGATCAAATTGGAAAATGAGATATAGATAATTACCCCTGAACATAAATTATGTACATTATTTAGAGTATTCGGACTATTGTCCTCATCTTTTTCGCCATATTTATCACAACGTTTCGGCGGTTGTACACTCCGGCCTACTTCAGGTGGTTGGAATGTCGAACTGAACCCTTTATTTCACTCACCGGGGTAGACTGTTCTAGTTCCACGTACCATGTTTAATGGATGTCAGTTATGAGTTATCTCCTGTTAATTCCCCTCTCCAAGTTCTCCACTACCTTAACCGGGTATTGAACTCACACTCTTTGGGTCCTTGAGGACACAGGCCACAGTGGATAAAGGCTTTGGTTAGATCCAGGGATCCTAGGTTCCTTTAAGGATTTCGAATTGAAACCTTTACGTTGATAAATTGTTCTTGTTCCACTGACCATGTCTCGGGATATCTCGTCACCTCTTTTTGTAATACTTAACAAGTATTTTGCACCAAAATTTACATGCACATGCCCCAAGTTAGCGGGAAGGACAAGACAGACTTTTCATTTCCCAACTCCCATCGATAGTGGAAATAATCGATTTCTTCATGCTTCTACGGCAGTTTTCATGTAGTTTGCGGCCATTTTCTACTGGCCAGCGTGAGAGACAACAGCTGACTGACACGAATGCTAACTAGCATGCTAGCATGCAAAAAAAACATCGAAAGTGGGAAAAATTTAAATCTGCATGGCACTTTACTCCAATTGTCTCATTCGCTTGCTTAAACTCAACGTCGATTCTGATTCCGCAGAACTGGGATGGGTGTGAAAAAGTATTTGTTGTTAACATTCTTTTTTCATTCGGTTTTTCCAGTTACGAGTCCTTTTTTAAAGCTGACTGTTTTGTGTTCATTTTGTTTAGTTCTTTTTTCGTAACATATTTAATGTTTAGTATAGAGCTTAGAAAAATTCGCAGTGTGAGATAGGCAAGAAGTAAGGAATGTAGCAACATCCACACGGCAAAGGGCACTCCGTTAAAGGCAAGGAAGGGCAAAAATATTTTATATATATATATATATTTATATATATATATATATATACTTGCTTTTATTCTTTACTAGCAGCATGGCCTGGAGTTTATATCTATATATATATCATTTGATATATATATCATATATATATATATATATATATATATATATATATATATATATATATATATATGTGTGTGTGTGTGTGTGTGTGTGTGTGTGTGTGTGTGTTTTTAGCTTTTATTCTTTACTAGCAGCATGGCTCGGCGTTGATATATATATATCATTTGATATATATATATATATATATCATTTGATATATATATATATATATATATATATATATATATATATATATATATATATATATATATATATATATATATATATGTTTTTAGCTTTTATTCTTTACTAGCAGCATGGCTCGGCGTTGATATATATATATCATTTGATATATATATGTATATATATATATATGTTTTAGCATTTATTCTTTACTAGCAGCATGGACCGGCGTTGATATATATATATATCATTTGATATATATCATATATATATATATATATATATATATATATATGTGTGTGTGTGTGTGTGTGTGTGTGTGTGTGTGTGTGTGTGTGTTTAGCTTTTATTCTTTACTAGCAGCATGGTATATCATTTGATATATATATTATTTGATATATATATATATCATTTCACTCCAAACAAGGCGATAATTCCACTGGGATGCAGAGGTATCACAGAGAAGGAGTGAGAAGACTTTCGTGAGGAGAAGTGAGGAAAGGGCAATAACGGATCAGGGTTCAGGAAGACAGAAGATGGCGATTGACGTTGCATTTAAACTTTTGAAGATTATAGGTTGCAGGGAAGCAAGAAACCGGACGAGAGTTCCACAGGTGAGAAGTACGCATAAAGAAAATATTAGAAATATTAGGACAGAAGTGGTGGTTGCATCTAGCTAGTTCAACTGTGAAAACGGTGATACCTTGTTGCCAATCTAGTAGCACAATTAAATTCATGTTCTCGATGCAGTAAGGAAAAAAGCTCTGCAGAACGATTGCCATGAAAATGTTTGTAGAAAACACAGAGGGAAGACATGTTAATCGAGATGCCAAATCAGGATCAAGTATTAGGTTGGTGCAAAAATAATGACGTAATAATGTCGTTTTTTGACCTTTAAAAATACGTCAAAAAACGACATTATTACGTGATTATTTTTGCACCAACCTAATACATTACAGAACTTTCTTTGAATTTTGTCATGAATCTCCATATATAGATTAGGAACACAAGACCAGATATAGCAGTAGTAGATTATATATGGTAGATTTATAAATGTACAAGATGGATTCTGACGATAAAAATGTTCTGACATGACACATTGGACGTAGCAACTGAACTCAATGTAGTCGTTCCAAGTCTGTGGAAAACTTGAACTCAAGAAGGCGTAGAGTTTGTCCTCCTGGAGTTTAATATCTCTGTAATGATTAAATGAAAGCAGTTTTGTGTTTGAGACACTAAAGTTTACAAGCCATTTCTTGCTCCAATTAACCAAAGATTAAGGGTCCTTTTCGAGGTCAGTTGCCATGTTTACTTTATCTGTCGGACTTGCTACTATAAGAAAAGTAAATAGTTGCGTCATCTGCATAAATAGCTATTTGGGAACTGATGACATCGACAAGGTCGTTGATGAAGATAAGAAACAGCGTAGGCCCAAGGATAGAACACTGGGGATGGGACTCGCGTTGGTATCAAATGATCTGGAATCATACCCGTTCAATACAACCTTCATTACAGGAACGATTGGATTAAGCCAAATATCGCCCCGTGACATGATAGCCCTTAAGCTTGCGTAGAGGGCTAGTATGCCAAACCCCATCGAATAAATTTGAGATATCTAGAGCCACAATCCGAGCTTCTCCATTATTAACTAAAGCTTGATAGACAATTTCAGTGATGGCCGTTAATAAGTGGGCGGTAAACATGGTGAAAAGGAAGCTATATTGTTTGTCCGGAATGAGTCCGCACAA
Source organism: Acanthosepion lycidas (assembly GCA_963932145.1). Classification (NCBI taxonomy): domain Eukaryota; kingdom Metazoa; phylum Mollusca; class Cephalopoda; order Sepiida; family Sepiidae; genus Acanthosepion; species Acanthosepion lycidas. The sequence continues at coordinate 58,146,404 of OZ010601.1, read as the reverse complement.
AGTAAGATGCTTCACAAATTCGGCGTCGATTAGAGCGTCTAGTACTACTAATAATAATTTGTGGGATCAGAGCGTTACCCGGAGTTTCTAAAAACAGAAACTACAGAGGAGGACTTCGAATAAGCTGGAAAGCAAGGACTAGAGAGGCATTTGTTGTAAAGTTTTGAGAGAAAAGGGGCCAGCTGAGGAGAGCCAACTGTAGGGATCCCGTCAAATGCGCATTGCCTTGTGGGGGGATCTATTAGGTTGGTGCAAAAATAGTGTCGTTTTCTCACATATGTTACTATGTGAGAAAACGACATTATTTTTGCACCAATAATTTAGAAATGGTAGCAGAAAGCAATCACAGAATTATGCGCATGTTACTCAGTAGAGCCTTCGTTCTAGGGAGAAAATATGAAAGAGATTCTCCAGATGAGTCGAAAGTGGAATTGGAAGAGAACTTCCGAGCAAAGCACTGTGATTTATCTGCAGTAGATATCAATACTTCAAGCTGATCGAAGGGAGGATGGACCGTCAGTAATCTCTAGAACAAAATTTGTAGAAGGCTATACCGTATCTCATTCCTTCAGTAAATAATGATTTTGTTTTTTTGACGGTCCGACTCCCAAGAGAATGCTTTCCCGATCTCTACAATCTTAATTTTAAAGATAAATACATTAAATTCTAAAATGGATTAAAAAATATAGGTTTAATTTCTTAGATAACAAAACGGAATTAGTTCCTCAAATATTTAATTCCAGAGAACTCTCCAAGACTATATATTTCAATTGCACTTAAACGAGTACAAAAAGACACGTTGAAATGTCACTTCTCAGAATAATGTATAGTAATCTTATATATAAAGTACAGTGTATATCAAGACCGTTAATATTGCTGGTTCATTTTTGGATATTATTAGGTTGGTGCAAAAATAATGACGTAATAATGTCGTTTTTTGACGTTAAAAAATACGTCAAAAAACGACATTATTACGTCATTATTTTTGCACCAACCTAATATAAATAAGCGTATAGGCAATGGACCATATGTGACAGCAATATTCTAACAAAAGACGAATGTATATTTATAAACGCTACGAACTTTTATACATGCCCCCCCCCCCCCAAAAAAAAATTATGAAATGAAAAGAACAGGTCTCGCCTTTTCTTTCAGTTGGGCTGATATCAATTAACGGAGAGTTTTAACGACAAACAGACATTTGCAGTTGATCCTTTCTCATTGGGCAATAATATTGTATCGCCATTTTGATTTTTAAAGTGATTATATAGCGATGATGTTCTATTGCCTATTGCAGGTTTTTGTGTCGGTATAGATTCAATTAACATTGTTTATATTTATACGTCTGGGGAATTGTAGGGGGATTTAGTCTTTCCTAAATCCATTGACGCCGAATCAAATTAATGGTTGATTCCTCGAAGCAAACCAAATCAGTCGGTTCCACTAAGAAATGCAATCCCGACTTTGTGATCTTTTTAACTTTAATTATAAGAAATCATTATACGACAGCGAGTCTCATTTTGTAAATAAAAGATATGATCCTTTCTTGCTATAAGCGTCTAATTCTGCTTTTTAAATTCTTTCCTTGGTCTTTACTTCAGATATTGAAACAAGATGGTCTGCTAAATCGAGGGGTGTAGGCACGATCTACCCTTAAGAATGTTTGCCTTTTTTTTTTCTTTTTTTTTTTTTCTTTTTAGTCTTACCATCAACCGAAAATGACGGGCAGGGTTTCTCTATAATTTGCGCGGTTCTACAATGTGTTAGGGTGCTAATCGGAGTGACAAGATGATTTTCGCCCGGGGTTGGTGGACGACGGTCGTGTCGTCGTACGGCGGGAAACTGAAGGTGGAGAGAAGAAAGAGTCGAAGCGTGTCAGCCGGCAAAGGACATCTGTCTACCCTTTTATCAAACATGCCTTGTGTATGTGTGTGTGCGTGCGCACGCGCGTGTGTTTGTGTGTTAATGAGTTTCTTTTACGTGTATTGGCTTAGGAAGACACAGTGGTAAAAAAAAAATAGTTGCGTATCTCTCCTCGTTGCCAGTGATCAGTATTCGAGCCCGGCCAACGTATGTTGATTTTCAAGGAATAATACGAAAAACTACTGTTAAAGTGAGAGGACAATAAAATAAAAAAATATAAGAAAACAGAAGATAACGATTGACATGGCATTTAATTTTTTTTTTTTTTGTAGATCAAAGTTGACAATGGGAAGCAAGAAGCCGGAAGCAAGAAGCCGGAAGCGAATTGCGATAGAAGAAACTATTACCATAGAACTTACGGTTACATCTAACCATTTCAACTGTAAAATAATGAGACCTTGCCGCCAATCTAGTACTGCGCTTAAATTCATAAAGTCTAGGTACCATAGAGGAAAGTCCATGAGAACAATTACCCTGAAAATATTTATAGTAAAGTCACAGGGAAACTACATGACGGCGGTGGGAAAGTGATTGAAAGCGAGATGCCAGGTCAGGACCAATAACATAGCATGTGATAGCAATATTCAATTCATGGTCTTCTGGTAGGCTTATAAATATATAAGTAGAGTCTGTCGAGAAAAATTCTCTAGCACGACATTGTGAAACAATTTTCTTAGCAAATTAATAAATTCTTTTAAAATGCTGGACGAAATAACACAGCGACGGAGGAGGGGGTCATTATTTTCTTTAAATACCATGTCTCTTCAGAACGTCGGGGGTCATGACTCTCCTCACGTTTCTTTTTTTATTATTATTATTATTTCTGAGTTCCTATGACTTTTGGAAAAGACAATAAAATAACTTTCCTGATGCATTCTCCTGTTATTTTTTTTAATTCAGACTAGTCCTTCTTCTAGACTGTTCGTCATCCAAAGCCCAACCTACCTTTTTATTTAACCCACAGCTGAGAGAAGAAGACATAAATTCTTGCCTTTCCCAAGGCCATTAGTGCGAAAGTAAACGAACAGACTAGGTTGAAATTTGAACAGAAACCGCATATTCCTGACCATCATTACAACCTTACAGCCCCACTCTGCAGTCACCCTAGCAGACAGGCATACTCGCACACGACCACCTAGCCATACATACATTACGTAAACTATTCTCCAAGAGTTTGGGGCTACACTCTGTATTCAATAATTAGTAAGTTTCATGCCTTCTCTGGTTTAATTAACTCCTACTAAGCTAGGATTCTAACAATATTTAACACATTAGCGCATGCAATTCTTTTAGGGGATTTTAAATCCTCCAGCCCTAAGATTAACGTTAACAAGAGAAAAAAAAAAGAAAAAATTATGGAAATGCAGTTGTGGTTTAATTTTTAAATTCGTCATTTCTTTCCGGATCCCAATCAGCGACCTAAGATCAGAGATGGCATCATGACAATTTGAGTAGTTTTGAAAAAAAAAATCACACACAGTTTATATTTTCGTAAGGTGTGGGCCGTACTTGTGAGAACAATTTTTTTGTATTTCTTTATGGTATGAACTACCAGGAATTCCTTCAATGAATCTATTGGAATCTTCTCCGGTCAATCCGAGTGCTCCAACTACAACTGGAATTGCTGATGTCCTCATGTGCCACATTTTTGAGATTTCGATTTCAGTAAATCTTCAAAGATTATTATTATCATTAATAATAATAATAATAATAACAATAATAATAATAATATGTTCGTTGATTTCTGTTGTATACACATTTCCTTTTGGGTCCCAACCCGAGAGCTAAGGTCGAAAATGGTTTCATGACATTTTCCACCGATCATTTAAAAAAAATAAATAAATAAACCTATGATCATATCCATTTTATATTGATAAAATTCTTCGTAAGGTGTGATTTTTACGTTTCTGTACAATTTTTATATTTCTTTAACGCATGGATTACCAAGAATCCCTTCGATGAGCCTATCGAAACTTTTTCCAATCAATCCGAGTGCTCCAACTACAACTGGAATTATTGATGCCCTCATGTGCCACACCTTTTAGATTTCCATTTCAAGATCCTCGTATCTTGATAATTTTTCAAGATCTTCAAAGATAAATGATAATCTGCCATATCAATAAGAAAGCACCTTCTGTTTTTGTGGTCTTTGATCAGGATGTCTGGGCGATTAGCTTTGATTGTTCTGTCTGTGTGTATTGTAAAGTCCCATAAAATTATTACAGGTCCTATCTCTGTAACCGGGTCTGGGTGATGTCAGTTTCTTGCAGTTTCCTTCCCGTAAAAGTTGCATATTTGCAGATAATGCAGATATTGGCCCATATTATTAAACCGAGTTTCATATTATTACTAGATTACCCGTGACCTGTTGAGTCACTGACGATTCAGATTATAAAATATTCCATTCCATTCCAATGAAAGTTATGATTCAGTTAAATATTTCAATTCGTTCGTGTCATCATTGGTTTGGTTTAAAAATTCATGTTTAACGTTTTACTGATTGTTTACAGCATTTAATAGAACTTCCCGGATAAACTTGAACTTTAAATCAGATTAACTTAAAAATAATTTTTTAATATGCTAAAAAGTTAACTTTAAATCATATTCGCGGGAAAATATATTTTAAATATACCAAAAAATATTTTTAAAAGTTTAAAATATCTTTTGTTTGAAAAAAACTGAAATATAAATAATTACTATGCAAACAACTGGACGAAACGGCAAATCGGGATCTCTTTGTGTCTGTCTTTAAGTTTAAAATATTTTGATTTTAAAAAGTGTCTGTCTGAAGAAAATTAAAATAAAAATACTTACTGTATCAAAAAAAAACTCGTAGTTTAAAACTTTATTCATTATAAATCATTGTGCGCTGGACGGACGCATCACACAAGCACGCATGCAATCACAGACATTTAGTATTATGCAGATTATTCTTAATGAAGAGTGATTGAAAAGTAACTCCCTATTTTATGTATAAGTAGCAAATCTGACTTAACACCCTATGACTTTTTTTAGTATTATATAGATTATTATTATTATTATTATTATTATTATTATTTTGAATATATGATAAAACCCTTCAGGACCTTGAAATCGCCGCAAAGTTGCCACTTATGTTGATCAGAGTTGATACATTTCACTTGTTCTTTCATATTGTCATAAGTTTCTTTCATTTGGTTTGAATGACCAACTGATATTGAAGATAAAATATTACCATTTTGTAACAAGACAGCTTTAAGACTTGTCTTCGAGGAATCAATGAACGGCCTCTATTCCTCTGGAGTGTAACTGATGTTAAGTGATTGCATAAGATCACTGATATCATTGCAGTACACCAAGTCTATTTCCATAGGGAAAAATAAAAATGGGATTAGATCCTTGT
>OZ010601.1:58063599-58136099 GCA_963932145.1 Acanthosepion lycidas | reverse complement strand
GATAATATACACAAACACAAATAGAAAGGTAGATAGATAAGAAACAGATAGATAGATAGATAGATAGATAGATAGATAGATAGATAAACAAACTGACAGAGATAGATAGATAGATAATGAACAAACTGAGATAGATAGATAGATAGATAGATAGATAGATAGATAATATACACAAACACAAATAGAAAGGTAGATAGATAAGAAACAGATAGATAGATAGATAGATTTGTTTGATTGTTATAGTTTTATTGAACAATGTATTATCATTATATCAGCATTTTCTTACGTATCTAATAGATAATGACCCCAAAATCTCTGGACGTAATCATGGTTACTGCCACTCCTGTCTCTTGCTTGCTCTCTCTCTCTCTCTCTCTCTCCATATATATATATATATATATATATATATATATATATATATATATATATATATATATATATGACAAAGTTTATATCTATCGTTCTCTATTCCTAGACGATTTGTGTTCATATCTAGTTAGCTATCTCGACTACTTCATATCTACCTACATATATCAGTGTATTCCTATCTATATACCTGTCTAGCTAGCTATCATCTCTATTCATATATTTCTATCTGTCGATCTATCTAAGACTGTTCATATCTATCTATCTATCTATCTATCTATCTATCTCCCTCTCTCTCTCTCTCTCTCTCTCTCTATATATATATATATATATATATATATATATATATATATATATATATATATATATCGGTATTTAGCTCTCTCCCTTCCTATCTCTTTTTCTCTTGGTATTTTTCTGTCTCTGTCCTTTACACTTTATATATAGATTAACTGAATATCACTTGTATACTCATATATATATATATATATATATATATATATATATATATATATATATATATATATATATATATATATATATATATATGATATTTTCTTATAGATACAATTTATTTAAGTAAATGCTCTGTTATTAATAAAATAGTATTAATTATATTTACCGTCCTGAATAGCCGAGAAATTTCTTAGATAATATGCATTCTCCGAATCGAACCTGTATTCCTATATGGAAACCGTCATTTGATCTGACGTGCTGTACTATTTAGCTACGGAGAAGCGTCTGGTTGGAAAAGTCCAAATTACTGTTTATAAACATACAATTTTCGATATCTTATATTTATATAAGAAGTAAAAATGACAAAAAGTAGAATAACAAAAAACTTTTGCATTAAAATGGCAAAGAATTAACAAAATAGTCAGCTACACTGACTTATCAATCTTCTCTCATCAAAGCTCAAATGAGAGCGCAGAGACTAAAATAAATACCAAGCGACCAATTTTATATAATAAATATATTAGAAATATAATACTAAATTTTGTGTATATATATATATATATATGTGTGTGTGTGTGTGTGTCTGTGTGTGTGTGTGTGTGTGTGTGTGCGTGCGCGCGCACGCGCGTGTGTGTGTGTGTGTGTCAATACATAATACACAAACCATTTCAGGAGCATATTATTCCTTGAACTCCTTGCGAGTGACAAATTTCCTTAAAATTAGACAAGGGGTTCTCGAGCTTGGGCCGTTTTTCTGTTTTCTGGCTTTTTTTTTTTTTTTTTTTTTAAACATTTCACCCCAAGCAAGGCGGAAATTCCACTGGAACCCAAGGAGTCACATAGTGCGAGAGCAAGAGTAAAGAGGGGTGTTTGAGGAAAGCATATAGAGAAGGACATGGATCAGGATAAAGCCATCAGAAGATGTCGATTGACATTACATTTGAATATTTGAAGATTATAATTATCAGGGAAGCAAGCAAGAGGAAGAGAATTCCACAGACGGGAAGTGCGAGAGAAGAAGCTGTTTGAGTAGAAGAGACGGCTACCGCTTAACTGTTTCGATAGTGAAATGGTGGGACCGAGATTACAGCTTAGTAGCTCGCTTAAATTCATGCATTTGGGTTTTTCAATCGGGAATTCAATATTTGTTTTCGATATACATTCTTATATCAGTCCGCGTATATAAACAAACCTTTGCGTATTATATTCCAACTATTGTGCGTGGGAAAAATATTAGGTTGGTGCAAAAATAATGACGTAATAATGTCGTTTTTTGGCGTATTTTTTAACGTCAAAAAACGACATTATTACGTCATTATTTTTGCACCAACGTAATAATAAACATAATAACCATTTTGTAACATTAACCGCTTTTGAAAGGAACCCAATGAGTTTATTAGTAACAATTGATAGTATAAATGTAACTAGCCATGAATTGTTACATATTTATAATATAATAATTGGTCTTTCATGTTCATTGTAGTTGGTTCATTGTACTCTGATGTGAGCGGTCCGATAAACCGGTTTAGCTGCTTTATGAGCTTACCCTTCCTTGCATGTTGAGCGTTTGAAGATTTTCCCGGCAGTAGGTTCTACATTGGTTGCTAAGCGAAGCTACAGAACCCAGTCTGTCCTTATTGTCTGCTATTTAAACTCATATATGGAGGGTGAATAGATGGATTCATGCCTTTCTCAAGGGTATTTGCGCGTAAGTGAATCTAACGAACCCGACTTGAATTCGAACTCCGATCTTCGGCTTTTTATTCCAAACTGATATCCATTGCGCCACGACGCATATCTAGTAATTCTTCAGCCTATAGAAAAACCCAAGAGCCTTTCAAGCTAGAGCCTCACTGAATCAGATTGTTGTATGAATGTAAATGCAGGAGATAAGAACAATAGATCGTGAGAATATGCAGTCAAGGTATAACAATTAACCCTAGATTTGCAATGTTTAAGTGATCTAGGAAGCATCCCCTTGGGAGTCTGTCTTGGGAAGAATCTGTTCAAATGGAACTTTCTTCTTGCAATTGGAATACGAAGGGAATGTAGATGACTTGTCCCAGCGTATATAGTATGGCGGGTCCCAGCGGCGAAGGTCCGAAGGAGTGGAAGTAAATGTAGCCCGTTAAAATAGCGATAGAGTAACGACTTACAATCTAAAAATATTTTCTGCCTTTAAATAACCTGAAAGGGGTTGATAAGCCGTACAAAATAAATGAATGAATGAATAAAAAAAACAGAATTTACTACGACCTACAAAGGACAAGAAATTGTGGAAAGCATTGATCGCTCACGTCCAGAAGGGACACGAGAAGAAGAAGAAGAAGAAGAAGAAGAAGAAGAAGAAGAAGGAAGAAGAAGAAGAACCAAAAATTAAAAACTAATTGTCTACAAAGGACAGGAAAATGTGGGGAGCCACAATCGCTCAAGTTCTGAAGAGACATGGCAGATAGAAGAAGAAGAAGAAGAAGAAGAAGAAGAAGAAGAAGAAAAGAAGAAGAAGAAAGAAGAAGAAGAAGAAGAAGAAGAAGAAGAAGAACCAAAAATTAAAAACTAATTGTCTACAAAGGACAGGAAAATGTAGGGAGCCACGATCGCTCAAGTTCTGAAGAGACATGGCAGATAGAAGAAGAAGAAGAAGAGAAGAAGAAGAAGAAGAAGAAGAAGAAAGAAGAAGAAGAAGAAGAAGAAGAAGAAGAAGACACTATTACACTAAGCACCACGTCCTATTTATCTATATACGCGCACTTTAAAACATCAAACGTCGTCCAAGATAAACAATTTTCACTCTGGGAGCCAATATTCAAAATTAATAGAGGTAAATACGAAGGGTAGAGAAAATAAATACTGACCACAGCTTTTATTTTTTCCTTTTATTCATTTTCCTGGGAATTGATTTCTTTTTGCAGCAAACATCAAAGACTTTATGGCAAATGTTTTGAAAGCATATTGTCTTTTTTTTTTATCTAGGACTAAAGCCTCCATATTTGTAGCGTCATTTCTTTTCCTTTTTTTCTTTTTTAGAAGGAAAGAGACGGCAAAGAAGAGGAATGTTAATATTGAAAATGTTCTTATAATGTATATTTCAGATAGATATGAACAGACTGAGATAGATAGATAGATAGATAGATAGATAGATAGATAGATAGATAGATAGATAATGAATACACTGAGATAGATAGATAGATAGATAGATAGATAGATATTAGGTTGGTGCAAAAATAATGACGTTTTTTGACGTTAAAAAATGTCAATATTGCACGAACCTGATAGATAGATAGATAGATAGATAGATAGATAGATAGATACGAACAGACTGAGATAGGTAGATAAAGAGAGAGAAAGAGATAGATAGATAGATAGATAGATAGATAGATAGATACGAACAGACTGAGATAGGTAGATAAAGAGAGAGAGAGAAAGAGATAGATAGATAGATAGATAGATAGATAGATAGATAGATAGATACGAACAGACTGAGATAGATAGATAGATAGATAGATAGATAATGAATACACTGAGATAGATAGATAGATAGATACGAACAGACTGAGATAGATAGATAGATAGATAGATAGATAGATAGATAGATACGAACAGACTGAGATAGATAGATAGATAGATAGATAGATAGATAGATAGATAGATAGATAATGAATACACTGAGATAGATAGATAGATAGATAGATAGATACGAACAGACTGAGATAGATAGATAGATAGATAGATAGATAGATAGATACGAACAGACTGAGATAGATAGATAGATAGATAGATAGATAGATAGATACGAACAGAGTGAGATAGATAGATAGATAGATAGATAGATAGATAGATAGATAGATAGATAGATAGATACGAACAGACTGAGATAGATAGATAAACACGTCGCATTATTAGAGAAATATATTATAATTCTATTTGTTCCTTCCTTTGGACGTGTTACATTCTGGCATTGCTTCAGATAAATAATGGATCATTTCGTTTTGAATGCAATGGAATGACGGAAGAAAAATGTTATATACCGTCTATATGAACACTAATGTCCCAATCCTCATAAATAAATTGGACACTATTGTAAGCGGGGGTAATATGCTGTCTAAGTAGTCAACCACTAGCAGTGGTTTACCTACTTCACGCCGCTGACGAGTATTGTATTTTGTTCATGTTAGATTACCATTTCATTTCCAACCTCCGTTTTGGTTATTCCTCATTCACGAACCTTTTCTAGGTTACAACAATATATATATATATATATCGCTGGTAGATTTTTCTGAGAAAAGGAGATGTAAATAATAATAGAAAGAAAGAAGCTATCACAAACGACTAAGTAACTAAATTATGCATTGTTTTCCTCTGTTGCTTTTTTCTTTAACCTGATGTCAGATAACAATAAACAAAGGAGAATTATTAATAAGAATATTGTATACAAACAAAAGTTACTTAGTGATTTTAAAGTGGTATAAATTTGTCCAATGTATATATACCGGGTGTAAAAGCGAAATTGTCCAAATCGCGTAACAGCAAAGTTGTCCAAATCGTTTGGACAGTTTTGCTGTTACACGATTTGGACAGTTTTGCTGTTACACGATTTGGACAATTTTGCTGTTACACCCGTATATATTTCTTTGTGTATAACCATATTTAATGTTTGCCTTTTGAAAGTCAAACTTTTGGAATAAAACGTTTGTTATCTGGAATAAGGTGCTATGATATATTTAAATATACAGGAAAACCTTGTCAATTTAGAATCTTCTTATTTGTATACTCTTCTGAAACTAATGACCTGTGTTTATAAATGTGATTGTTTTTTTTTAAGTGCTTAATCTCAAATATTTAACAATACAGTTGAAAAACAGTGTCATATCCTGTTCATTACTGTCAAACTCTCTACCTTGAGCGGAGAGGAACCCGGGCGAGGTTTTGCCGAAGAGCAAAGTTTCGTCCGAAGAAGTAGACAGACCCTGAACCCGTTTATACGGGTTCTAAGGGAATATTCTAAGGGAATATTTTTGGCCGAGCCTACAGGCTCGGAGAACCCACGGTAAACTCGGCTTTGTGACACATACAGTTGAAGAAACGGAGAAGAAATTATTCAGTCAGTAAATTAAGAATTATGACTGATCCAAAAAAAATCCAAACCATAAGAAACATTAACCGTGACATTGCCCCGCGTACTGTTCCCTTGTTTGCACGCCATGTCTCTTCAGGACTTCCTTGGTCATAGCTCTCTACAACTATCCTCTGTAACCCTTAGCAATCTTTGTCTTTTTTAATATTCCCCCTTCACATTCTGCCAACGAAGTTCGTTAGGTAGATTACTCGCTATTTCTCTCTGCCACTCTTGCCTTCAACATTCCATGTCAGTGTCAAATTCTCCAAGCACACTTCCCTCATTATGTGCCCTAGAAAAGTCAACTTTATGATTCTAAGTATAAATGTCCTTTTTATTGCCATTGTCTTTAAAACTTCCTCCTTACTCACATGCTTCGTCCATGGTACTCTCAGTATCCTTCTGTTGATCCACATCTCTGTTGTCTCAAGTCTTTTCGTCATCTATGAGAAGATTGTCAAAAATTCACTGCCATTACATAACTGTTCAGCACTCTATTTATAATGAACATATACTGTATCTTAATGCTTTGCTTAGATTCTGGAAGGCATCTTTCGCTATTCCAATGCTCCTTCGGAATTCAGTGTCACATTTCTCATCATCTGTTAAAACCTTCCACCAGATACTTAAATTTCTCTAGTTGCTTGATTGTGACGTCTCCAATTCGTAGCCAGCATCTTAAGCTGTTTCTCTTGCTGACAACCATACATTCTGTCTTCTTACAATTGATAGTTAGTCCTTTCTTCTCACTTTCTTTTATTACCTCCGATCCATAGATTGCACCTTGAGCTGTTTCTCTTGCTGACAACCATACATTCTGTCTTTTTACAATTGATAGTTAGTCCTTTCTTCTCACTTTCTTTTATTACCTCCGATCCATAGATTGCACCTTGAGCTGTTTCTCTTGCTGACAACCATACATTCTGTCTTTTTACAATTGATAGTTAGTCCTTTCTTCTCACTTTCTTTTATTACCTCCGATCCATAGATTGCACCTTGAGCTGTTTCTCTTGCTGACAACCATACATTCTGTCTTTTTACAATTGATAGTTAGTCCTTTCTTCTCACTTTCTTTTATTACCTCCGATCCATAGATTGCACCTTGAGCTGTTTCTCTTGCTGACAACCATACATTCTGTCTTTTTACAATTGATAGTTAGTCCTTTCTTCTCACTTTCTTTTATTACCTCCGATCCATAGATTGCACCTTGAACTGTTTCTTTTGCTGACAACCATACATTCTGTCTTTTTACGATTGATAGTTAGTCCTTTCTTCTCACTTTCTTTTATTACCTCCGATCCATAGATTGCACCTTGAGCTGTTTCTCTTGCTGACAACCATACATTCTGTCTTTTTACGATTGATAGTTAGTCCTTTCTTCTCACTTTCTTTTATTACCTCCGATCCATAGATTGCACCTTGAGCTGTTTCTCTTGCTGACAACCATACATTCTGTCTTTTTACAATTGATAGTTAGTCCTTTCTTCTCACTTTCTTTTATTACCTCCGATCCATAGATTGCACCTTGAGCTGTTTCTTTTGCTGACAACCATACATTCTGTCTTTTTTCAATTGATAGTTAGTCCTTTCTTCTCACATTCTTTTATTACCTCCGATCCATAGATTGCACCTTGAGCTGTTTCTCTTGCTGACAACCATACATTCTGTCTTTTTACAATTGATAGTTAGTCCTTTCTTCTCACTTTCTTCTAGTACCATGTCTAGGAGGTTCTTCAATTTCTTACATTATTAAGACTAGTATCGCCATTTTTGTTGTTTTTGTCTGTATTGTCTGTATCTATGATGATACAACTATTTTCTCCAGTCTTATTGGTAAATCTGATATGTTCAATAAGTTAAAATTAGCAGCTGATCTCAAAAATGACCTACAATCTGTTGTTAACTGTGGCAAGGAATGGCTTGTTAATTTTAACGTCTCCAAAACGAAACTGCTCTTTTTTATTCGTCTGAGAGAACCTTTTGCCATCAATCAGCATGGCTGATGCTAACCTCCAGCAGAGTTACTCTTTGTGACTTCTCGTGCTAACGTTTTTCGTTGAGATGAAATCAAAAGATTATATTGAATCAATTTCTAAGTCTGCTGTTCGGAAAGTTGGTTCTCTGTATCGTGCTAGACCATTTTTCTCGTCAGAATCTTTCTTGCATATTTATAAGTCTACCGTTCTTTGAATATTTCCGGCCTGGTGCTTCTCCGTAATTAGAGATTCTTGATAAGATACAAAGAAGAATCTGCAATGTTGTTGGTCCTGACCTGGCATCTCATCTATTAGGTTGGCGCAAAAATAATTTCGTTTTCTAACATATGTTACTATGTGAGAAAACGAAATTATTTTTGCACCAACCTAATACAATGACTTGATCCAAAGCCATAACGTGGATTCCCTATGACTTATCTATAAATATTTTCCTGTTACATTATTTACATTATACGGACTATTGTCCTCATCTTTGTCGTCATACTTATTACAACGTTTCGGCCGTTGTACGCTCCGGCCTTCTTCAGGTGGTTGGAATGTCGAAGTGAGCCCTTTATTTCGCTCACTGGGGTAGACTGTTCTAGTTCCACGTGCCATGTTTAATGGATGCTATTTATCATTTATCTCCTATTAATTCCCCTCTCCAAGTTCTCCACTGCCTTAACCAGGTATTGAACTCACACTCTTTGGGTCCTGTCACTGGATCTAACTAACATGTTACAGTTGAAATAGCACAATGTAACCGTAAGTCCTATGCTAACAGTTTCTTCTCTCGCACTTCTTGGTTCCAGCTTCTTCCTTACTAGTTAACTTAGATGTTCAAAAATTTAAATGCAATGTCAATCGTTATCTTTTGTCTTCTTAATTCCTATTCTTTTATTGTTTGCTCTCCTTAATATGTGTATTTTTTTTTATTGCTCATATTCTTTCACACTCAGCAACCCTTTGTATCTTAGTTGCTTTACTGCCTTGCTTGGGGTGAAAAATAACGCAACGTATCTACCTAATGTTTTTTTTCTGAATTCTTTACGTGGATATTACATCATTATTGTGTATGCGTGCACGTGTGCGCAGATGTAACGGGTGTAACAGGAAAATTGCAAAATTGTCCAAATCGTGTAACATCAAAATTGTCTAATTTTTATGTTAAGCTCTAAACCGTTGTATCTTAGAAATGATTAAAGGTATCTTACTGGAATTCTCCGCGCTTTTTATAATTCTATTTGACTCTACTTTGATCAATAACAATGTATAATTACTCTCTATGCTTACCAGAAGTATCATGATGAAATCGATCATAAATGAAAATGACATGTTTATCATTAATTAATCATAGCTAAGGATCGAAAATTCATGAAAGATTGAAGTTCAATTATATATATATACTTATTCAAGATGATGTTTGTCCTCTCTAACCTTCTACTTTTCTGTCCCGGAGTAACAAGTCGCCTCACACGTTTCACGTACGATTTAATTTTGAAGTCTTTTTTCACTGCTCTTTTGACTGTCATAGCTGAAACTCCTCTATTACGCGCCAAACGTCTTATCAATTGAGTTGGATCTTTTCTAATTGATCTGTTTAGCTCTAAATTTGAAATGGTGATCCCTCTTCCTGTTGTGATTTCCTGGCCAATTTTCCTCTTTACTGTTCCCTATTTTTTAAACTTGTTCACCATTCTCTTGATGGTTCTTGGATGGGCTTTGAAGATGGAAAACAGACTATCAATGTTGGTACCGTTAATGAAGGCCTGAATGTTCTTTTTCCTCTCACCATTGCTCACTGGGGAAGATAGTAGGTCTGGTACAAAACAGTCTTACCCTATCTTTTTAGTTGAAGAACTCAAAGGGTTTTTCAGTAATTCTTACGAAAAACAGTGTCAAGATGGCTAAACGTCTTATCTGAAAACCTGGAAAAAAGAAACTCATTTAGTTTAGTGATTTTTTAGATATTAAATATTTTGTAGGATGGATAATTATGCTTTTACACTATTTGGACAGATTTGCTGTTAAACCCGGTATATGTGTGCGTGAATTCGTGTGCGTTTCAGGCACCTTCTGGTGGCGTGGCGCGCTGGAATTGCATTTCAAGCGCGATGTCATCACCTTACTAACAAATCGACCGTGGTGAGAATGAAACCTGTGTCTTATGAACGGAAAGCGAATGTTCTAGCCTATTCGGACTGGCGACCATGTAAACCATATCAGGGTTTGACCCAAGCTTTGGGAGTGAAATTGGGCAAGCAAGACTCTTCGTACGTCGCCGATGGTTGTGCTAGCACGAAGTCACAAGCCATCGTGACCGAGGGTTTTAAGCGTACTGGCCTTATTATACGTTCTCTCTCTCTCTCTCTCTCTCTCTCTCTCTCTCTCTCTCTCTCTCTCTCTCTCTCTCTCCCAACATAGTTGCAGTATAAACCACAGGTTGGCTCACTGGGTGTGAACGGACACAAATCTGTCTGAGCAGGCGTAACCTACCATGTGTGAGTATGTTCGTGTATGTGTGCGCGTATGTGTGCGCGTATGTGTGTGTCTGTCCCAGTGTTTCGCTTTCGTGTGTCCGAAAGGAATGCCAACGCTTCCCAATATGACGGAATCGATTGCGAAAGAGTTGTTCTCGCAAGCAATTTTTTGAGTGAGACTGACAAAATAGATCTCAATTTTTTTTAGCGGAGATTTCACCCTGTATTGACACCTGACGTGGGAGGCCTTCTTCTTTTATGTGCCGTGTCCCTTCAGGACGTAGGCGAACATGGCCCTCCACATTTTCCTCTCTTTTGTACCTATTAATGTGTTTTGTTTTTTTGTTATTTCTCCAAAATCCTGTTCTGCTGCCCATTTACTAAAGCCCATCAAGTATATTATGCGCTGTTTTTCTCTGTCTCTCTTTCCCTCAATCCGCCTTGTGAGTATCAGATTTTCCAAACCCTCCTTCCTCATTACGTGTCACAGAAATTTCAACTGGCTCTTCCTGGTGTTAATTATAAGTTTCCTTTTAGTTTCCATTTTCGCCAAAACCTCACTGTTGCTTGGCCCATCGTATCCTCAGGATCTCTCTGTAGAACCAAATTTCTGTTACTTGAAGTCTCTTCTTTATCTTTGAGGAAATTGTCCAGCATTCACTGCCATATAGGAGGATAGACATCACGTAACAGTTCAGCACTCTTTTCTTCGTCCCCAGTCACAGCGCATATATACACATATACCGGTTAAATTGAACAAAAAAAAACTAGTGTTTGTAAAGTATATCTCAACCCGAAAAATATTTCAGCTTTAATATTATGACAAAATTCACCAACATTCCAATATTAACTTCTTCAAGTGTAGGATCAACTGTTATCTATCGCACCTACCCTCATAATCTAACCCCATTTAGTAACCCTCTACGTTGAGTGGCACTTGGGCCTTATAGTAGCTGAACCTTTACTTAAAAAACTAACTTAGCCTATGAAATAATGAAACTACTCTATTTCAAAACTTCAGGCAGCAAAGATACGGTAGCTATGGATTTTTTTTCGTTTGGTAATGTTCACACAACACAAAGCTCATGAGCCACTCAAGGTAGAGGGTTACTGAATTTGAAATGTAATATGAATATAAGATCAGGAAGTCGGAAATGAAGATTATGAGGATATCGAGGATAGGTAACGATTGACCCTCGATTTGATGAAGTCAGGTCTATAGCGTTCCGGAAAGCATCCACGCAGGAGCCTGTTTCACAAAGCAACCGTACTCGAGAAAAATCTGAGTAGAACTTCCGGTAATACTATAGTAGGATAACTATTATTCATTTTCTACTATGCTATACCAACTTTTGGAAGTATGAAATAGGTTAGCGTTAAGGTTAAAGTTA
Organism: Acanthosepion lycidas; assembly: GCA_963932145.1. Lineage (NCBI taxonomy): Eukaryota > Metazoa > Mollusca > Cephalopoda > Sepiida > Sepiidae > Acanthosepion > Acanthosepion lycidas. The sequence continues at coordinate 58,124,313 of OZ010601.1, read as the reverse complement.
GGGGTTAGGGTTAAGGGTTAGGGGTTAGGGTTAGGGTTAAGGGTTAGGGGTTAGGGTTAGCGGTTAGGGTTAAGGGTTAGAGGTTAGGGTTAGGGTTAGGGTTAGGGGTTAAGGGTTAAGGGTTAGGGGTTAGGGTTAGGGTTAAGGGTTAGGGGTTAGGGTTAGCGGTTAGGGTTAAGGGTTAGAGGTTAGGGTTAGGGTTAGGGTTAGGGGTTAAGGGTTAAGGGTTAGGGTTAAGGGTTAGAGGTTAGGGTTAGGGTTAGGGTTAGGGTTAGGGGTTAGGGTTAGGGTTAAGGGTTGGGGGTTAGGGTTAGCGGTTAGGGTTAAGGGTTAGGGTTAAGGGTTAGAGGTTAGGGTTAGGGTTAGGGGTTAAGGGTTAAGGTTTAGGGGATAGGGTTAGGGGTTAGGGGTTAGGGTTAATGGTTAGGGTTAAGGGTTAGGGTTAGGGTTAGGAGTTAAGGTTACGATTAGGGTTAAAGGCAGTGAAAAGTGAATTGGTTATGTATTAAAAAATTAACAATTTTTCATACAAAAATTTTTTTAAATCATCAAATGGTGATTTTAATGTTTGTAAACTTATTTGATGTCATTAAAAAAAAAACAGTAAACAGGTCATTGTTTTTCCTGAACATTTTTCAGCAATACTGAGTGAATCATCATTTACGGTATGTCGCAAATGCCTTAGTAGATATCCTACTGTAATATCTGCGAACTTCCTCCTTACAATTGGAATACTATACTAGCATGTCGTTTACGAACTGTAAAGGTTTGAATCGGTGACTCTGAAGAAAGAATCTCATATGAATACTTGACATGGACATAGCGATATTTTATTTATTTAGTGTAATTTATTTCTGGCGTTTGCTTGGATCAGCAACAAGGTAATTGATAAAAAGAAAAAATATATATCGTTTCATCTCACCTAAAATATCCGATTTTTATTATTTTTATTAATTTCTTTAGGACATAAAAGTTAAATAAATCTTCCTATTTAGGGAGAAGCATTTTAATCTACAAATCAAATCGATAAAATTGGCAAAGTCATTATATTTTAATGTTTCGTAAACAGAAACCTTTATCGGAAAAGTCTTTAATTTTTTTGCGCATGCGCATAAAATATGAAGAGGAAAATGAACGCGTCCGTAGACATGCGCAAACAATTTGTTTTATCTATACATATAAAAGGCAATGGCTTGCGACATCCGAAATCTCAAATATTTATGTTCGATGCGTGAATCTCGGCGATCGAATCTCTAAATACCGTTTATTTACATCAGCATGTGGCCCTTCGAAAAATGAATCAGCTATTTAATATTAACAAAAATAACTAAGGCAATGGCGTCCTCTAAAGGACTCCATTTTGAAACTTTATGAACTTCTTCTGACATCCTCATATTTTACCCAAAATTAATCTATGCTAATGGTCATCTTCTTCTTCTATGTACCTACATTACATTAGTAATCATGGCTCTCCACAATTTCCTATCCTTTGTAGCGCTTAATATATTTTGAGTTTATGTTATCTCTTGTTCCGCAGTCTATTTACTCAAGCTCGATGGTAGGTTATGCGTTGTTTTCCTCTTGCCTTCAATCTGTCTTGTTTGTATCAAATTTTCCAAGCACTCTTTCCTCATCATATACCTTCCAAATTTCAAATGTCTCTTTCTGATATTAACTATATGTGTTATTTTTGTTTCTATTTCCTTTAAAACTTTGTCGTGAGCAACATTTTCACTCCATGGTATTCTCAGCATTTGCTGAACCACATCTCCGTTACTTCTTTTCATCTGTGAAGAGATTGTCCAGCATTCAATGTCATATAGGAGGACTGATATTACAGTACTCTTTGCTTTGCTTCTAAAGAGATTTTCATGTTTCTTAATACTTTGCTGAGCTTTTGAAAGGCATCTTTCGCTATTCAAATGCGTGTTTGGATGTCAATGTCTCACTTTTCGTCCGCTGTTAAAACACTTCTCAGAAATCATCCTTGTTTTTACGAGTGGGACAGTTAATTTAAGTGGTGTCCAAAATTTAAGAATTATTAGTTATCAAGTAATTTTCTTTCTTACCCTAAGGTTCACCCTGTACAAGATCCAGGGTCCACTCGTGGTAAGGGGGTACGTTAGAAGGCAGTTCGTACGGATAGGAGGGGAAGATAACAGTTAACTCTAAACTTGAACACGTTAAAATTTTAGTGATCGGGGAAGCATCCTCTTGGGAGTCGGTTTCACGGAGCAGTGGTTTACTGAAAGAAGCTGTTCTGGTGGAACCTTCTTCTCGCAAATGGAATACAGAGGGAATAAGGATGGTTTGCTACTATGTAAGTGGCATGTCGGGTCCTAGCCGTGAAGGTGGAACCCAAAGAATGTAGTTCGTCCGAGCACTTCACCAGAAAATAACGATAAAGCAGTGAGAGGTTGCCACATCCCGCCAGTGAGGTATTAGGTTGGTGCAAAAATAATGTCGTTTTCTCACATATCTTAGAAAACGACATTATTTTTGCACCAACCTAATAGAAGTTGGCGGGTGAAAAAAAAATTCGTCACGCACAAGGAGTCGGAAGCGCTTTTGGACTCTGTAGGGGGGTGGAAAGTGCGGGCCGAGCAGCTCCCGTCCAAATATGACAACAGTGCTCCATTATTGGCCTGATCTGGCTCTTGTAAAAGGAAAATATAGGCAGCTTTGTTTACATTACAGAAAGATTTCTTCTTTGGACATATAAATAGATAAAAAAAAAATTATATTGCACCAATCTAACAAGAGTCAAGAGCCTGTCAACATGCCTTGAAAATCAGCATCCAAAATCTTGAATTTTACTTAAGCTTGAACACTAATCACTGGCACAAGTGAGATATACACAACTATCCCAGCTGATAGGCAAGGTCAACTAAATGTCTGTAAGCAAAGCATATTGCATACTTTTAGAACAGTTTTAAAATAGCTCTGCTTTTTGAAAACTTGGCACAATTTAGATTAACTTGTCAGCTTGTAAAAAAACAAAAAGGATTTCAACAATTTTTGCGAATTAGCATTCATTAGACCTTCTTATACACTCATCATTTGTCAGAATGGAAAAAAATTTTTTATCATTTTAGAAGTGAGGCCTGTTTATATGAATAAAGTGTTAAATTGACACCTGACTTCTTAAAGAGTTATTTTTATTCACAAAATTCAAATCTGAAACTGTGCTTACAACATTGATAATTGCATACTGTTATAAATTGGGAAAAAGGACATCAGTAGCATGTGGTTTTCAATGACAGTTTCAATCAGTAAATAAAAACAAAGTACAGATAACTCTTTAAGAAGTCAGGTATTGAGTTGACACTTTATTCATATTATGAACAGAAACTCACTTCTAAATGATAAAAATATATAAAGGATTGATTTAACACTATATTTAAATTATAAACAGCATCCCTTCTAAAATAATAATAAAAAAATCAATATTTTTCAATTCTGTCAAATGTGGCTACAGAAAGGTATAATGAATTCTAATCTACAAAAATTATTCCTTGTTTTTATAAGTGGACCAGTTAATTAATGTGGTGCCAAAAATTTAAGAATTATCAATTATCCAGTAATATAGGTCTAGTTGATAGGCAGCTTTGTTTACATTACAGAAAGATTTCTTCTTTTGATAGTTTATAAACACAAACACACTAAAGAAAAAAAAAACAAGCTTGATAAAAATTAAAATACAAAAATATACAAACATTTTTATTTAATGACATCAAAGGTAAAACAGCAAAGAAAAACAATACAATCTTCATTCCTCTTCGAAAGTCATTTTTATAAATTTTCTTTTTTTCATTTTTTTTTTTTTTTTTGTTCATTTAACCTGGTTTTGATTCTCTGCATCCATTATTTCCTCCTAAACCTGATTTTCCCTTTCTTTAATCAAAAGATTAAAAAAACACAAACTGTGAGATCTGACAGGACACGTTCTACAATTATATCCGGTGAACCGGACTATATGTGACAGCAGTATCCTAAGCATGGACGAATGCTAGACTTATATATATCAAAGATCGATTCCGGAGAGAAAAATTGTCTCACACCACACAGTGAACCGACTTTCTTAGCAGCTGACCAAGCAATGAATTAAATATAGTATTTCATGTCAGCTGAGAACGTTAGCTCGAGAAGGCGCAACGAGTCGTTTTCCTGGAGGTTAGCATCAGCCATACTGATGGAAGACAGAGAGGGGTCTCTCATATGATTAAGTTTAATTCCAATCGTTCTTTTAAATCACCTAAAAAGTAACACAGTTATTCGTCATAAAAAATGTTTATATATTTTCTTAAACACCCTTTATTAGTGAGTAGCATTTCGTGATGATGAAAGTGTCGGCATATGTCAGACTGCAAATTGTTTAGCATCATTCTTAATTCCTGAGTATTTTACGATGGACTTTTTTCAACAAAGGATTCCAGAGCGTCAGCATCAACGTCTGAGGAATTTCTCGGTCTGGGTTCATTTTCTAACACCATTTCTCTAGAATTAAATTTCGCAAACCAATTTCGTACTTGACGTTCAGTTAGGACTTCATCATAAATGCTACATATTTTTTCCTGGATGTCTCCATAGCTTTATTCACTTCCTTGAAGTTTGATAACATTATTTGATGTAAATGTCCTATCAATCTGTCCATTTGAGGAGTTAACAAATGTCGGTATAAAATCTTCCCAATGAACATGTTTAAAAATCTAATAGACACATGCTTTTGCAATACTTATCTCACAAGTTGTTTCACAAACAGGTTTTGTTAATGTTTGTACTCACCGGACATGTTCAACCCATACAGCGAGGCAATTCTGACAGGATTGTTTGTTTGTTTGTTTGGGTTTTATGGCATATCAACCACTGTGGGTTATTTAATGCCAAATCCAGTTTATATGAATTTTAAATGCCTATTTTGTATGGAATAAAAAACGTATAGCTGGCAACATTATTCCTTTACAAAAAAAACCTATAGCTGGCAACATTATTCCTTTACAAAAAAAAAAAACTATAGCTGGCAACATTACTCTTTTACAAAAAAAAAACGTATAGCTGGCAACATTATTTTTTACAAAAAAACGCACAGCTGGCAACACTATTGTTTCAAAAACACAGAGCTGGCAACATTATCGTTTCAAAAACTTAGAGCTGGCAACATTATTGTTTCAAAAACACAGAGCTGGCAACATTATTGTTTCAAAAACTTAGAGCTGGCAACATTACTTTTCCGAAAACACCATCCGAGACCCTGCTGCTGGATGCAGTCCATCGCCGTGCCCAGGACGCGGATGTAGTTTATCATCACACCCAGGACGCGGATGTAGTTTACCGTCATACCCAGGACGCGGATGTAGTTTACCGGAAGTTTAAATATCTGGGAAGCGTTTTCACAGCGGACGGTAATTGCGACACTGAGATCCGTAAACGTATTGGTATGGCCAAGGACGCATTTCAAAAGCTAGAGTATTGCCAGACTGCAGGATTTCTTTGGTACCAAAGAAAAGAATACAGAGCTGTCCTTCTTTACGGCAGCGAATGTTGGACGATTTCCTCACAGATGAAGAAGAGACTCAAGGCGACAGAGATGTGGTTCTACAGAAGGATGCTAAGGATATCATGGACTGAGCGCGTGAGCAACGATGAGGTCTTAGAGAGGTTGCAAACAAGGGGGAGTCTTATACTTAACATCAGAAAGAGACAGCTGAAGTTTCTGGGACACATAATGAGGAAGGAGGGTCTGGAGAATCTGATACTCACGTGTCGAATAGAGGGAAAGAGAGACAAGTAAAACAAACGCACGATATACCTAGCGGGCTTAAGCGAGTGGATGACAGAACGTGGTCTGAGGGAAGGAACTTATTGAGAGCTGCAAGGGATAGAAGGAGGTGGAGAGCCATGATCGTCTACGTCCTGAAAGGACATTGCACATAAAAAGAAAGAAGACGTTCCTCATGCCATGACATTTATCAGAATAAAAAAAAAATTATCATTTTAGAAGTGTGGGTCCTGTTCTTGATATAAATACCGTATTAAATTGATCCCCGACTTCTTAAACAGCTATCTGTACTTTGTTCGCAATGACAAATGTTAATTTTTAAATTATGCCATTGATAATTGCATACTATTATGAATTGGGAAAAAGTCAAACAAAAATTTAAAATGGCAGCTACTTCTGAAAGATATTTCAAAACACTTCTAGGTCTGGCTTTTCAGTTAAGCTACTTCTCAGAATGTTCATTCAGTAAACTTATTTGGAGAGTCGATCATCGGCCCACAGAAGTCATTTTCACCGTGCGATGCTTGACTGACATTCTAATTTATTTTGGGACGTTTAGGGTAGGTTAGGGAGTAGTGGTGGGGGCACGGTAAAATTGAGGAACCGGAGGGCCGAGTTCGAATTCCCGTCGAATCCATTACATTCACTTATGTGCTAATACCCTTGTGAAAGTTATGAATCCTCTTTTCTCCCCCCCCCCCAGATATGGGTAAATAGCAGGACGGACTAGGTTCTGTAGCCTTGGATGGCAACCGGTCTAGGAGAAGGAAAAACTCTGAATTCAAAAAAGGTCTGAAGAGAGTTGGTCGCGACAAATAAAGATACCAGATATAGACTTCTAAACGTCCCGACAAGAGGTTTCATTTCTTATGTAGGTAATTGTCTTATCGCACAAATGTATGCAGATTAATATTAATTGCCCAAGAAACACCACTTCTACTGTGGCTGCAGTACACATGGTAATCCTACGACCATCTAGGTCACGGAATAAAAATAGGGGGAGTAGTAATCTATTCCTAGAGTCATGAAAGAATAGAAAATTGCCCTTCTTAATAATAGCAGAATAAAGAAAGGAATACAATGGTTATTAAATATTCAGATTAATTGCAATAAAAATGGCGACTGATTCAAACGTGAAATTTAAACTCTCAGATATGACTGAGAGAGAGAGAGAGAGAGAGAGAGATTACAACAACAACATCAATAATAAAAAAGGACACCACCAGTATGCAGCTATCAATAACATTTGTAAATAAAAATCAAGCACAGATAAATGTTTAAGAAGTCAGGGATCAATTTGACACTATATTTATATTATGAACAGGGTCCCGCTTCTAAAAGGATAAAAAAAAATCAATATTTTTTTTATTATTTTGATAAAAGTTATGGCCTAAGGAATCTCTAATGAATGTTAATCTACAAAAATTATTCCCCAAAAAAATGTTTCCCTGTTTTTCTGGGAGGTGGGAGGCGTTTATAAGCAGACCATTTGATATAAGTTGTTCTGAGTGAACTAATGAACTAAGAGAGCTTGAAAAACTTAACCCTCACGGGGCATATTGACGGCAAGAGAGAGAAAGGAGGAGGCATCGAGCCATTTACCTGGCTGTGTGAATAGATTGCGGAACGAGGGGCGAGGTACCTTAACAAAGAGAGGAAAATTGCTAAGCGCTACAGGAGATGACGGGAAGAGGCACAAAGAAGAAGTTCCAGATATGTCAGTTACTCTAAGCAACAGAAACAGGGTTCACGTGTTAACTTTCCTCAACTCCTACAAGATAACCTCACCTGTGTTGACTGCAACAGAAGTTTTCAGCCAACATTTTGGATTACGAAGGTACGAACAAAAGAGAGATTATTCCTCTCATATAGGAAGAAAATAATTAACTACCGACACCGAGGTTCGAACGTGACACTTACGAATATAAATTTTCCGCCACGTGTATAAATAGTGGTGTCAGGCTACTGACTGCAATGATTATTGAGTGGAACTATCCAGTCGAATTAGTGTGAATTATTGTGCGTCGATGATTTTGCTTTGGATTTAGGATTTACGGGACGTTAAACCGAGCCGCGCTACAAGTTATTCGCTGAAATGGTTAATTATCTTTGGTTGACTTTTACTTCTTTGTTCTAGTTAATTATTTCTTTGCGGCTGTAATTAAATACTGTTTTATTTTAACATTGAACTCTTGAGTTATACTTAATTATTAACGACCAGCATGCGTCACAAAAATTCTTTAAACCGGTTTGATCAAAGGGGAGAATATGAATTTCGTCCGCTATCTTTGCTGGAAGATTTGTAAATCTGTTCCTGCTCTTCACAATCATCTAAGAGAACGCGGAAGAGAAAAGGAAATGACTATGGAGAGTCAGGCAACAGCAGAGACAACGATCATCTGATAATATAGATACAATTAATATTAATCAGCATACATTTGTGCGATAAGACAATTACCTACATAAGAAATGCACACCTCTTGTCGGGACATTTAGATGTCTATATCTGGTATCTTTATTTGTCGCGACCAAAATCAAGATTTTAAATTCTACACGTTAAAATCACATCTTGTGTGACATTGTGACGACGTGGGCGTGTGGGAAAATACCTGCTCCCTCAGCACCGAGCTGAGTCTGTTTGAAATTAATATTAGCTAAAACTTCGGGGGCGGGATGGACATTGCAACCGGCAGTACATCTAATTCGTAATTACTCGCTACCCGAGGAGTCCTCCAAAAGGAGAAATGGTGAACAGGATTGAGCCATTTTTGAACGGCTTTCCAAAATCCTACATGAAACCCCGATTTTAATCAAATTCTGTTGTGACGTAGGGGTGCGGATAAATATCTAATATGAACCAGATTCAGTTCAATTGCATAAAAGACGTAAAAGAATAAAATTCATTCAAGGTGCGATGAATAAATTGTCATCTAAATTACACAAAAATGAAAATAACACTGACATCTCATCTTAACAGATATATTTTATCAAAATTGCACAAAAATATCTAAAGAGTAAATTTGTTGCATAAAATCACCATTGGCTTAAACCACAGACGAGTTCGGAATTTCCTGCAACTCTTCGGGGCTGTCTCCTTGTGAATGCTGCCATAAGCCTTACCTTCAGTTCATCTTTGGTGTTGCAAGGAGTTTTGTTGGTCGCTCACTCAATTGTTTTCCACACATAATAATAAAAAGGGGTTGCAGTCTGGGGAGTTAGATGGCCAGATGTAAGGGGTAATGTGGTCATAGAAATTGTCTGACAGCCATGATGGGTTCTCCTGCTTGTATGGCATGGTGTAGAGTCCTGTTGCCAGATATAGGGTCTTTCCGTAACCACTTTCTTGACCCAAGGCAGCACTTGATCTAGGCCTCCGTGTAGAGTCTGAGGTTCTCACCAACAAATTTGGGAGTTCTTTTCTTATCAGAATGATCAGAATGAATTTTCCAAGCTTCCCTATCTTCGTAATCACCATTGGACTTAACCAACTCTTTCTGAATCCTATGTACTGTCCGCAGATAAACAACCAAACGCTCTAAAATGTTCGTATTGAAGCTTCCGGTGCGAATGCCAAGCAGTACAGTATTCTGTTTCCAAATTTCTTGGCAAAGTGAATTGCTTCATGGTGCTCTTTTTATCACAGACGGTGCCCGACTGACTGTACTATGCAGTCGACAAAATCAATAACAGAAAATATATAAAATAGCGACAATTCACCTATCGCACCCTGTAAAACGTAACAAAAAGGTTCTTACCGTTTTTTTATCTATTAGAAGAAAAAAATACGCAGAAAATTTGACATACCATTAGTCCTCAAAGTAATCCCTATCAGCATCCAAAAACTTTTGCCGATGTGTCACCATCTGCGCAATGCCCTACCGGCAAAAATCAGATGTCTTGGACTCAAAGAAGTCTGTGAGTGCCTGTAGCAAGCCGGCCACATTTTTTAAAGATTTCACGCGAAGGTGATTGTCCAGGGAATGGAAATGGTTGTAATCTGTTGGCGCAAAGTCCTGGGAGTAAGATGGATGGCATAGTGTCGCCCAGCCAAAACGTCATATGCTATCACTAACCACCCGCGCTAGATGAGGCCTAGCATTGTCATTGAGGAACAGTACACTCTTGCGATTAACCAATGCTGGTCCCTTCTGCCTTTGTTGCACACGTTCCAACAGCTGCGTGTACAAATCCGCAGTGATGCTTTGGCCCATTGATAGCAGCTCACGGTGCACCGCCTGTCGACTAGCCCACCAGATACAGAACCTGATCTTGCGTGGGTAGAAGTGGTCTTGTAGTGTGAGGCACAGTGTCCCGTGGTGACAACCAATGTCTGGCACGCCTGGGAATGTCCTACAGGACACACTTTTCGTCACTCTCGATCAAATATGAGTACGCTGCCGAAAAAACAACAGGCTGACACTCGTTGTTGTATGTTGGCTTCCGACAGTGTTTGGGGTACCCATTTGCTCAACCTTGTGCACCTTCCTTATGCGGTGCAGGTAAAGCCAGCGTGTTTCATCAGAAACCTGGAAACGTTCAGTAAGCTCACCACAGGATTGTTTGTTACCCTCCGCTATGCCCATCTTCAAGGATTCATCATCCAAGACATGTGGCTGGCCACTACGGGGTTCATCACAAAGAGACAGATCTCCCGACCGGAAATTCTGGAGCCAATGACTGGCGGTGCATTCACTCGCAGCATTAGCCCTAAAGGCTTGATGTATTCGCCGACTTGATGCGGCCGCGGACAAGCCCACCTTAAACCCTGAATGATCTGCCATGTTTCCGCATCTCTGCTCAACCTATGACTGAGGCATGAGCGCAACACAACGCACCGGCACTGGCCCCGGTTCCTATCCCACTCCAACTGCTTTCCCGGCACGTGACGCACTCATTTGCGTATCAGTGATCACTTTTCCCACACGACGTAAAAAATGACAAAGACTTTTTTGGTTATCTTATATAACCTAGATTGTAAAATTGTCCTTTGTATGGCGATAAACTACATACACGTCCTAGGTAAGACGATTGTTATAGTGGAACACCCCTATTCTATGGTTAATAGACTCTCCCACCTATAATAAGTAGGAATAGTAAGAGTAACAAGTGAGTCGCTCAGTGGGTCGGTCTGACTTCAGTCTGAAGTCGGACGACCGGCTGACCGGTTGAACTCTCTGCCTTCGGGGGTGGGAGAGGAACCCGAACGAGGCTACGCCGAAGGGCGGAGTCTCTTTCGGGGAGGTAAACCGACCCTGAACCCGTTTATACGGATTCAAAGGGGATATATTTGGCCGAGCCCAAGGGCTCGGAGATCCCACGTTAAACCGGCCTTGTGCCACATGATGCCCTCGTGGGGGGGTGACTAAATACCGTCGCTCAGGGGGTCGGTCAATCAGTCGATGACGGACGACCGTTAGTCGGATACTAAAGTATCAGCGACCACAACTAGATTTCTCTGCGTCATTACCTATTATATCAAGTTCCTAACGTTTTGTACGTCGAACCTATTTTAGGACCGACTTAGTACAAATACGAGCCTCCACTGTGAAACCACTCCATAACAACGATAAACTACATCGGACAGCAATACCATTGATCAGAATGTTTTGAGGAACATGGAATCATTGCTGGTGTTTCCAGGTCCATCCTGACCTGGAGTGGTAGCGCCTGCTAGGGTCCCAACAATGTGCAAATCGTTGACCCCGCAAACTCGAGTCAAAACACTATGAAAGTGCAAAAATTGGTTTTAATACCAGCAATAATTTTTTTGAGGAAAAATTATTACCAGCAGCAATACATTTTTGAAGAAAATAATTATTGCCAGCAATATATTTTTGTAAATAATTATTACCAGCCATACATTTTTGTAAATAATTATTGCCAGCAATATATTTTTGTAAATAGTTATTGCCAGCAATATATTTTTTTAAATAATTATTACCAACAATACATTTTTGTAAGCAATATATTTTTGCAAAGAATTATTACTAGCAATTTTTTGCCAGCAATATATTTTTGCAAAGAATTATTAACAGCAATACATTTCTGTAAATATTTATTACCAGCAATACATTTCTGTAAATATTTATTACCAGCAATACATTTTTTAAGAAAAAAAAACTATTACCAACAATACATTTTTGAAGGATAAAAAAATATTACCAACAATACATTTTTGGAAAAATATTACCAGCAATAAAAAATTTGTCGGCATTAAATAACACATCGAGGTTGATAAGCCGTAAAACAAACCAAACCAAACCAAAAATAAATCAAATATAAGTACACCACCATTATTCTTTTTAGGCGATTGTCAGATTAATTCACCGAATGGACACAGCAGTCAATGATGCTGTAGAGATACGAGAGAGTTATCATTAGTAGGTCAGAGGGTTATTATTGCATTTGTCATTTTATTTCCGATTTACCTGTCTCTCCCCTTAAACCATACCGTTCTCTCTTTTTCTCTCAAGCTCTAGAATGTCCTTTTCTATTCTGTCTTTGAAATAATTTTCTCTCATTCTAACCTGTTTCAAACATCGTATTTCTTTTTTTTAAAGATGCCACTTTCTCTCCCTTAAATGGTTGGTCTCACTATATATCTCTTTTTTTCTTTCTCTCTCTCTCTCTCTGTCTCTCTCTCTCTCTCTCTCTCTCTCTCTCTCTCTTTCTTACCATAAATGTAATTCTCTCTTCTTATACTATTATACTATTTCTCTCTTTCTCATCATAAATGTAATTCTCTCTCCTTATACTATTACACTAATACTTACTCTCTCTCTCTCTCTCATTTAAATAGCCTCTTTTTTTCTCTCCTATTTACCTCTCTCACTCCTTAAACACACATTTCTGTCTTTTTCTCCCCGTCTCCAAAATGTCGTTTTTTCTCACCCTGAAATATTTTTTTTCGCTTTCCTCAACTGTTTCAAAACCTCACCTGTATCCATTAAAATTCCAATCTCTCTCTCTCTTTCTTTCTTTCTCTCTCTCTCTCTCTCTCTCTCTCAGTCTATCTATCTATCTATCTATCTATCTATCTCTTAAATTCCATTCTGTCTCTTTACACTGTTACTCTCTCACTCTCTCTCTCTTTTAAATCCCCACGTTTTTCTTTTCTATATACCCTCCCCCTTTCTTTCTTTCCCACTCTCTCTCGCACTCAGAAAAGACACACCCCCCGGCCTTTCCCCGTCCGTCGCAAAACGGACCGTGTGTTTATGTAACAAATGAGCTCTACAGGGACTTAACGTCATGACACACGTGATACCAAAAATCTGCGGAAGACTGACGAATGTTTTCCATGTTTTTCCTTTGCTCGGCATGTTACCATGGAAACAGCGCCATTATCGAAGCCGCCACCACCACCACCAACGCCCCCATCGCCACTACTGGCACTATTACCAACTACCTAACAAAACGCTTGGGTGAATCGAGTCGCGATGAAGAGATGAGAAGTCAATGCAGGGGACTGCATTAGCGTCAAATAGAGGAGTCCATCCGTATCGAACCTGGATTCGATGGCGGCTGTAAATACAGTCATGGAAGGGAGATCAGTGGATACTCTCGTCAAATATGCACTTCTTCATGCGCGATCATGAGTCTCCACAACTTCCTGCCTTTTGTTGCTCTAACCCACAGGCGGGATTGTAGCGTGTCTTTCACAACTCTATCGCTAGAAAGTTCTTGGACGAACTACATTCTGCCAGGTTTAACATTCACGGCTACGACCCGCCATGCTACTTACATAATAGCAAACCAACGACATTCCCTCCGTATTCTGGATGTATCCACTCGAACAGCTTCTTCCCGGGAACCACTGCACTATGGAACAAATTCCCAAGAGGATGTTTCCCCGATCAATACAATCTAAAACTGTTCAAGTCTAGAATTAACCATTATCTTCTCCTCTTATCCATATAAACTATCCCTTAACGTAACCCTCTACTTCGAGTGGCTCCGGGCCTTGTAGAGGGTGGACCTTACTGTACAATAAAAAACACTTGCCCCTTTACAACTTGTCTTTATTTTTCGAGTCCTTGTTTTGCCATTCACTCAAACGATCTCGATAAGTAGTTTACTAGCTGCTTCGTCCTGCTTCTCTTGTCTCCATTGTGCCCTGTGAGAGTTAATTTTACCAAGCCTTCTTACCTGGTTATATGACATCCTACTCCCGATCTGGAAAATAATTTTCAGCTCTCTCGTTCAAACTACTATGTACAGCTTCTTTATAGTTTTTCTCGTATATTCCTTCTTAAAACTTATATTTATATATGACATTCACAACATTCGTCAGTAGAATCACATGTGTCATTTTAAGCTAATTCGTTATCTGCGAAGTTATTGTCAGAAAATGTTTTTAGATTGTAATTTATCCCGGAACCATTATTATCTACAAAACAATTCTTACGATCTAAAAATAGTTTCTGCTTTTGAGTAACCTGCAAAGGGATGATAAGCCGTAAAAACGAATTATTCCAAGAAAGGCTAATTTTCATGAATAGGGACGTAACGTATCTTAAAACCGTGATAGCCTTCCATAGTTCCATAGAGGGTGAATAGGTGTAACACCAAAAGTCTAGATAACAACTGACCTCTTCTCTGACCTATCTCTAACAGATCAATGGAGGTGATGACTGGTAAAATGAAATACCACTAAATTAGTAACTTCAAATCACCACCAAGCAGACCTTAATTTTCGCCTATCATGTTTGATCGGTTGTATAAGTCTATTGGGACTCAATCTCACCCCAGACCTCAAGTGGAACTCATATATCCGATCAATTCCTAAAAATGATGGAATGATAGATGTTTGTTCTCTTACGGAGTCTCCTTGTCTTGAACGTCTATTAGGACTCAATCTCATCCCAGACCTCAAATGGAACTCATATATCTGATCCACTGCTAAACATGATGGAATGATAGATGGGTGTTCTCATAAGGAGAATCCTTGCCTTGAACGTCTATTGGGACTCAATCTCACCCCAGACCTCAAGTATAACTCATATGTCCGATCTTTGGCTAAAGATGATGGAATGATACATGGGTGTTCTCTTAAGGAGTCTCCTTGCCTTGTACGTCTATTGGGACTCAATCTCACCCCAGACCTCAAGTGGAACTCATATATCTGATGTATTGCTAAAGATGATGGAATGATAGATGGTTATTCTCTTAAGGAGATTCCTTGCCTTGAACATCTACTGGGACTCAATCTCGCCCCAGACATTAAGTGGATATCATACATCTGATCTATTGCTAAAGATGATGGAATGATAGATGAATATTCTCTTAAGGGGACTCCTTGCCTTGAACGTCTATTGGTACTCAAGCACACCCCAGAACACAAGTGGAACACATATGTCCGATCTACTCTTAAAGATGCTGGAATGATAGATGGCTGTTCTCTTAAGGAGACTCCTTGTCTTGAACGTCGATTGGCATTCAAGCACACCCCAGAACTCAAGTGGAACTCATATATCCGATCTATTGCTAAAGATGATTGAATGATAGATGACTGTTCTCTTAAGGAGACTCCTTGCCTTCAACGTCTATGAATGATAGATGCATATTCTCTTAAGGAGTCTCCTTGCCTTAAAGGTCTATTGGGACTCAATCTCACGCCACACTTTAGTGGAACTCATATATCCGTTCTATTGCTAAAGAGGATGCAATGATAGATGGCTGTTCTCTTAAGGAGACTCCTTGCCTTGAACGTCTATTGGGACTCAAACACACTCCAGAACTCATGTGGAACTCATATATCCGATCTAATGCTAAAGATGATGGAATGATGGATGAATATTCTCTTAAGGAGACTCCTTGCCTTGAACGTGTATTGGGACTCAATCTCTCCCCACACCTCAAGTGGAACTCATATATCCGATCTACTGTTAAAGATGCTGGAATGATAGATGGGTGTTCTCTTAAGGAGACTCCTTGCCTTGAATGTCTATTGGGACTCAATCTCACCCCAGACTTTAAGTGGAACTCATATATCCGATCTATTGCTAAAGATGATAGAATGATAGATGAATATTCTCTTAAGGAGTCTTCTTGTCTTGAACGTCTGTTGGGACTCAATCTCGCCCCAGACCTCAAGTGGAACTTCTATATCCGATCTATTGGTAAAGATCATGGAATAATAGATGGGTGTTCTCTTAAGGAGACTCCTTGTCTTGAACGTCTATTGGGACTCAAGCACACCCCAGACATCAAGTGGAACTCATATATCGGATCTATTGCTAAAGATGATGGAATAATAGATGGGTGTTCTCTTAAGGAGATCTCTTGCCTTGAACCTCTATTGTGACTCAATCTCACCCCAGACCTCAAGTGGAAATCATATATCCGATCTATTGTTAAAGATGCTGGAATGATAGATGGGTGTTCTCTTAAGGAGACTCCTTGCCTTGAACGTCTTTTCGGACTCAAACTCACCCCAGACCTCAAGTGGAAATCATATGTCCTATCTATTGCTAAATATGATGGAATCATAGATTGATATTCTCTTAAGGAGACTCCTTGTCTTTAACATCTATTGGGACTTAATCTCACCCAGGACCTCAAATGGAACTCATATATAGGTTTCATTCTTGAAGATACAGGGAGTTACAGTAATTTACAGTAAGGTTGGCTCTGTACAAGCCCCAGAAGCCACTCGAACTAGAGGGTAAGGTTAAGGAGTAGTTTACATGAATACGAGGGAAAGATAACAGTTGACTGTAGACTTGAACACCGTAAGATTGCAGTGCTCGGGGAAACATCCTCTTGGGAGTTTGCTCCATAGGGTAGTGCTTCGCCCATTCGAGTCGAACTTATTCCTTACCGACGGAATACGGAGGGAATATGGGTCGTTTGCTACAATGTAACTGACATGGCGGGTCCAAGCCGTACATGTCAAACCTGGCTGAATGTAGTTCGTCCAAGAGCTTTCCATGGAATTAGTGATAGAACTGTGAAAGAAACGCCACATCCTGCCTGTGGCTTAGAGCAACAAAAGTCAGGAGGTTGTGGAGACTCATGATGTCATGGCGGGTTCTAGCCGTGAATGTTAGATCTATAGGAACCGAGGAATGTAGTACACCCTATATATATATATATATATATATATATATATATATATATATATATATGACCATGAGACCCGTGTTCGAATCTCACTATGGCTGATTTGTCAGGAAGGCGACTTCCTGATGTTATCAGAATGGATCGATCCAACTTTGGAAAGTGGCTGAAAACCATACCACGGGTTGACCAAAACCTTCTGTGTGAAATTGGGTCGTCGGAACTCTTGCGGGCCGTCGATACCTGTGCTAGCTCGAGCGTACTGACCTTGTTCAAATTGCGTATCACACTAGATAACACGTTTCTCTCCCAGAAACTGTAACTAAGGTCTGCTCAGCATAGTTGCAGTATAAATCACAGGTGGGCTCTGCGGGTGTTGAACAAACACAAATGTCTGAGCAAGCGTCTGCAATAGGGATTGACTAGTCGCCCTCGTAGACGGGTTTCTTCGAATACGAGTGTCCACCTATTATATATATATATATATATATATATGTGTGTGTGTGTGTGTGTGTGTGTGTGTGTGTGTAACCGTTTAAATGTGTCAATGTCTGGACCTCCTCAAGTAATTTAAGTATGAAAGAATAAAAATATTAAATTACATCTAACTCACTCATGTCTTCTCTCTCCCCACCACTCACTTCCTCACTTCGTTAATTTACATGTGCTTAATAAGGCCCGTCAAAAATGTGTAAATTTCTTTTCATTTTTCGTTTCAACCTTTGGAAGTAAAGTCTGATAATCCGCAGTCCTTTAAAAGGGCTGTGGTGAAATAATTTATTACATGGAACCTTAAAGTGGTCTGTTTTTATTTAAATTATTTGCTCTGGATTTACATTGAGCTCTCTGGATTTCATCCTCCTTGGGTCTACCCATACGGATTACCTAGTTTTTCGTAAACTATATATATATATATATATATATATATATATATATATATATATATATAAAGACCCTACAAAAAAAGATAACCCTTTATGAAGTCGTCAAAAAACAAATGTTAGCGATTTACGGCAGTTTTTATATACACAAAACCCTTTCAGAAAAAAATAAAAAATAAAATAAAAAAATAAATAAATCTCCATAGACACTTAACCAGACTAGACGCTTTAAATTTAGACACCCCAACCTTACCCTGACTTGACATCTGTGAATGTAACTGAGATATTGATAGAAATTATTAACACCTTACGCCCCTTTTTCTTTAAACAATTGCTCTAGCCGTTACCATAGAAATTTTGATTTCAATAATGAATATGCTTATAAAACGCGTAAATTTCAGAAATAAGTTATTCAAAAAAAATTTCGCTTAAAGATGGAACAGAGCTTAGTACTTTAATTAAATTTAATTCAAATAATTATATTGAAGTTTTCGGCTCGTGTTTTGAAACATGAGAACTCATATGTAGCGTGTTGGAATCATATTTTTAAATAAATAATTACATATATATATATATATATATATATATATATATATATATATATATATATATAAAGTGAACATAGAAGTCAACACTTAGAGGCGACAGTCTGTTTCATGCTATATGCAATCGTCAGGTCTGACGATTGCATATAGCATGAAACAGACTGTCGCCTCTAAGTGTTGACTTCTATGTTCACTTTTATATTTACACACGCTCTATCTCTGATATTGAGCACTTTATTCCATAAATATAGCACACCTTAAGACTATATTTCTTTATATATATATATATATATATATATATATATATATATATATATATATAATTTCAGTAGTGAGGACATTACTTTAGTCTGTTGAAGTCCCTTTTAAAGGACGAGATGCGTCACATAGATTTTCATCCATTTTGTCATTCAGTTACTCAACTGACATTGTCAAAAGTGAGTTTAAAGTAATTCTTGATACGTCTATACTTGGGTTTGAGCCATAAACATTGTGTTTTCAAACTGAAAGCTTTATGAAATTAGGTTTTCCACAAAAAACTAATAGGAATAAAAAAATAGGGGAAGAAGGAGAAAAGTTTTTTTTAAAATAATAAACATTTTGATAATAAAAGATTGCATCTCTGAGTGTCAGAAAGTGAAAGTCTGAAACAATGTCGACTGCAGGTGTGGAGTCTTGCTATTCGTTATTCGTTATCTGTTATCAAAAATGCCTTCGACTCATGATAGGGAAAAAGATGCTGCCTAATACATTTAAGAAACAATTTTACACATTACTCAACAGAAAGCTAAGAGTTCTAAAACGTCTATTTGTTTTTTCTGCAAATGAGTCACTTAAGGAGGAAAATTAACCCTGGCTTAAGGGAAGATTAAGGGACACAAAATGGGACAGAGAGGGTTTCGCATAATGCTTGTAGGAAAGTTGAAAGAGTAGCGAGATGTTAGGAGGGTCAGGACCCGGGATTGTCAATGGCGCCTCACGATTTAACACGTCTGATCAGATACGAACGTGATTGCGGCCTCATCACGTTGAAACACCAGTTGCCATACGATCACCGAAGTTAAGCAATATTGTGTTTGCTAAGTACCTTGATGGGTGACCGCTGTAGCGTCCTGGGTAAGACGATAAACTACATCCGGGTCCTGGGTAAAACGATAAAATACATCCAACAGCAAGGCCTCTGATCAGGTTTTGAGGAGCATGGAACCACCTCTTAATTGCTGGTGTTCCCTGCTCCACCCGTAACCTGTTAGGGTCCCAGCTATGGACAAATAGCTGACCTCCAAACTATGGTCAAAACACTATGAAATTGTAAAAAAAATATTGCTGGTAATAACCTATGTAAAAGGTTATTACCAGCAATAAAATTTTTGAAGAAAAATTATTACCAGCAATATATTATTACCAGCAATACATTTTTGAAGAAAAATATTACCAGCGATACAGTTTTGAAAAAATATTGCCAGCTATACAGTCTTGAAAAAATATTACCAGCAATACATTTAAAAAAAATAAAATTACCTTCAATACATTTTTCAAAAAATATTACCAGCAATAAAAATCTTGTCGGCATTAAATAACCCATTGAGGTTGATAAGCCGTAAAACAAAATAAGCCAAACCAAACCAAGTGCTGTAAGCCTGGGTGTGCAGGTGGTGTAATAGATAATGGCTCGGAATTGTTAATCGGAGAGCCGAGTTCCAATTCTACTTGGGTTCATTATATTCGCTTACGCGCAAATGCCTTTGATAATGGTATGAATCTAATATTGACAAATATGGACAAACGCGCACGGAGTAAGACGTCGTGTCAAAAGGACGTTTTTTCCCATAACACCGCTTTTCTAACTACCTTTACTCTTCGGCAATGTTTATTCTTTTAAAAAAGTAATGTTTAGAATGGGAATCAAACCTAAACGCATGATGAAAGTAATTTTTTTGGTTTTTGAGAATTTGCAACGAAAAATTTGCAAAATTTAGTTTATTTTCAAAAATAATTTTATATTTACAGTCAGTCAGTTATGTGCCATGCATGATACACGCGTAGACAATCATGTATCTTTCAATACATGACTGACGAGGCAGATTTTTTCCCGCAGTAGGTTGCCATTTCTTTTCTGCAGTAGACCAGTTGCTTTCATGCTATTTACCCATAGAGGGGGGTAGAAGAGGATTTATACCTTTCCCAAAGGTATTAGCACGTAAGTGAATGCAATGGAATTCGAACTCGTCTCTTCTATTCTTCAATCCATTATCCAACAACATCCTAAAAGACTAATCCATTTAAAACTAAATACAATCCAATATTTATCATTTACCAATTTATAAACTGTCATGGGTCCTTACCTATAACTACAGAATGAACTCTTCCTAACACTATGTATACTACGCCTCTCAAGAGAGAGGGTCGAATCAAGCCGAGCTTCTCGGCTTGACGGTCGAACTCTCTGCCTCTGAGCAGAAAGGAACCCGGACGAGGCTCCGCCGAAGGACAGAGTCTCGTTCAGGGAGATTGACCAACCCGATTCCGTTTATACGGGTTCTACGGGCATTTTTTTGGACGAGTCTACGGGCTCGGGAAACCCACGTTAAACTCGGCCTTGTGCCACATGCAACCCTCGTGGGAGGGTGGCTAGATACCGAATCGAGTCGAGCCGATAGTAATTCACTCCAAACCAGACTGACAGTCATACTCACACCTTCCACATCTTGTATTATTATTTCATGTAATATACCTTCGTTATTTCTACTCTTGTGTTCGTGTTGTTCTTCATTGGTCCTAACCTTGGACCATAACATAAAGAAAGAAATGTGAAAACAATTTTTGATTCATAAATTTATAATCATTTACTAAATTATTAAAATATGTGAACCAAATATAAGGAAATTTTTATTATTTACCATTTTATGAAGTTTGAATCAGTTGACAATTAACTGATATTTTGCCAACCATTCCAATAAACAGTCTAATGAATAAATAGTGTAAATAAATAATCTAATAGTGTTTAATATTTTTGCTTTAAATTATCAAGAACAAAGAAAGTGTATAGATTTATTAATAAACTTTGCCAGATATGGGTTAATTAGTAAGACTAGTAACACTAAAGTCTTATTATCAAACATCAAAACCCCACCCCACTCTGGCCCGAAATTCTTACATATTTTCTGGCTTTAAATAACCTTCAATGTGTTCATAAGTCATAGAAAAAGAATCAATCAGACACAAACGTGGCTTAATCGGGAGAAAAGGATTAAGACATTTTCGTCATACAACCAAACACGGCTGACATGAGAAAAACAATGGCGCTGTATAATTCTCTCTCTCTCCCTCCCCCCCTCTCTCTCTCTCTCTCTTGTTCGCCTACGATCACCAAAGTTCAGCAACGTCGAGTCTGGTCAGTATCTAGATGGGTGACCTCTTGGGAATGCCAAGTGCTTACAGCTGGTGCTGTAATGGATAACGGCTCGGAATAGGAAATCGGAGAGACGAGTTCTAATTCCATATGGGTTCGTCATATTCACTTACGCACAAATACCCTTGTAAAGTGTAAGACGCCATCCCTTCTCCCACCAGCTATGGATTAAATAGTAGGACTTGTATCTTGCTTAACGTCTATCTCAAAGAATTTCTTACAATCTAAAAATATTTTTTGCTTTAAGTCACCTGCAAAAGGTTGTTAAGCTGTAAAAACAAATCAATCAATACGCCCCCGCCCACTTCTCCCTCGTTCTCATTTTACAAAAATGATTCTTCACTATTTTGTTATATATAACCCAAATTAAATCTTATATTTATTCTTAGAGGATGATTCATTGTTAAACAGGGATTAGACCACTGCTACTGTAATAAGCTTAATCCATACTGGGTGTATCATGCTTGCTGATCCGTAACTAAGTTAATATTAACACAAAATATCCTGCCTAGCGAAATTGCTCCTAAATTTGTGTCAAAGTACTCCCATTGGAACCACGCAAACATATCCCAGCGTACCTTTCACTTTTAAAAAAAAAATCTGTTAAGTCCTAATTTGAATCGACATCAGCTGGCTATTTATTTTTTCCTTAATCTCACCGACGGTATGAAATATTCATGTCTCAGGAAGCCACATCGGGACTGTAGTTGGGAGTGGGACATACGTGAGTGATGCGATATTGTGCCCCAAGACCTGATCACTTTGAATATCAGAAGCTCACGGAAGGGCGTCCCAGTACCGAAAGAGTAACCTCAGAGAAGATGTTCTGCTTGTTCATATAGAGTAGAGTCCGTTACGATTAGCTGAAAAGTTAAAACAAGATCGCGCAACTGGTTTTGACATACATGTTTGTTTTTTTTTGTTTTTATTTTTTTGTTCATGTTTCAAAGATTGTAGATATACTTAATGTTCTTAATCCTCAGATGATAGCAAATGAAGGAGAGCACACACTCGACCAGGTCAGATCCTTAATATTTACCCGAACGTTATTGCTCGCCTCTTCTGCGCAGGCTGGGGCGTAAACATCCGACCGACTCCCTTGGTTGGGTAAATAATATAATCAATTAATCTTTTAAGTGTAGGAATGCAGAGACCACTTTCGACGCTAACTCGTCCGCTTCACCAGCAGAGACAAGAGGAGAGTACCGGCCTGCTCTTCTGGGGAGGCAATCAACAGGTAATTACGACGCTGCATTTCAATATCCTATTATAACTGCGCTTGTCCCGCCCGTCATTTGTCAGCACGACCGTTATGCCCTGTCACTACCTCATAAATAACGGACTATTCCGCGTTTTGAGCACGTGGAAAAGTGGGGGGGGAATACATTACTTTTTTTCAGTAAGAAAATGAAAGAAAGAAAAAATGATGAGAAAATAGAAAGATTAAGCTGATAAGAACAGACACTACACTTTGATCGCAACCAAAAGGCCGTGAATCTATATCGACTGAGATAAAAGCGGCAAAAAAAATAGTTATCATAAATAAAATAACACCGTCTGCTGAATTATTTTAAAATTATCTCTATCTATAAAAGGCAGGATGTGTGTGTGTGTGTGTGTGTGTGTGTGTGTGTGTGTGTGTGTAACGAACGCACGGCCGAAATTTTCGACGGATTTGCAGCAAAATTTACATGCACATGCTCCATTTTAGCGGAAAGGCCAAGACCGTCCATGCATTTCCCAAACTCACATCGATAGTGGAAATAATCGAATTTTTCATGCTTCTACGGCACTTTTCATGTAGTTTGCGGTCATTTCCTACTGGCCAGAGTGAGAGCCAATAGCTGGCTGCCACGAATAGGCAGGAAGATTCTATTGGCCAGCATGAGAGCCAACAGCTGACTGACACAAATGTTAACTACCATGCTAGCATGCAAACAAAGCATCGATAGCTGCATTCGTCACAAGTGGGAAAAATTTAAATCTGCATGGCACTTTACTTCAGTTGGCTCATTCGCTTGCTTAAACTCAACGTTGATTCTGATTCCGCAGAACTGGGTTGGGTGTGAAAAAGTATTTGTTGTTAACATTCTTTTTTCATTCGGTTTTTCCAGTTACGAGTCTTTTTTTTAAAGCTGATCGTTTTGTGTTCATTTTTTAGTTCTTTTTTCGTAACAGATTTAACGTTTAGTATAGAGCTTAGAAAAAATTCGCCGTGTGAGATAGGCAAGAAGTAAGGCATGTAGCAACATCAGAACGGCAAAGGGCACACCTTTAAAGGCAAGGAAGGGCAAAAATATTTTGAGTCAAGTGATAGTGATTGCTGTATGAGTCGTACGATTTTTGAATCAAGCACGGGCAGCGCCGGGCCATGCTGCTAGTTATTAAGTAAGACGAGGATTTGGCTAGAAAGAAAGAAAGAAAGCTAAGATAGAAGTGCTTGAAGTCTGTTTCAGTGAAATTTCAAATCTTTTCATTTTTGCATACTTCTTAAAATAATGTTTCTCATTTGTATTTTTTGTCACGAATATTACAGGCGATCAAGTAAATTCCTCCTTCAAGTTTTAGCTTATTATTTTGTTTAATATTGACTAAGTTTTTTTTATTGTTTTAGATGTAGTAGTAAGAAATTTTATGTTGAGTTTAGATAAACCTCAAGGAATCGAAATAAAAGATTATATGAACACAAAAGGGGCATTTTACAAAACAATACATCAAATGCATCAGTTGCTCACTGTAATGAGACTGACCACAATTTTGACATCAAAAAGTCTACTCTGATCAAAGGAGAAAAGAATTCACTATGACGAAAATGACTAGAATGTGCTTTGATTGCAAGTTAACACACAGTAAATTTGCGCCCGGGCTTTTGCAAAATTTCACTATTTTTGGCAGATCTTCTGTTATCACATATCTAATAACAAAAGTAACGGAAAGAAAAAAAATTGTAATGAAATCAGATAGATTATATACAAAAAAAATAATTTCAAATTCCCAGCATCCTTTGTTCGTGTGAATTTGCACCAATGTCAGAAATTTAATCCAATGAATTCCTAAAGGACGAAACGCGTCACACGATAACGTTTTCCACTTTGCCATATATATATATATATATATATATATATATATATATATATATATATATATATATATATATAAGAGTAAGACTAATCAAATCTTATGTCCATCGTCTTTTCATGTTGAATTAAATATAGTCTAATGTTAATTATGTTTTATGAATATGTCCTGAAGATGGTCTACTAGACCGAAACGTCCGACGTTGACATTATATTAACATTAAAATAGCATAATTGCATATTAGGATTTTTGTTTGTTTTTTCCATATATTTTTCTTCATATATATATATATATATGAGTAAGACTAATCAAATCTTATGTCCATCGTCTTTTCATGTTGAATTAAATATAGTCTAATGTTAATTATGTTTTATGAATATGTCCTGAAGATTGTCTACTAGACCGAAACGTCCGACGTTGACATTATATTAACATTAAAACAGCATAATTGCATATTAGGATTTTTGTTTGTTTGTTCCGTATATTTTTCTTTATATATATATATATATATATATATATATATATATATATATATATATATATATATATATATATATATATATATATATATATGACATAACGATATATAATTTTATATATCAACAAACATTATTTAGAAAAATATGACAAACTGGAAAGTTTTTTTTTTTCGTGACGTGTTTCATCCATTAGGATTTCATCGAACAGGACTTTGTTGATGTTGCCATGTCTACACATGCGCACGAAACGAGAGACGCTGGGTTTTTTATATATCACCAACATTGATAAAACCTATACTTAAAGAATGTAAGATCCAAACATGTGCAGTCTTTCACTCCAATACATCAAATACATCCCGATACACTCAAAAGTCATATACAAAAGTAGTAGTTTAGTTGATTTTGTTTAGCAACATAGCAACACCTGACTTTATGGCTTCAGCTAAATAAATTTGAAAAGCAATTGTATATCTTCAACTAGAGATAAAATATACAGTTGGTTATTTTGCTATAAAATGTATTGTTGGTAATTTTAATATAAATCTATATTGCTGGTAATATTTTATGTAAAATATATTGCTGGTATTTTTTTCTCTCCTTCTTTCTCTCTCTCCCTCTGTCTTTCTCTCCTAGTTTCTCTCTCTCTCTCTCTCTTTCCCTCTCTCTTTCTTTCCTTCTTTTCATTTCTCTCCGCTCTCTCCTTCTCTTCTCTTTCCCTCTATTTCTCTCTCTTTCTCTCCTTCTTTCTCTCTCTCCATCTCTCTCTTTCCCTCCCTCTACTTCTCTCTCTCTCTTTCCCTCTCTCTTTATCTTTCTCTCCTTCTTTCTCTTTCGCTCTCTCTTCTTCTCTCTTTTCATCTCTCTCTCTTTCTCTCCTTTCTCTCTCTTCCCCTCTCTTTCTCTCTCTTCCCCTCTCTTTCACTCTCTCAACTTCTCTCTCTCTTCCCCTCTCTTTCTCTCTCTCTCTCTTAACACACTTGAACTTCTAATACTGTTAATATTCAAAGATATATCCTATATACGGACAATTATTTAATTTCTTATTTACCGTCACGTAATCTAAAAGTTTGTTTTTCTTTTCTTTTTCATTTTTTTTTTTTTTTTTTTTTAACCGTTGCGCCTACCACCTTTCTCGATCCAGCGACTCGTCCCTGGGCGACCCTCAGCCGTCAGCGTGCGGCCCCTACAACCGACAATCGGGCGCGCCTTTCTTTTGGCTTGAAAACTTCTTCGCTCGCACAACCAACTAGTCCCCACCCTACACATTGTCCTTTGTTTGCTTTGTTCCCACCCACCCCCACTCCCAAATACAAAACCGCTGTTTACCCTCACGCTCGCCTGCGCTAATTCAATTGCCCCCCTGACAATAGCGACTATGAGGCACTTGTCACGTGACAGATCGATGACCGAGAGAGATCGATCGATTTTGAATGGAGAGCGCAGGTAGCTGATTCTGACATGCGTTGCATTGGCGTAGAAAGAAAAAGTATATTTTTTCTCATAGGAACAAACTGAGATAGATAGATAGATAGATAGATAGATAGATAGATAATGTAGACAAACACACAGATAGATAGATAGATAGATAGATAGATAGATAGATAGATAGATAGATAGATAGATAGATAATGCAGACAAACACATAGATAGATAGATAGATAGATAGATAGATAGATAGATAGATAGATAGATAGATAGATGGACAGGTAGAAGGACAGAGACGCAGATGAACAGAGACAGACAGAGAAATACAAGTAATCAAATAGATCGACAAAGAGCCAAAAATGACGGGTAGGCAGACAGCTGAACAGCTAAGTAGACAGACAATCAGATAGGGAGACAGGCACAGACAGACACTCAGACAGGCGGACACACAGGTAGATAGTCAAAAAGAATTGAAGTCTGGGATAGAAAGATCTGAATAGACAGAGATTAACAGTCTGAGGTAGATAAGATCCTTACTTTTTTAGTGAGTTCGATTTTCATTGAGTACCGTCTTGTTTTCTAAATAATGTTTGTTGATATATAAAATTATATATCGTTATGTCATAATATATATATATATATATATATATATATATATATATGTATGTACATATATATATGCATAAGTGTATATATATATATATATATATATATATATATATGTATAAGTGTGTATATATATATATATATTATGTGATATTATAATAAATATATTTTGAAATCGCTACATAAAAGCTTTCATGTTTCAATACTATAATTGTCTTTCTTCAGGCGATACAATTATAGCATTGAAACATGGAAGCATTTGTGTAGCGATTTTGAAATGTTTTATTATAATCTCTTATAATAAAATATCATATATATACATATATATATATATATATATATATATATATATATATATATATATATATATATATATATTATAAGAGATTAATGATAAAACATTTCGAAATCGCTATACACTTTTGTATATACATATATAAGAGGTTATACTAAAAACATTTTGAAATGTTTTTTATAATCTCTTATAATAAAAATATTATATATATATATATATATATATATATATATATATTATGAGAGATTATACTAAAACATTTCGAAATCGCTGCACAAAAGTGTATATATATATATATATATATATATATATATATATATATATATATATATATATATATATATAATATTTTTATTATAACAGATTATAATAAAATATTTCGAAATCGCTGCACAAAAGTGTATATATATATATATATATATATATATATATATAATATTTTTATTATAACAGATTATAATAAAATATTTCGAAATCGCTACACAAAAGCTTTTATGCAAATTGTCAGGCAAATGTAAATTTAGTAAATAACTGAAGCGACTCCGATTTTTAGGAAAATGATAAATAAATACCGACTGAAATAATAAACTGCAACGTATAAGAGAAAGGAAGTTGTGGAGAGCCATAACCGCCTTAAATAATAAAACAAAAATAAGCGCAAGAAATGTAGTCATAGCTAGGTAAATGAAATAACTAATCGATATCTTCAGGTGACAGTTCTCGCTCCTTTTTAACTACTCTAATGAGGAAATACGGCTTAGAGAACTTGATCCTCACAGGACACATCAAGGGCAAGAGGGATATAGGGAAAGACCAGTGAACACCACCCTGATGAACTTGTGTGCATGGATGGCGTGACTGTGGCTTTGAACGGGTTGATCCCTCTCTCTCCTTATTGTCTTCATTTGGTCCCATCTCACTATCATCAGTTCTCCAAAATGAAAAAAAAATGCAAATGGCTGGGAACCCTTACTGCAGTGATGATGACGTCATTGCTGCTGATGATGATGACATTTTCGACCAACAGGATGAATCGACTTCTTTGAGCAATTCAGATGTTAGTTTTTAAAAAAATAAACTCGCGTCACCTCCTTCGAGGGGAAGTCAGGTAAATAAAATCATCAATGTAATTTGAATCAGCATACTGTTTAAATTCCACGATAGATAGATAGATAGATAGATAGATAGATAAGGAACAGATAAAAAAAATAGATAGATAGATAGATAGATAGATAAGGAACAGATAAAAAATAGATAGATAGATAGATAGATAGATAGATAGATAATGCAAACACATAGATATTAGGTTGGTGCAAAAATAATGTCGTTTTCTCACATAGTAACATATGTGAAAAAACGACATTATTTTTGCACCAATTGATAGATAGATAGATAGATAGATAGATAGATAGATAGATAGATAGATAGATAGATAGATATGAACAGGCTGAGATAGAGAGAAAAAGAGAGAGAGAGATGAACAAGCCGGGATAGATAGATAGATAGATAGATAGATAGATAGATAGATAGATAGATAGATAGATAATGAATACACTGAGATAGATAGATAGATAGATAGATAGATAGATAGATAGATAGATAGATAGATAGATAGATAGATAGATAGATAGATAGCCTTCCGAATCTGTGTCTTCTCTCCCCAGCTATTGGTTAAATATTGGCGTACAATGACTAGTCTGAATTCAAAACCATTAAGAACGTCAACAGGAAATCTACTACATTGTTTTTCCTAAGTGCACTGAATTGCTATGTAATGTCAGTTCTCCTATACGGCAGTGAATGCTGAACAATTTCATCACTGATGTTCTCGCAATTCCCACCTGTAGAAGTCCCTTATTATTTCTTGCTTCCCTGATAACTACAATATTCAAAAACCTAACGTTAATCACCATCTTCTGTTTTCTTGAATCCTGTCCCTTTATTGTCACTCCTCCTCCCTAAAATCTTCTCATTCTCTTTCACATTTAGTATTCCCTTGCGTCTTAGTGGCAATATCGCCTTGCTTAGGATGAAACGATTAAAACAAACTTGCTACAAGTACCAATGGTGTCAAGCTTTTATAGTATTAGCTTTTACGCATTGTTTGGTAAACAAGTTAGAATCTTGACCAAGACTCTAGTTGCTTAACTTATGCGCAAGTAATAGCGCTCAAACATGGTTGCTTTTTTTCTACTCTGTCTAACGAATAGGAAAGCAAGACACAACAAAATAAATAAAACTGATAGAATCCTTGAATACAGTTTGAAAAAGGAGTCGACCGTAGTTGGAATCATCGACTCAATGCGAACGATCCTTAGCTGCAGAGTATTTGCTTCGTCAGGGCTACATACAGTTTTGAATTCAGAGTTTTCCTTCTCCTAGACCGGTTGCCACCCAAGGCTATAGAACCCATTCTGTTCTACTATTTTGCCATAGCTGGGGGGAGATGAGTTGGTTTCATATCTTTCCTAATTGTATTAGAACCTAAGGGAATGTAATGAATTCGACTGAGATCCGAACTCGGTTCTTCCATGCCTCAATTCTACCGTGCTTAATTTAGTAATGTTCTTTCGGCTTTTTACTCTCCTGCCAACTACGATCTTCAAAA
Organism: Acanthosepion lycidas; assembly: GCA_963932145.1. Taxonomy (NCBI): domain Eukaryota; kingdom Metazoa; phylum Mollusca; class Cephalopoda; order Sepiida; family Sepiidae; genus Acanthosepion; species Acanthosepion lycidas. Next base: position 58,094,144 of record OZ010601.1, on the reverse strand, counting down.
ATTGCAACGTCAATCGACACCTCCTCTCCCAGTTGTTCCCAAAACGGTGAGACGCGCTTCATGGGTGCGGCGGAAGAGGATAGCAGGTGAGGCGCAAGAGGATAGCAGGTGACGCAGAATGATTGAAAGACAATCAAAGATTTAGAAACAGTTTCAAAAAATTCATATGCCACAAATAAATATGATTTTAAAATTTGAAATATTATTACGGATTACTTGTAATTGCATGCATGAGTCCCAGTATAAATATTAGGTTGGTGAAAAAATAATATCGTTTTTTGACGTAACGTCAAAAAACGATATTATTTTTGCACCATCCTAATAGTTATAAATTATTATTGGCCGATTGTATCGTTGTTATATTTTCGCATTATGTCAAGTATTAAGAATATAGTAACTAGGGTCCGCAAATTGGAGGAGAGAGTTATCAATGATAATGTTCCGATTTTGATTATCCGAGGTTATCTCCCTTTTATAACACACACACACACACTCTCTCTCTCGCTCTCTCTATCTCTCTCTCTCGCTCTCTCTCTCTCTCTCTCTCTCTTTCTCTCTGGCTTTTTATGTACTTTTTTATCACATAAAATTTGTTGAGGCGCGAGCAATTTTTACTTCCGAAAATGCGGCACAGAAAAAATAGTTTGGGGATCACTGTAATCCCATTTAATTCCGTTTTTTTTCACTCTCAGTTCACCCCACCCCACTTTGCTTCTTAGTGGCTTTATCGCCTTACTTGGGGTGAATTGATATTTAATAAAAAAAACTCTTTGTTTAATTGTATTTGTTGTTTTTTTGTTATATTTTATTTTATTTTATTTTAATTGCCCTGCATACATCACTGATGGAGTTACTTAGAATTTAGTCAAATTTAGAGTACAAAGTGCTCCGAAAGTCTTGTTACCCCTACATAATATAATTTTCTATTTCAACGCTCTGTGGGGTATTATCAAGGAGAGAGTTTCACATGAACGTTACCGGAATACCCATCACTTGAATGACGCCGTTCGGAGAGCCTTTGCAATAATCAACAAAGCTCAGCTTCGAAAAATATCACATCATTTCGTGCCCCGAAAATGATTGTGTTCATAAAGACCTTCTCGATGTGTGACGCCGTCAATCAAAGTGAATAAACTGAATCCAGTACATGTGCTTTGTATTACTGTATTACTTGTTGTTATTACTGTCTTACTTTCTGTTCTATTGTCCTCATTACTTTTTAGTAGGGGTGACAAAACTTTCGGACCACCTGTACAGTTGCCTATAAACGAGTTTTTTTTTGTTTTGTTTTTTTAAAATTCGTGTGCTTCACAAATAAGACTCTTCAGACGTTTTTTTGGGAGGGTGGAGTCGCATGTCGTATATACCGTCAAATATACCAATCACTGACAGTAATGTTGACGTTCAACAAAAGGTTAGGTTAGGTTTCGTTTCGTTTCGTTTGTTTTACAGCATATCAACCTCAATGGGTTATTTAATGCCGACAAGATTTTTATTGCTGGTAATATTTTTTTTTTCAAAAATGTATTGCTGGTAATTATTTTTTTAAATGTATAGCTGGTATTTTTTCAAAAATTTATTGCTGGTATTTTTTTTTTTTAATGTATAGCTGGTAATTTTTTCATAAATGTATTACTGGTATTTTTTTAAATATATAGCTGGTATTTTTTCAAAAATTTATTGCTGGTAATTTTTTTTAAATATATAGCTAGTATTTTTTTCAAAAATGTATTGCTGGTATTTTTTTTTAAATGTATAGCTGGTATTTTTTCAAAAAATTATTGCTGGTATTTTTTTAATTGTATAGCTGGTAATTTTTTTCATAAATGTATTCCTGGTATTTTTTAAAATATATAGCTGGTATTTTTTCAAAAATTTATTGCTGGTAATTTTTTTTAAATATATAGCTAGTATTTTTTTCAAAAATGTATTGCTGGTATTTTTTTTTAAATGTATAGCTGGTATTTTTTCAAAAAATTATTGCTGGTATTTTTTTAATTGTATAGCTGGTAATTTTTTTCATAAATGTATTGCTGGTATTTTTTTAAATATATAGCTGGTATTTTTTCAAAAATTTATTGCTGGTAATTTTTTTTAAATATATAGCTAGTATTTTTTTCAAAAATGTATTGCTGGTAATTTTTTTTTAAATGTATAGCTGGTATTTTTTCAAAAAATTATTGCTGGTATTTTTTTTAATTGTATAGCTGGTAATTTTTTCATAAATTTATTGCTGGTATGTTTTTAAAATATATAGCTGGTATTTTTTCAAAAATTTATTGCTGGTAATTTTTTTTAAATATATAGCTAGTATTTTTTCAAAAATGTATTGCTGGTATTTTTTAAATGTATAACTGGTAGTTTTTTTCAAAAATGTATTACTGGTAATTTTTTATAAATGTATAGTTGGTATTTTTTTTCAAAAATGAATTGCTGGTAATTTTTTATTAATGTATACCTGGTATTTTTTAAAAAATATATTGCTGGTAATAATTTTTTAACAAAGTATTTCTGGTATTAAAACCTATTTTTACACTTTCATATTGTTTTGACCCCAATTTGGGAGTTAATTATTATTCATAGCTGGAACCCCTAACAGGTGCTACAACCCCGGGTCCGAGTGAACCTGGAAACACCAGCAATTAAAATGTGTTTCCAGGCTTCTCAAAACCTCCAACTACAAATCTGAGGCCTTGATGTCAGATGTAGTTTATCGTGATACCCAGGACTTGAATATTTTGATATTTTGGTCGGTGTAATCTCCAGCCTTCCTCAGGTGTCTGCCCTATTCGAAGACATTCAGAGAACGCTGAACAGGACACTATATTTCGTTCTGATTGGATAGGACGATTATTTCTCGTGTTGATATTCATCTAAGGGGTATAATTAAATACACTAGATGAATATAAGAATCGACCAATACCGTTATAATTCCGTAATGTTCTACCCCTATAGATCTATAGCTTTTAACTATTAATTGTTCTTTTATTGTCCTCTCTTCTTAATACTGTTTTCCTCCCTGTTATTATCCCTTCCTTCTTATTGGCTTTGTTCTCTTGCTTGGATTGAAATGGTTTTTAAAAATCACTATGATGGTGGGGGTGGGGATCTTGGTGCGTCTTAGTGACTTTATTGCCTTGCTTGGGGTGAAATGATTTTTACAAAAAAAGATCATTATACCGGTGCCGGTGATGGTGGTGGTCTTGGTGTGTCTTAGTGACTTTATTGCCTTGCACGGAATGAAATGATTCAACAAAAAGATCACTATGACAGTGCTGGTGGCAGTGGTGGTCATGGTGCGTCTTAGTGGCCTTATTGCCTTGCTTATGGTGAACTGATTAAAAAAAATATCACTATGACAGTGCCGTCGGCAGGGGGTTTTTTTTAAGCTTTTCACCCCAAGCAAAGCGGTAGTGTCACTAGCACGCAAAGGGTTACAGAGAGTGGGAGCAAGAGTAAAGAGGCGTAATAGAAGAAAGGATGAAGAGAAGGACGGGGAATTAGATCAAGGCATCTGGAGATGTCGATTGACATTGCATTTGAATAGTTGGAGATTATAGCTATCAGGAAAGCAAGTAAGAGGAAGGGAGTTCCACAGACGGGAAGTGTGAGGCATGAAACGATTGGAGTAGAAGAGACGGCTATATTTAACTGTTCCGACAGTGAAAGGGTGGGACCGAGATGCCAGCCTAGTAGCACGTTTAAATTCATGCAATTTGGGAACTAGCGAAAGTAGCTCGTCGGAGCAGTTACCGTGAAAGTATTTGTAGAAAAGACAGAGGGAAGCGACGGCACATCTGAAAAAGAGTGACTGTAAACCAGACGTAGTGGTGATCTTGGTACGTAATCTTCCACAGATCACCCAAGACAATACCCAAGGCATGAATAATAGCAACTGATTTTCTAATTGTTAATTTGACCCCCTTTGCGAGTTGGTAAATTTTACTGCAACAGTTTCGACCGCTAATAAAGCAAAAAAAAAAAAAATTCAAAACACGCCGAGAGCAATAAATCCTTCCTCATGAAATTCACAGTGTTAAACAATTTCAAAATAATAAATTAATCTCCAAATATCAGATCACTCAACGAGTTTTACTGATACCATGTTACCTATTTCTACTTGCCGAATGGTCAGGTAATCGACGACTAAACCGGTTCCCCCACCAAGCTTTTCTGATGAGGAGGAGGAGGGTGGCTAGACATACAGCAGAATTATAAAACAACGTCAAAGGCTCGGAGGAACATTCTTGTAGAGTCAATCGGCAGCCATCTGGCACAATGAGGTAGACTGGGCTCCATAGCTATGGATGGCTCCAGTGTGGCGATGATATCGCTAGACGTATGGCTTCTTAAACTGAAGCCAAATGAATGTGCAGACTGTTCTTCAGATGCAAGCACCTGGAGAGGGATAGGCTCCGCCAGGTCTACCTGCCTGGGACACGCAATGAATAATTTTTTCTTTTTTTTTTACTAATGTTTACCCAAGCGCCACTCAAGGTAGAGGAAACAAACGATAATTCTCTACACCTGTTTGAAATACCAAGGTGGAGTGTGAACCAAGTGATAGATGAACCTATCTCCTCTTATTGAGAGAAAATAAATAAATAAATAGTAAATAAAATTTCAGTTTTTATGCGGAGGTGTTAGAAGTACAGAGTTTATAGATTTTATAGAATTTAGATGGAACCGGAAACCCATTCCTAAAGTGGAAACAAGAGATAAATCTCTACTGCTGTTCTTAAGACCGGGGAGGAGTGTGAACTGGACAATAGGCGAACTAATCAGACATGTTGAGAGATGTTCTTTTATTAGTTTTCCTATTTGGGAAACTTGGGCAATTATCCAATCCAATCATCAGTTTATTGAAATATATGAAGACATCTAAAAAAAAAAAAAAAAAAGAAGATAAAAAGCGTAAACTCATACTCATTTCAAAGTATTAAAAAAAAACTGATTTTTCATCTTGCTTGAAAAAATGCCACGCAAAAACTTGCGCAGAATCTCCCTCGCTTCCTTTAATCTCGCCTCAAGCAGTTGTTTGAAGGACAGGACATTAAAAGAAGACTAGCGATGGAAACAAATGATGAAATGTTTACACCCGACCTCAAGTGGAACACATATTCGATCCATCGCTAAAGATGCAAGTAAAATGGCTGGCTCCCTCTATAGCTCCAGTCTGTACCTGACTCCTCATGCTATCCTCTACCTTTATAAAAGCCAGATCAGACCGAAAATGGAGTACTGTTGCCATATTTGGGCAGGAGCTGTCCAATCCTCACTTTCCAGTCTTGATTGAGTTCCGAAGTGTCTCCGAGTCTTTGTCGGAGAAAAATTATTTCCACCTTCCAACCTCTCTCCCTCACACACAGGCGCGATGTAGCGAGCCTCTCATTGCTCTATCGCTTTTCCCATGGAAAGTGCTCGGACGAACTACATACCTTTCTTCCGCCAGGCCTAACCTTCATGGCCAGGACACGCCATGCCACTTACATAGTATCAAACCACCCACATTCCCCCTTTATTCCATCGGAGAGATGTAAATTCAACTCAAACAGCTTCTTCCTGCGAACTACGGCTCTGTAGAACCAACTCCCAAGAGGATGTTTCCCTGACCACTACAATCTTAACCTGTTCATGTCTAGAGTTAAATGTTAACTTAATGTAACTCTCAATTGCGAGTGGCCCCCGGGCCTTGTACAGGGTGAAACTTACTGTAAAAAAAAATAGAGAATTGTCTATTCCAAGCAATACCTCTTCCTCGGGAAAAAATATAGGGTCATTACCTGATACCCCAGGCTTCCCCAAATGTGGAAGCGTTTACGAGGCTGGACTATTTTGGGTCTCTTATCATTTTTAGGTCCCAACTTTAAATTCGGCCTTTGTCAAAATATAATAATTCAACTGATGGCTGTGTGTCAGGCTACGAACCTGTTGATCTATCAAGTATCTGAGGTTTAAATACTTTCAAATGTGGAGATGTATAGAACGGATAAATAATGTGTGTTGTTCATGGATGGACTGGAAGCGTGGAGCGTACTAGAAACACACATCAGTTCTTTTATTGCTTCGTGAAAACCTAAAATGAAAGTATTTCAACCTGTGTCATTAGAACGAAAGAAAGAAACAAAGAAATAACAAGTGAATAAAGAATGAGGGGTAGAGAGGGGGGGCAAAAGATAAAATGGCGTCTAAATGATGCGATAAATGCCTTGAGAATGGATTTTGTAGACAAAACATGCGAAGTGGAAATGGTGAGAAGCGGACGATGACTCCGCTGTTCGGAGAACGAATGAAAGTTGTTTTGAAATATAAACCATTCTTCTAGTCTCACCTATCATCACCTGATAGGACACAGCGAGAATGGTGGCATTAGTGGTGTTGGTGGTAGGGGTGGGGTGAGATAAGAAAAGAGGGGGGAAATGGTGACAGTCATTAGGATGGTGCCAATATTTGTTGGTGGTAATGCTAACGGTGAGAAAGAAAGAAAGAAAGAAAGAAAGAAAGAAAGAAAGAAAGAAAGGAGACACACAAAATGAAAGAAAGAAAGGAGATGGAAAAGAGGAGAAAGAAACTATAAGAATGAAAGAAACAAACAAGAAACAAAGAAAGGAAGAAAGAAGGATATTCGTTACTCACTAGCCAGATAATTGAATTACTGCACCTGCTCGATTTTGACATCCCTGAGAAAGAAAGAAAGAAAGAAAGAAAGAAAGAAAGAAAGAAAGAAATTCTTTTACTCACTAGCCAAATAGTTGAATTGCCTCACCTGCTTTCTTTTGACGGATCTGAGGAAATTACAAAGAAAGAAAGAAAGAAAGAAGCAAACAAATAAACAAAAAACAAACAAATGAAGGAGAAAGAAAGAAAGAAAGAAAGAAGCAAACAAATAAACAAAAAACAAAGAAAGAAAGAAAGAAAGAAAGAAAAAAAGAAAGAAGCAAACAAACAAAAACAAACAAATGGAGGAGAAACAAACAATGAGAGAAAAAAGAAAGAAAGAAATGGAGGAGAAACAGAAAGAAACAAACAAACAAACAAACAAATAAACAAACAAAGAACATTGAGAAAGAAAGGAAGAGAAAAAGATAATGATGAAAGAATGAAACGAAATGAAAATGACAACGAAATTTAAAATAGAATAAAATATCCCAAATTCTAAAAATGGCTAAATACACTCCTAATGAGACTACTACTACTACAAAATCTATTGACTGTACTCCTGATCAAAATAAACCCGACTGATCGTGTGTCGTTACGCTGTGAACAAAGGTAATCTAGGGAGGCTGCATCCGACGTCCCGTTGTCGATTTCCAAGTTTCACAGCTTCCATTTTTGAATTGCAAGAACGGAGCTGCAAATGATTAGCGACGAGTCGAGAAACAAATGAAAATAGCAAGAGCGACGTACGCATAAAGCAAAGGACAAAAAAGAAAGAAAGAAATTATATGGAAAAAAAAAATATCACTTTCAGTGAAAGGTGGACGTGTGATTGGGAGAATTTCTCGGCAAACAGACGACACCGGCGCAATAAAGCAACGGCCGGAAGTAGACGCCATTAAAGAAGAGAAAAAAAAACTCGTTCATTTGAGAAAGCAAAGGAAAATGATGGAAAATGTTTGTTCATAAAAATAATGAGATGAGAGGTTAAAATGAAGAAGAAATTTCGTGAAATCAACTGAAAAGTTTGTTTTTGTTTATTTGTTGTTTTTGTTTTTGCTTTTGCTTTGTTTGGAAAGGATCTTATTGAAAAGATGAACATACGATAGTGGCCATTATGGCAGACATGATGCCACCACTGATTATTAGAAACAGAAATGCTGGCTATGGTAATAATGTGATAATGATCTTGGCGAGAAGCTAATGGTAATTGCCGTGTTAAAAATACAGGGATGGTGACGGGAGAAACTGCATTGTAGTGGTTAAAGTTGCAACTTTAGTTTATGAATGAAAAAGAGTCTTCGGGCAACAGAAATATGGTTCTACGGAAAGATGGACTGAACATGTATGAAATGACGAAATTTTAGAGAAAATGGAAAGCAAAGGACAATTTATACTTAACATCAGTTGAAATTTCTAAAGCACATAATGAGGACAGAGAGCTTGGAAAATTTGACACTCACAGGACAGAGAAAAACAGCGCATATGCCACCTAACGAGTCTGTGTTTCTAAAGGAATTAGCGTAACTTATGTCCTACTGTATGGCAGTGAGGGCTAAACAATCTTATCACAAGTGGAGAGGCATGTGACAAAAGAATTGTAGTTCTACATAAGGATGGACTGAACAATAACAAAATTTAAGTGAAAATGGAAATAAAAAGGACACTTATACTGAGCAAAAGAATGAGATACTTGAAACTTCTAGCGTACATAATGAGGAAAGAGGGTTTGGAAAATATGAAACTCACAAGACAGATTGACGACAAGCGCAACAAAGGAAAACAATGCATAACATATTTAGCAAGCATAAATAAAAGGATGACGGAACAAGGTTTAAGAGAGAATAGCAAAAAGAAAAAAATCATAAAGAGCTACAAAGGACAGGGAATTCTAGAGAGCCATGATCGCCTACGTCCTGAAGGGACACGGCACATTGAAGAAGAATATTTCTTAAAATGGTCAATTTTTCTACAAGGCAAATGTTACATCTTTCCCCCTTATCATTTTAATTTTAGTTCTTGCCATTATTTCCAGCGTAATATCTGGTACGGTTCGACTATCTTTTAATTAACAAGATAAGTCATGAGACAACAGAAATGTGGCTCTACAGAAGGATGCTGAGAATACATGTGAGCAATGATGAAATTTTGAGAGAAAATGAAAACAAAACGGACACTTATAGTGAGCAATGAGGATAGAAGGCTTAGAAAATTTGTCACTGACAGGTCTTATTGAAGACGAGAGAGAGAGAGGGGGGGGAAACAGTGACTAAGCTACCTAATGACGTTGTGTAAATGGTTATTAGGAGAAATAGGAAAAAGACAAAAAGGGCTACAAAGAACAGGAAATTGTGGTGAGTCGTGATCGACCACGTCCTGAAGGGACACGGCGTATAGAAGGAGTGAGGGGAGCAAAAAATGATAATAGCGTCGGCTATCAGCTTTTGATGTTTCGTCATCGAGTGAATATTCGTAGTTCAGTCGATATCGATTCATTTAGTTACCTCCCCTAATTTGGTATAAATAATGTTTAAAATTATTTTTTTAAAATGAAAAAGCTTTCTTGAAGCTTTCACTTTAACTTTAATTGAAAACTAAAGGATTTAAAATTTACTAATTCCAATGAGCAAAAAATGTGGTGTATTTCAAACCGAAGTTATATTAATCAAAATCGACTTTTTTCAGCAAAATCGATGAACTGGGCCATTTTGAAACATTTGTAAAAAGTTAATTTCAAGTTTTAAAATTTTGCAAAAATAAAATATATGTTTCTAAAATGTTATTTGAGGAAAATTATCAAATTTAAAGTTAAATTAATCTTATTTGAAACAAATATTACTTATAGCATAAATTGTTGTATGCAAGCATTTCTTAACCAAGGGGTCTTGTTTTTCTGACGTGTCGATCGATTTATCGAGCGCCTAACATGTTGACAAGTATGGTGACGCGGAAATGATAGCAGACGATAAATTTTATATGAGTTTTTTTCTGTAAGTGAGGGACAACACATAAAATACGTAACAATTTAATGATAATGTCAAGTACGAACTCGCATACTTAAAAAAATTAGGACGTTTAAACACAAAAAATTGTAATAAGCGTTACAATATATGATTAAAAAATATAATTTTACTTTATTTCCTAAGAGTTAAACCGTTGAAACTGAATTTTAAAAGATTTAAAGACTATAAATTATTCAATTTAAAATTGTAAAAGAATGAAAAACAAATCTTGTAAAAATACATTTTTGACCGAAAATTTTTTCGTCAGACCATATTTTCTTTAATATATATTATTCATAAAAGCAATTAAAAGCTTTTCTAATTAAAAAAATATCTTAGTTTTATTTTATTTTTTTTCAATTGAGAACAGATTTTCAGCAAGACGGGATCCGATTTTGCAAAGAAAATTCGTGATTTAAATTCTTCAAAGAATTCTGCTTTTAACTAAGATAGTCACTAAAAATTATCACGTTTGAGTTTCACGTTGAGTTTCTCAAGTTTTCATAAAATTAAGAGGTGAAAACACATGTAAAAAATATTTTTACCGAGATTTTCTAGTAAAAAACAATTAAAAACTATTTCATTCATTTGTGAATAAATCCTGAAAATTTCATTAAAATCCGACAATTTTTTTTATTTTTGCAAGAATTTCCAAATTAATGTCTGTCACCACAAGAGGCTATAATTTACCATGCTAAAGCTAGTATGTCCGCTGACGCAAGAAAGACAATTTTTTAATCAAAATTTCGAATGTTCTAAAATGGAGTATAAAATTTCATTAAATATTCAAAAAATGCTTTCATCCTTTTTCTATATAATAACAAACGGATCTTGACGATAAAACTATGTTTTATTACGTTTGGAGTATGTTTTCATCAAGCTATGCTGACTTTATCGATTTCGTGGAGGCACCAAAACTCACTGATATCAATCTAATTCTATCAATTGGCTTGTTCTTAGTTTCTGTACATACCTAATCATTTTTTTATCTATCGATCTATAGCTTTCATTCCAAAATTATCAGTTTTTCCCCATCTGCTATCAATTTGCTCGTTCGTCTGTCTGTACGTCCAGCTATGTCCTGTTCAGTTTTATCAGGCTCAAATACCAACGTATCTCTTGGACGTTTGTGTCTATCGCAATTCATCTTGCCCCACTGACTCATTATTATTATTAGGGTTCGTGCGTGTGCGTGTTTGCTTTTGCCAATATGTGTTTATATATATATATACGTTCTATGGAGAACCCCACACAACATAGGGAATGTGTATATATATATATATATATATATATATATATATATATATTGACATTTTTATGTTTAACATTCTTTTTATAGATACAAATATTTAAGTAAATGCTCTATTTATAATAAACAGTATTAAATAACATTTACCGGCCTGAATGTCCGAGAAATTTTCATAGAAAATATTCGTCCTCCAATAGGATTCGAACCTGTATCCTATACGGAACCGTCATTTAGCTTGACGTGCCTTTACCGATTTGGCCACAGAGGCATGTTCGGTTAGGAAGGTCGAATTTACTGTATTTAAACTTCAATCTTCCATGAATCTCTCACGTACATTCATATCTGCTCATGGCGTATCAAATGTAAACAAATGACGTCATACATTAAGAAATGGACAAAGTCCGACAATTATTGTCTTAAAATAATTGGCGGGCTTTGTCCATTTCATAACATACGCACAGACACACACACACACACACACACACACACACACACACATATATATATATATATATATATATATATATGTGCATATTTATATATGTATATATATTATATATAATATATATATATCTTATATATGGAATATATATATATATATATATATATATATATATATATATATATATATATATATATATTTAATGTAGGACGCCAATTGCTAAGATACAAAGACAAGCTGAAAAGCAACTTGTCTGCTGTCAATATGCCACATAACACCCTTGAGCGCTTAGCCTTGGAGTGGATAAAATGAAGATCATCGTGTTTTAGTCTGAATCGTCTTCAAGAAGCGAGAGCAAGATCTAAAAGGTCAGTCAATCTAACAGTCATCTCGTCTCACAATCCTCACTCTTGCTCCATATGTGGCATCCTTTGTGAATCACTAGCGGGTCTTAAACCCCACTAAAGATTAACGCACAAAATTTCATAACTGAATCAATTAAGCTATCAGATGCTCATACGTCGAAACCGACGGGAGAGTTCATTATATATATATATATATAACAGCTGGTCACTCGTATTCGAGTTATTTTTGATTTTGTCGACTGCAGAGTATAGTAGGGTCCATTGAGCACCGTCTATGAGAAAAAAAAAGCACCATGACGCAATTCTCTCCGATAGAAATTTAGAAACGACATGCTGTACTGCTTGGCATTCGCGCCAGAAGCTCCAATACGAACATCTCAGAGTGTTTGGGTGTCAATCTCAGGACAGTGCAGATGATTCGGAAAGAGTTGGATAAGTCTAATGGTGATTACGAATGTACGACAACTCGGAAAACTCACTCCGACCGTTCTGATAAGAAAAGAACTCCCGAATTTTTTGTTGAGGGCCTCAGACAGAATACAGAATGGGTTCAGCAGGTAGAACTGACTTGGGTCAAGAGAGTGGTTGCTGGAAGACCCTATGTCTGTCAACAGGACTCTGCACCATACTACACAAGCAGGAGAACCCAGTCATGGCTGTCAGACAATTTCTGCGACCACATCACTCATTACATTTGGACACATAACTCCCCAGACAGCAAGCACCCTGATTATTATATGTGGCAGACTGTTGAGCGAGAGATCAACAAAACGCCTCGTAACACAAAATATGAACTGAAGACAAGGATTATAGCTGCATTGACCAACTTAAACAAGGAAACCGTCCAGAAGAGTTGCAAGAGATTCCGAAGTTATCTGAAGGCCTTGGTAGCAGCCAATGGCGATTTTATTGAATAAATTTGCTCTATAGTATTCCAAGATATTTTTGCGTAAATATATCTTAAAATGTGATGTCAGTGTTATTTTCATTTTGGGGGGTAATTTCGACGACAATTTATCCTTCGCACCCTTTATATATATATATATTATATATATATGGGATAACAGTATATAAATTTTTACATATCAAAAATATTTTTGGAGAAAAAATGTATGACATAGTGGAAAAAGTTTCGACGCGTGTCGTCCCTTAGGACTTCATCAGACTGGGTTTGTTTACATTGATTCGACTATATATGTGCACGAATGAGAGACGCTGGGAATTTTAAATTTCGAAAAAAAAGCATTATTTATGTGTTATGGTTATATAATCAAGCCAGATTCATTTAGATTCTTTTTCATTTTTCTTTTTGTTTCCATTTGCTCTATAGTATTCCTTGTAACACCTTATTAAATATCCCACATTGTGATAACAGATTTGCTATAAATGATGAATTGTAAGAACCTGGACGCAAATTTGGATGGTCTAGCGATTAAAGCACTTCCTTTTCGTATTCTTTAATTGTTTCTCTTTTAATTAGAGCAGCATTTTTATATCAAAATTGTGGCCAGTCTCGTTACAGTGAGCAACTAATGCGTTTAATGCGTTATTTTTCAAAATATCCCTTTTGTGTTCATACAATCTTGTATTTAAACATTTCTCGAATATATTCTTTCTGGCAATACTTGCAAGTGATAAAGTTAATTCCACCTTCAAGTTCATATATATATATATATATATATATATATATATATAGTCATCCACAGACAGACTGTTTCGCTGTATCACAGCTCCTCACTGTGAGTAGACGTCCGCTTCTTCAAGCCGGGATCGAAACCCGACTGATTTGACATCAGTCAGATATCTTACCTAGGCTATCGTCGCACAGCAGAAAGGAAGGGAATTTTAACGTTTTTTTTTCTATACGAAATACGCCAGCGGCTTGTAGAACTCAATTCATACTTGAAGAGTAATGCTTAATAGCAGTAGGAGCCACTGTTTTTCAAATATATATATATATAATTTTTGGATGACCACAACAATTTTTGTCCTTCACAACCATGGACACTAGATTCTTACTTTATAATTAACAATTAACTGATGATGACATTATGCTATGTCGAAAGTACTCGGTAATAAATACAATATAAGCCAACATGGTGTTTTCGTCTTGTCTCTTAATAACCGTACAAAAAAGTTTATTCGAGCATATGAAAGAATCCTATCGATAATGAGTAGACAGAACATGTCTGATGGTCCTGCTTAATTTTCACATAAAGTCACAATTAGGTGGAACAAAGTAAGGATCGAAGGCAATATTAATCATTTCTGAGTACAGATTGTGAAGTATTACTCCGACACACAGACAATTAGTCATATTAGTCTTCGGTGTTTTAATTTCTTTTTTCTGTTTTTCTTCTTTCTTTCTTTCTGTCTGTCTTGCCTTTCTTTGCTTTTCTTTTCTTTCCTTTCCTTTCTTTTTTTTCTTTTGTCTTTTCTTTGTTTATTCTGTGTCACTCTACGACGGAAGTTCTGCCTTCCCTTTTAATTCAACCTTTCTCTCTCTCTCTCTCTCTCTCTCTCTCTCTCTCTCTCTCTCTCTCTCTCTCTTCCCCTTCTTTGCATTTAGCTTTTCCTCTTTTCTCTCTTCCTATCTCACATTTCTTTTTTCACTTTCTTTTCTGTCTTCTATCTTCTTATGCTTCTTTCTTTCTCACTTTTTCTTACTTTCTTTCTCTCTTTCTTTCTTTCTTCTTTCCTTTTCTTCCGTTTTTTCTTTTCTTTTTTCTTTTCTTTTTTTCTTTGTTTATTCTGTGACACTCTACTACGGAAGTTCTGCCTTCCCTTTCAATTTTACTTCCCTCTCTCCCCCCCCCTCTCTCTCTCTCTTCCCTCTCTCTATCTCTGCATTTATTTTTCCTCTTTTCTATCTTCCTTTCTCACATTTCTTTTTTCTCTCTTTCTTTTCCGTCTCCTATCTCCTTATGCTTCTTTCCTTCTCACTTTCTTTCTTTCTTTATTTATTTATTTATTTATTTATTTCTCACTTTCTTTCTTTCTTTCTTTCTTTCTTTCTTTCTTTCTTTCTTTCTTTCTTCCGTCCTCGTTTTAATTCCCAGGATGATAATTTTACCTTTGTGTTAGTGACTTTTTCTGCAAGCATTTCTTCTTTCTGTCTTTCTCTTTTCTTTCATACTTTACACTTTTTTTTCTTTCAGCTGGAAAGCAAACGATTGTAATGCATCGTTACGCCACCAGGTGGCAGACGTGCTGCCTGCCAACTGTCATAGCGCGTGCATTAAACAATGCAAGAGACCAGCTTTCTTCATCGTCCACCATCTTGGTTTCTCGCTCACTCCCCACCTTTTTTTTTTAACTCTTTACTAGCCTTCCCCGTACCGAGACTGCTTTTAACTTCTTTTGTCGAGAAATACGAGCGAGAATTCCTTTGTTTAAAATGAAATAATAGCAACCTTTTCAAAGAAAAAGAAAAAAAATCCAAACATGACGGATAAGGGATAGCGATCAAAAAGACAATTAGCTGATGTTTCGGACATTCTAAGGAAGTGTAGGTTGTCGGGTAGGGAGTTTTTGCTTTTTTTTTTTAAAGGTAGAGCAAAGAAGACGTTGTAAAAAGATGTGGGTTTTATGGAGCGTGGAACTGTGGGAAATAAGGGGCAAAAAACGCAGGAAAAACTGGCGCACACAAAACTGACCAGACTTTTATTTTGTGTGTGTAATCAGTGCAAAAAGATCGATTGATTTTGAAATCGCCTGAGGCGATTTCAAATCATCAGTAATAATAAGAATAATACAACCAACAAATGTAAGCAATATTGTCTGCGATAATAATTATTCAATTTGTTGTTGTTGTTGTTGTTGTTGTTATTATCATCATCATCATTATTATCATCATCATTATTATTATTATACTGTTGGTGTCGCATGAGGCCCGGTATCAACAAAACTGAAGAAACTTTCGGAGATATCTGGAGCTATACCATCTTTGTGTCAATTCTAATTCTCCCTAATTGCGTTTTTCACACTTGTCGGTTGTATCGGACTCGTCAAAAAAACTTCTTCCAATTTGTAAAACGTCCTTTCTTTCATTCATATATATATATATATATATATATATATAGTGTCATCCACAGACAGATTGTTTCGCAACTCTTCAGTGTTGTAGCTAGACGTCCGATTGCTTCAATCCGGGATCGAAACCAGGCCAGTTTGACATCAGTCAGATATCCAACCCCTATCTTATCGTTGCACGGCAGAGAAGAATTGAAATTTTAATGTTTTTTTTTCTATACGAAATACGCCAGCAGCCTGGAGAACTCAATTCGTATTTGTTGAGTAATGCATTAATAGCAATAGGAGCCGCTGTTTTTAAAATCTCTTTTCTCTCTAGAGCTCAACTGGATTTCCCGGTAGCATATATAGTGTCATCCACAGACAGACTGTTTCATTTTTTCACAGCTCTTCAGTGTGGCTAGACGTCCGACTGATATATATATATATATATATATATATATATATATATATACATACATATATATATATACATATATATATATACATATATATATATATATATATATATGTATGTATATATATATATATGTATATATACATATATATATATATATATATATATATATATATATATATATATATATATATCCAGTCGAATTCATTACATTCACTTACGTGCTAATACCCTTGGGAAAGGTATGAATCCTCTTCTTCTCCATCCAGCTATGGGTAAAATAGCAGGACAGACTGGGTTCTATAGCCTTGGATGGCAACTGGTCTAGGAGAAGGACAACTCTGAATTCAAAACCTGCGGAGGGTCGTTTGGGAACCTTATGGCATTCGGTGCACCAGGTCTCTGTATTCAGCCCTCAAAAAGTGTGGATTGTCCTGCACGTGGCCTTCACCACTATAATCAAATCTCATGTGCCGGTGTCGGGCTGTCGGTTTCCTGGAAACTGATCTGCTTGACCCTCATACGTCGAATCTCGACGGGAGAGTCGATCATATATATAGGGTGTTCCAATAACTTGGACCGATTCTAAAAGTGAATTAAGTTTAAGTATCTAATGATATTTTTTTCTTTTTCTTTCCGATTTAACAATTCTTTGGCAATTTCAACCATGGAAAGATTAACAATCAAACAACGTGTTAAAGTTATCGAAGCCTATTACATATAGATAGATAGATAGATAGATAGATAGATAGATAGATAGATAGATAGATAGATAGATGCAAGCGTATGTCATATGGTCGGATCATTGACGACTAAACCAATGCTACCAACAGGCTTTTCTGGTGAGTAGGTTGGGTAGATACTCAACAGAATGAAAAACAAGACCTGTCATAGGGCGAACGAACCTTCTTGCCATCTAGCACACAAAAAGCACGCGTGAATTAAAAATTACCGTAGCAGTTGCCCTCAGACCGTAGGCCCACCAGGGAGTGAAGTTTCACAAGTTCTCTTCAGATCATCTTTCTAGGAAAGGAAAAACTCTGAAGTGGAATTAGTTACTGGCAGTTCCGACCTGTTGGGTCATTGGTTTCTCGGGTGGTTGCTCTGAAAAGTAAGTTCCGTTCACTCCTGTTATTTTATTGCCGTGTCCCTTCAGGACGTAGGCGATCATGGCGCTCCAATTCTTTCTGTCCCTTGTAGCTCTCAATAAGTTTTGTGTTTTTGCTATTTCTCCCAAACCCTGTTCCGCCATCCACTTGCTTAAGCCCATTAAGTATGTCACGCGTTGCTTTCACTTGTCCCTCTTTCTCTTTATCCGCCCTGTGAGTATCAAATTCTCCAAGCCTTCCTTTCTTATTGCATGTCCCAGAAAGTCAGCGCATTACAAATCATAGCACTACGATGCCATTACAGCAAGGAGTAAACTAGCTTGCAAAAGCCTAAAATGCAGGACTCATATTGGACAAATAAGTCACAAGAGATAATATCAGCGCCAACGTAATCAATAGTAATGTGTTAGTAGTTGTACTCCGACACGAGTCAACTTTCCACTACTATCTATCTATCTATCTATCTATCTATCTATCTATCTATCTATCTCAGTCCGTGCATATCTATCTATCTATCTATCTATCTATCTATCTATCTATCTATCTATCTATCTCAGTCCGTGCATATCTATCTACTATACCAGTCTGTTCACATCTATCTATCTATCTATCTATCTATCTATCTATCTATCTATCTATCTATCCCGGCTTGTTCATATCTCTCTCTCTTTTTATCTCTATCTCAGCCTGTTCATATCTATCTATCTATCTATCTATCTATCTAAGTCTTTTTATATATATCTAATATGTTTGTCTCGGTCTATGCATATCTATCTGTTTATCAATCTATCTATCTATCTATCTATCTATCTATCTATCTATCTCTGCCTGTTCCTTTATCTATCCATTCATCTATCACAATATGTTTCTATCTTTCTTAATATGTTCCGATCTATCTATCTATCTATTTTCTAAGTGTGTTAGTATCTACCTGGCTCAGTCTGTTCTTCTCTATCTATCCATCGATTTCACTCTGTTCGTATCTATCTATCTATCACAGTTTTTGTCCATTATCTATCTATTTATCTATCTATCTATCACAGTTTATTCATTATCTATCCATCTATAAATCACAGTTCAATCTCTATTTATTACAGTTTGTTCATTATCTATCTATCACAAATATCACGTATATAGTTATCTATTTCAGGCTGTTCATGATCGTCTAAGTCTATGGATATCTATCTTTCTGAGCCTGTTCAGTATCTATCTATCTATCTGAGCCTGTTCAGTATCTATCTATCTATCTATCTATCTATCCATCTATCTGAGCCTGTTCAGTATCTATCTATCTATCAAATCTATCTATCTGAGCCTGTTCAGTATCTATCTATCTATCTATCTATCTATCTATCTATCTGAGCCTGTTCAGTATCTATCTATCTATCTATCTATCTATCTATCTGAGCCTGTTCAGTATCTATCTATCTATCTGTCTATCTGAGCCTGTTCAGTATCTATCTATCTATCTATCTATCTATCTATCTATCTGAGCCTGTTCAGTATCTATCTATCTATCTATCTGTCTATCTGAGCCTGTTCAGTATCTATCTATCTATCTATCTATCTATCTATCTATCTGAACCTGTTCAGTATCTATCTATCTATCTATCTATCTATCTATCTATCTATCTGAGCCTGTTCAGTATCTATCTATCTATCTATCTATCTATCTATCTGAGCCTGTTCAGTATCTATCTATCTATCTGTCTATCTGAGCCTGTTCAGTATCTATCTATCTATCTATCTATCTATCTATCTATCTATCTATCTATCTGAGCCTGTTCAGTATCTATCTATCTATCTATCTATCTATCCATCTATCTGAGCCTGTTCAGTATCTATCTATCTATCAATCTATCTATCTGAGCCTGTTCAGTATCTATCTATCTATCTATCTATCTATCTATCTATCTATCTGAGCCTGTTCAGTATCTATCTATCTATCTATCTATCTATCTATCTATCTATCTATCTATCTGAGCCTGTTCAGTATCTATCTATCTATCTGTCTATCTGAGCCTGTTCAGTATCTATCTATCTATCTATCTATCTATCTATCTATCTGAGCCTGTTCAGTATCTATCTATCTATCTATCTATCTATCTGAGCCTGTTCAGTATCTATCTATCTATCAATCTATCTATCTGAGCCTGTTCAGTATCTATCTATCTATCTATCTATCTATCTATCTGAGCCTGTTCAGTATCTATCTATCTATCTATCTATCTATCTATCTGAGCCTGTTCAGTATCTATCTATCTATCTATCTATCTATCTATCTGAGCCTGTTCAGTATCTATCTATCTATCTGTCTATCTGAGCCTGTTCAGTATCTATCTATCTATCTATCTATCTATCTATCTATCTGAGCCTGTTCAGTATCTATCTATCTATCTATCTATCTATCTATCTATCTATCTGAGCCTGTTCAGTATCTATCTATCTATCTATCTATCTATCTATCTGAGCCTGTTCAGTATCTATCTATCTATCTGTCTATCTGAGCCTGTTCAGTATCTATCTATCTATCTATCTATCTATCTATCTATCTGAGCCTGTTCAGTATCTATCTATCTATCTATCTATCTATCTATCTATCTGAGCCTGTTCAGTATCTATCTATCTATCTGTCTATCTGAGCCTGTTCAGTATCTATCTATCTATCTATCTATCTATCTATCTGAACCTGTTCAGTATCTATCTATCTATCTATCTATCTATCTATCTATCTATCTGAGCCTGTTCAGTATCTATCTATCTATCTATCTATCTATCTATCTGAGCCTGTTCAGTATCTATCTATCTATCTGTCTATCTGAGCCTGTTCAGTATCTATCTATCTATCTATCTATCTATCTATCTATCTGAGCCTGTTCAGTATCTATCTATCTATCTATCTATCTATCCATCTATCTGAGCCTGTTCAGTATCTATCTATCTATCAATCTATCTATCTGAGCCTGTTCAGTATCTATCTATCTATCTATCTATCTATCTATCTATCTGAGCCTGTTCAGTATCTATCTATCTATCTATCTATCTATCTATCTATCTGAGCCTGTTCAGTATCTATCTATCTATCTGTCTATCTGAGCCTGTTCAGTATCTATCTATCTATCTATCTATCTATCTATCTATCTATCTATCTGAGCCTGTTCAGTATCTATCTATCTATCTATCTATCCATCTATCTGAGCCTGTTCAGTATCTATCTATCTATCAATCTATCTATCTGAGCCTGTTCAGTATCTATCTATCTATCTATCTATCTATCTATCTATCTGAGCCTGTTCAGTATCTATCTATCTATCTATCTATCTATCTATCTATCTGAGCCTGTTCAGTATCTATCTATCTATCTATCTATCTATCTATCTGAGCCTGTTCAGTATCTATCTATCTATCTGTCTATCTGAGCCTGTTCAGTATCTATCTATCTATCTATCTATCTATCTATCTATCTATCTGTCTATCTGAGCCTGTTCAGTATCTATCTATCTATCTATCTATCTATCTGTCTATCTGAGCCTGTTCAGTATCTATCTATCTATCTATCTATTTGTCACTGTTCATTATCTATCTATCTATCTATCTATCTATCTATCTATCTATCTATCCGACATATAAAAAGAAGAAAGAGAGGGAGAGTCATTATTAAAACCACTGATCTATACATTCTTTTAATTTCTGTATACTTTTACTGTTAGAATTGCTAGCTGTAACCGTAAGTTCTATTCTAATATTTTCTTCTCGCACTTCTCTTCTGCAAACTTCTTTATGTCCCGTGTCCCTTCAGGAGGTAGATGATAATGGCTCTCCACAATTTCGTGTCCTCCGTAGCTCTTAATAATTTTTTTGTCTTTTTGCTATATCTCCTAAATCTTCTTCAGCCATCCATTTACTCAAGCACAGTAAATGTGCTATCAGTTGCTTTCCACAGACCACCCACCTCCGCCACCGGTCTTCAATATCACCTGTGAGTATCATATTTTTCCAGCCGTCTTTCCTCGTTATGTGCGCGAGAAATTTCAACTGTCCCTTCGTGGTGTTAAGTATAAGTTTCCTTGTTGTCTTCAATTTCTTCGCCGTTGCTCACATATTCGTTCCCAGATATACTGAGTATCCTTCTGTAGAACCACATTTCTGTTGCTTCAAATCTCTTCTTTATATTTGAAGTGACTATCCATCATTCTCTGTCATATAGGAGAATTGATATTGCATAAAACCTCAGAACTCTTTTCTTTGTTCCTAACGATTTCTTCTATTTCTTAATACAGTAGAACTCTCTGAATCCGAACATAGCAAAATCTAGACATCCTCAAATTAGACTTCCTCAAATTTGGTCTCATCTTCAAATCCGAACTTGACAGTATTCAAGATAGTGTTAATAGTGATAGTTGCAATAGTAGTGAGTCTGTATTAGACGATCAATGTGATGAGGAAACAGTATCATAGGAAGAAAAAAAAAACAGAGAACTCTAATCAAGCAAGTAGGAAAATTTAAATACAGTAGAACTCCCTAAATCCGAACATAGCAAAATCTAGACTTCCTCAAATTAAACTTGCTCGAATTTGGTCTCATCTTCAAATCGAATCTTGACAGTATTCAAGATAGTGTTAATAGTGATAGTTGCAGTAGTAGTGAGTCTGTATTAGACGATCAATGTGATGAGGAAAGAGTATCATGGGAAGAAAAAAAAACAGAGAACTCTAATCAAGCAAGTAGGAAAATTTAAATACAGTAGAACTCCCTAAATCCGAACATAGCAAAATCTAGACTTCCTCAAATTAAACTTGCTCGAATTTGGTCTCATCTTCAAATCGAATCTTGACAGTATTCAAGATAGTGTTAATAGTGATAGTTGCAGTAGTAGTGAGTCTGTATTAGACGATCAATGTGATGAGGAAACAGTATCATGGGGTAAAAACGGAGAATCTATTGAAACACTTGTCCAATTCATTGAACAAAACCCCTTGTTTCAATGACCACTGGAATATCAAGAGACGCACATTACAAAATGGAATTATGAAAAAGAAACTTCATAATCATAAAGTGACAGAATGTCGTACTTGCGTCAAAAGTGCCATAGAAACAACTTTCATGAACACAAATTAAAAATGCAACGAAATTCAGGAAGATCTGACAATGGACGAATGATAAGTCTATAACTTTCATAAATTTTTAAACATTTCATAAAGTGTCTTAGTTTTTCGCAAATTACAATATTTGTTTTGCACAATTTTGTCATTAAGATTGTTTGTCAATTATTTTTTGTACATTTATGTATTCAATCTACACTTTAAATAAAAATGAATCAACGTTCCAAACTACCTTTTGTATCCTAAACTCTAAATCTTACTAAAAAATGTTATGCTTACCACAGCCGCTTTTGTCCCTTGAATCGAACAGTACCCTGGGATATTCGGTTTCGAGGATTTGTACTGTACGTTGCTTAGTTTTCGGAAGACGCCTTTGGCTACCCTATTGCGCCTTTGGATATCAGTGTCGCACTCTCCGTTCTCTGTTAAAAAAATATTTACATTTTTGTACTTCTTTTATTTAGGTGTCTCTGATTTCCAATTTTCATGTTGGCCTCACACATTTGCTAACAACCATACATTCTGTCTTCTTGCCGTTCATGTTTAGTTTGTAGCGGACCGTGGGTTTACGCGTTGTTAAATTAGGAACGCGCTTGTAACTCCTGATAGAATATTATAAAGTCCACTACAAGAATATGGCGGAATCAAGTTGAGTTCAACCAAAGATATGTAAAGAAAACAAACAAGACCGATATATATATATATATATACAACAAGTATATGTATTAAACAACAAGATTTACAATGGAAAAAGACATTAACGTTTGTGTTTGTGCGTGAACGTAAAGAGTTTGTACGTACGTGTATGTATGTGTGTGTGTTTGACGGCGTTTTCCCACAAGTGGGCAAAACGCAAATCTCTGCGAGAGATCACATCTTTTAAAGGTGTTCGCTGAAATGCAAAGTAAAAAGAGAACGAGGCAAGAAACCGCCTATTATTTGTAGTGTAGGAAGAGCGTGCCCTAGTGAACGATTAGCAAATTAAGGAGGAGTTAACTCCGACTAGTTTGTTTTTTTTTCATGTTTTCCTTCACTATTTTCTGTGCGAAGTCTTGTAGTTTCTTTTCCGTATCTGCTATCAACACTGTGTCATCAGCAACTACGATCTTCAACAACTCAAATACAACGTCAGTCGCCATCTTCTTTGCCTTGAACCCTGTTTTTTTTTTTTTGTTTTTGTTTGTTTGTTTTTTGTTAACTTAATTTTTGAGTTTCCTTCACACTCAATGACCTCTTGTTTTATCGCCTTGGTTCGGGAGAAATGAATATAGAAAAATATAACTAATTACGATGATCCTTGAACAACTAATCACTGAGATTCCGGGGCGCTCCCTAATTCAAATCAAAACACTAAACAAATGTAAAAACCAAATATAAAACCGCAAATTTATATATTAATCACGCAACGCTGTTTCTGAGGACCCCGTAATATTTTGCATAACTCCCACGGGACGTGGGGCTGTTGATGGAGAGAAAGCAGTACGATCAGAGCAATGACGCAAGATATTGTCTGAAACGGCAAACTCTCTCGAGCCCGCGTCTGTACCGGCCGACATTGACACGAACAGCCAATCAGGAAACAACATCTAAATTACAAATTGATGACGACGGCGATGCCGAGATAAGCGATCATCATAGCTGTGCCTGCCACGAGGGGTCGCTTAGCCGCTGTTGATATTCAAGTCGCCATGATTTCCGTTTACAATATGGCCGCCACTTATTTTCTTTAATCGAATTTTTATTGTGTTTTTCTTGCTAATATTTTACGTTCATCATATCTAATTACTTATTTGAATTATTACTATTATTATTATAGTTGTTGTTGGCTTCTCTCACTTGATGTCTCTGGTGACCATCGCTACAGATCGAATGACAGGGAAAAACCTCAAATCTCAAGCATTACATTCAGTGTACACGCTGATCCCCTCCCCACGAAAAAATACGACTGTCACTGATTTTTATGATCATGATTTTCTAATCGTAGATTAGATGTGGCACAAGGCCGAAAGTATGTGGCACCTATTGAGAATCGAACTCACTGTTCAGTCGTAACTGATATAGTGAGGCAAGCTTGCTAACCATGACGCCACGTCGAAGTGCCATCTAGTAAGCGTCGCTTAGACGCGACACAAGGTCAAAAGCATGGGTCACTAAGTGAGAATCGAACTCACTGTTCAGTCGTAATTGCTCTAGCGAGACACGCTTGCTAACCATTTTACGACGTCGAAGGGCGTAGCTTAGATGTGGCACAAGGCTGAAAGTATGAGCACCAGGTGAGGAAGGAACTCACGGTCCAACCAGAAAAGTTTGCTAACAATTACCACCACGTCAAAGTGTCCCTCGGATTCTGGAGCATTCTACGATAATATTTGCTGACTGTTGCTGGGGATCATGTGGCAACAAGTCTGTTTTTTTATTACTACAACATTCTCCTCTTATATTCTTGTTGATTTTAGCAATATTTCCCATTTGAATAGTTCCCAGCATCCCCAAGAAGATGGATTGAGCAAATACACAAAAAAAAAAGAGTAAGACAAACATACGTCTTCTCACCGGATTTCTTCGACCTTTACGGCGAAGCAATCCTAAGAGAACTAGAAGTCCTACCGGGATTTATTATCGGTGCGCTCAGTCTTAACAACATATGATATGCAGATGATACTGTGTTGATCACAAACACATAAAGAACACTGCAATATCTCCCAGACAAGATAGTAAAGAAAAGCAAGAAGGAAGAACTGATTATTGTAAGAAGACATGATAAATGGTCTTGTGTAAAAGAGGCAGGCAAACATACAAGCTACACATTGGAGATGTCAAAATGATGCAAATTCAGCAAATCAAGTATCTGTTATAAAATGCTATAAATCCGAAGGCCACTGCAGAGAAACAAAAACTTGGAGAGTTGAGTTACTAAAGCGAATTAACTGAGACTTTCAAAGCTCAAAATATGTGTGTGTTCGTGAGAAAATCCTAAATTTTTGAAAAAATATATACCGTATATACTCGCGTATCATGCGATTTTTGAAGATCGAATTTTGAAGCTAATTTTAAGAGGGTCGCATCATGCATGATATATAAAATTAGCATGTGTACTGGCGATGCCGTTGATCAAACTTTATATCCATTTACTGCTATCAAATTAGCGTCAAAATTAGGTCTTCAAAGGTTGCATGATACGAAAGTACATACGGTAATCAAATTCAGAAAGAGATAGTTTAAATTAATAAGACACATAATGAGGAAACCCTTTCAAAACTATAAGAATATACTGCATACTTTAATTACGAAGATTTCTCTAATACCATTTTACGGCATACACAAATTACCTAAACAGACAAAAAAGACTGTCTAGTGCAGTGGAACAAAGGAAAAGTGCGTAACTCGATTAACGCCGTGTATTATCTCTATCTATAAAAGGCAAAATGTGTGTGTGTGTGTGTGTGTGTGTAACGAATGCACGGCCGCAATTTTCGACGGATTTGCAGCAAAATTTACATGCACATGCTTCAAGTTAGCGAAAAGGCCAAGACCGACATTGCATTTCCCAACTCCCATCGATAGTGGAAATAATCGATTTTTTCATGCTTCTACGGCAGTTTTCATGTAGTTTGCGGCCATTTTCTACTGGCCAGAGTGAGAGCCTATAGCTGGCTGCCACGAATAGGCAGGAAGATTCTCTTGGCCAGCGTGAGAGCCAACAGCTGACTGACACGAATGTTAATTAGCATGCTAGCATGCAAAAAAAAAATCGATAGCTGCATTCGTCACAAGTGGGAAAAATTTAAATCTGCATGGCACTTTACTCCTATTGGCTCATTCGCTTGCTTAAACTCAATGTTGATTCTGATTCCGCAGAACTGGGTTGGGTGTGAAAAAGTATTTGTTGTTAACATTCTTTTTTCATTCGGTTTTTCCAGTTACGAGTCCTTTTTTAAAGCTGATCGTTTTGTGTTCATTTTGTTTAGTTCTTTTTTCGTAACAGATTTAATGTTTAGTATAGAGCTTCGAAAAAATTCGCAGTGTGAGATAGGCAAGAAGTAAGGCATGTAGCAACATCAGCACGGCAAAGGGCACTCCTTTAAAGGCAAGGAAGGACAAAAATATTTTAACTCAAGTGATAGCAATTGCTGTATGAGTCGTACGATTTTTGAATCAACGCCGGGTCATGCTGCTAGTCTATATATAAAATTCTGTGATTTCCGTTAGTCTGTCCGTCCGTCACAGCCTCTAAAATAGCCATACATTCAACGATCGAAACCAAATTTTTGAGAGATGTACAAACAAGCAAAGGGGGTACGAAGTACAATTGGTTTTACTACGGGGCGTAAAAAACCGTGAATTAGGGTTTTTGTCAGAGTATTTTTCCAAACAAATCAGCTTATTCAAATTTTATCGATTGGTTTGCGAAATTGAACGAAAAGTAGATTTTGTAAATCTCGACTTGAACAATACGAAATATTAGAAGGATTTCAACGCACGTCAGCGTATTGCAAAGATTTTCTAGAATAGAAAATTCTGTGACGGACGGACGGACGGACGGACGGACGGACGTCACAGCCTCTCAGGTCAGTTATGTGCCATGCGTGATACACGCTTAGGCGATCATGTATCTTTCGAAGTAGATTTTTTTTGCCGCAGTAGGTTGCTATTTCTTTCTGCGGTAGACCAGTTTCCATCCAAGGCTATAGAACCTGTCCTGCTATTTACTCATAACTGGGGGGGGAGAAGAAGAGGATTCATACCTTTCCCAAGAGTATTAGCAAGTAAGTGAATGCAAAAGATTTTAGTGGAATTTGAAACCAGCTCTTCGAGCCGCTATCCATTACTCCACCGTGCCTCCATCTATTGACCGATAGAAACCAAATTTTGGGGAGAATTGCAAATAGATAAATGGTACAAAGTACAGTTAGTTTTACTAGCGTGCTTAGCTTAGTACAATAAATGTTATTAGGTTGGTGCAAAAATAATGACGTAATAATGTCGTTTTTTACGTTAAAAAAATACGTCAAAAAACGACATTATTACGTCATTATTTTTGCACCAACCTAATAATTATATTTTTGTGGGCGGGGGATTAAGTCTTTATTGAACGAAACGTAGTTTGTAAAACTCGGCAAAAAATGTTAGCGATAACTTTAACAATACTAAATACTGTGAGGATTTCTGCACGCGTCAGCGAGTTGCAAAAAAAAAATTCTACTTTTTTTTTAAAAAATACCAATTCCTTTACAACCGAGGTGATCGTGACTCTCCACTATTTGCTCTTTATTATCTGTGAATTGATGTTCCTTTTCAGCAAACGTTGTCTTCTTCATCGTTTGAAAAGGCACGATCACTGAAGTTAAGCAATATCGAACCTGGTCAGTACGTAGATGCGTGACCGCTTGTGAATATCAGGTGCTGTCAGCTTGGACATGCAGGTGATGCAATGAACAACAGATTGGAATTGCCGAGTTCCAATTCCAATCAGGTTCGTTATATTCACTTACACGCAAATTGTTATAATTAATAGACTCTCCCAACTATAATAAGTAGGAGTCAGTGAGTCTGTCAGTCGATGTCGAACGACAGTTAGTCGAATACGAAAGTATCAGCGACCACAACTAGATTACTCTGCGTAATTCTTATTATATCAAGTTCCTAACGTTTTGTACGTCGAACCTATTTTAGGACCAACTTAGTACAAATACAAGCCTCCACTGCGAAATCACTCCACAACACAAATACCGTTGTAAAATGTATGAATGTAATTATTCATCCCACTCCCAGCTATGAGTTAATTAGTAGGACTTGTAACATTAAATCATTATTATCTCCTCAAAATTCTTACAATTCAAAAAATATATTCTGGCTTTAAATAACCTGCAAAAGATTGATAAACCATAAAAAAAAAACAAATCAATCACTCAATCACGGTTTGAAAGTCAGAGTTTTATTTCTCTTAGACTAGTTACAACTCAAGAGTAGATATCCCAGCTTAACCTTGCTATATAAAGTGTATATTTAGTTTGTGTCAAATAATGTTAGTATAAGTGTCACCTCCCTTCAAGATATAGGTAATCATGACTCTCCACATTTGTTGTTCAAAAAAATCTACTTTCTCAACCGAAAATGTAAACGACCTCAGCATCTAGATCACAGCTTCGAAAGGACAATAAACGGTGTTGATATTTTTTACAGTCTATTTTGAAAACCTAACAAGTGGATATAAATTATAATATAGCGTGTTGCATCATTTATGGACCTTCAACCGCTACTTTATGGAACCGACTCCCAAAAGAATGCTTACCTGATCCCTACAGTCTTAACCTATAACCTTATAGATTATGCTCCTTCTTCTGTAACCCTCTACCATGAGTAGCTCTTGGGCCTTTTTACAGGGTGATCATGGCGCTACACAATTGCTTGCCTTTTGCAAGTAACTTTTGATACTTTTCCATTTTGTTTGTCCTTCTTCTGCCATTCATTCACTTCTTTTTTTATGCACCACATACGTTCAGGACGAAGGTGATCATGGCTCTCCCCGACTTCCTATCTTATGTTGGTTTTACTCTTTTTATGTGCCGTGTCCTTTTGAGATGTATGCGATCATGACTCTCCACAACTTCCTTCCCTTGTAGCTCTTAATAAACTTTGTCTTTCTGTTATTTTTCCTTAGCCCTGTTCCGCCATCCATTTACTCAAGCTCATTAAGTATGTCATGCATTGACTTTCTATGTCTCTCTTGCTCTCTATCTGTCCCGTGAGTATCAGATTTTTCAAGTCCTCTTTCCTCATTATGTGCGCCAGAAACCTCAACTGTCTATTCTTGATGTTAAGTATTAGTTTCCTTTTTGTTTTCATTTTCTCCAAAACTTCGTTGTTCGATCCATGATATCCTCAGCATTCTTCTGTAGAACGACATTTCTGTTGTTTCAAATCTCTTCTTCATCTTTGGGAAAATCGTCCAGCACTAACTGCTATAGATGAGAACAGGTATCATGTAACAGTTTAAAATTCTTTTCCTTGTTTCTAGCGAAACTTTTCTAATTCTTTGTACTCTGATTATCTTTTGAAATGCTTCCTTGTCTATCCCAATACGACTTCGGATCTTAGTGTCGCTCTTTCTGTTCTCTGTTAGAACACTTCCCAGATATCTAAACTTGTTTGATTTTGGTACCGCCGATTTGCAATTCGCACTTTAGGCTCATCCTTTTGCTAACAACCAGGCATTTTGTTTTCTTTCTGTTGATCTATAAACTTTTTTTCTCTCTTTCTTTCACTTTCCTTCCGCAGGAAATTTTGTAGCTTTCTTTCTGTGTCCCAGGTGAAAACGCCTTGATCATATTAATTTTGGTACCAGAACTCTCCAAAAGAGCTTCAAAAACAAATATCTCTTAACAGGATGTTGCTCCTACATATTGTTACTCACATGTTCAGCCCATGGTATCCTCAGCATTCTTCTGTAGAACGACATTTCTATTGTTTCAAGTCTCTTCTTCATCTTTGAAGAAATCGTCCAGCACTAACTGCTATAGATGAGGACAGGTATCATGTAACAGTTTAATACCCTTTTCCTTGTTTCTAGCGAAATTTTTCCTATTTCTTAGTACTTCTGCTTTTGGAATGCTTCCTTGTCTATCCCAATACGACTTCGGATCTTAGTGTCGCACTTTCTGTCCTCTGTTAAAACAATTCACAGATATTTAAATTTCCGCACTTGTTTCTTTTTGGTACCGACGATTTGCAATTCGCACCTTTTTGATGTTTAATCCTTTCTATTTAAACCCTTCTTCTCACTTTCCTTCAATACCTTCTGTAAAAAGCTTTTATAGTTTTCTTTCTGCGTCTACTATCAACCTGGTCACCCTTTTTTGTCTTTCGTTATGCAGGACTTAAACCACTACCAAAATATTTAGATCTGTCGAAATACTGTATTAGGTTGGTGCAAAAAATAATGACGTAATAATGTCGTTTTTTGACGTTAAAAAATACGTGAAAAAACGACATTATTCCGTCATTATTTTTGCACCAACCTAATAATTACGACGATTTCGCTGATACCACTTTACGTCATATGCAAATCTCCCCAAAAATTAAACGACTGTTTTATGCTGTGGCCCAAAGGAAAGGCCCTTGGCTTGCACTTGTCTGGTGATTTGTTGGATGTTTTGTCTTATTCTAAACAAGAATCCAAGCAAGGATCA